>CM054802.1:30823825-31423825 GCA_028984105.1 Lavandula angustifolia | reverse complement strand
TTGTTCTTTTTCTTCGGACACATTTAGCATGGTGATAGAACCCTGTTCAGAGATATTTTTGTCGGCATTGACCCAGATTTGGATGCTCAAGTGGACTTTGGAGCATTCCAAAAACTAGGGGATCTAACTATAAGAAGACAGACACAGGAGAGTTAAACCACCCTTAATGTGATCTTTTTCTTCGGACACATTTAGCATGGTGATAGAACTCTGTTCAGAGATGTTTTTGCCGGATGCTCAAGTGGACTTTGGAGCATTCCAAAAACTAGGGGATCCAACTACAAGAAGGCAGACACAGGAGAGTTAAACCACCCTTAATGTGACAGGGTGACAGACTCACACATAACATTGACTTAATGTGATCTTTTTCTTCGGACACATTTAGCATGGTGATAGAACCCTATTCAGAGATGTTTTTGCCGGCATTGACCCAGATTTGGATGCTCAAGTGGACTTTGGAGCATTCCAAACACTAGGGGATCCAACTACAAGAAGACAGACACAGGAGAGTTAAACCACCCTTAATGTGACAGGGTGATAGACTCACATATGTCATTGACCCAGATTTGGATGCTCAAGTGGACTTTGGAGCATTCAAAAACTAGGGGGTCCAACTACAAGAAGACTTGAGCATTCAAAAAACTAGGGGATCCAACTACAAGAAGACAGACACAAGAGAGTTAAACCACCTTTAATAAACCTCAAGTGGACTTTGGAGCATTCAAAAACTAGGGGATCCAACTACAAGAAGACTTGAGCATTCCAAAAACTAGGGGATCCAACTACAAGAAGACAGACACAAGAGAGTTAAACCACCTTTAATAAACCACCTTTAATGTGACAGAGTGACAGACTCACACATAGCTCAACTACAAGAAGACAGACACAGGAGAGTTAAACCACCTTTAATGTGACAGGGTGACAGACTCACATATAGCGTTTTCAGTAGGATTTGAAACCATGACCTATCGGTCCAGGCCACCCACCTTCACTGCTATGCCATCGCATGAGGACATAAATTTGCATCTTTCTGTTGGGATTTTGTATACTTGAAGCAAATTTTATGCTTGTATACAATGTGTTTTGTCCCTACCACTATTTTATTCTCCTATCTGATAAATAAATATATTTGCACATGTTATCCTTTATCTTGTATAAAAGTTAGATTTGTGTAGTGTGTCGGGTATCACAGAAGACAACACAAATTGGTTGAACTGACAAGATATAAACAGTTATCACAGCTGAGACAACTTCAGGATAAGTTGTCGGTTTAAGCTGCAGTTTAGATAAGAAGAGGCTTGTCGTAGCTGCTTGTCTTTACTGGTACACTTAAAGTGGTGTATTGATGGATCACAATGAGATGTGTTCTCCTAACTGACCTTAGTAGAGAACCAAGATCTCGGTGACTTAGATGATCTTAAGCTTGGTAAGACTTCAGCTGAGTGCATTTGGCTATCTATCACTTTGACCTACTATGGTGAACGTCATCGCGACCGAATCTACGTATCTTGGGTGTTAGTAGTTATTTGTGGCTTAGGCTGGTTGTCTGTATCTTGCATCCTAGTAAAATGGATTGATAATATCCCTTGAGGAACTCGAAAATGATTAACACACTAAACTCGAACGGTTGATTAAGTTTAGGTGTGTTAATAAGGTCGAGTGGTACTACTCAGGAATATAAGATGTTAATTAATTTAAGCTGTCAGTGAGCTTAATTAATTAACGAATATTTCTATCTTAAATACGGAGATCGATTAAGTCTAAAATACAAGCCCTTGCTCAATTTGGGATAAAGGGGTAAGTCAGCACGAATTCTCTAGTGAAATGAATCTGTGTTTATTAATTAATTTTGCTCTAGGCTGAGCATAAATAATTAATTAATTTGAGGCTCAGCTTTATTTCTTGTATTAGATCCCTGATCTGGCCCAATTAGTTGCCTAGTTATTTATTATCTCTCAGAAATCATTATTAATGGATTAATGTATTTTTATATTATTTAATAATGTTATTTATCTGGAATTAATTGGTTGGGCCAATTAATTGATAAATATTAGTAGCCCAGTGGATTAATTAATTATATTATGGGCTAATTATGTAGAAGTTCATTAGGAATATAATTAAATTAATGAGCTACAAATATATTAATATTATATTGGCTTTTGAAGCCTATATATATTAGTATTCTGTTCAGAAACACAACACACTCATTCACAAATTTGCACACGCCGTGCGTGAGTGAGGGAGAGATAAAAAATCTTAATTTTCTTCAGTTCTCTGACCACCCAGAGGAAGAAAAAGGCCGGGACACAGATCAGAAGATCTGACACACGAGCAACAATCAAAGCCGCGACAACATACGAAAGAGAAAAATATCGTTTCTAACCTAATATTTCCTTCACTTTCGTTTTCTGATATGGGATTTAAAACATTGTTTATTTTTTTATCCCTTTGATACAAAGATTGTATTTGACGAATTTTTTATACCGTTTAATTTATCGATAATTTATAGGTCAAAAATATATTAGGAAATAAAGAAAGGTCCATGAAATAGTACATTTTCTATGGACGACTATGAGAGGATGAAAAGGGGCAGTTTTTAATTTACATGATAATAAGAGAAAGATGCCAAAATATTAGACAAAAAATAAAAAAATGTTACTTTACCGTAGTAAAACTGAAATTTAAACTGTGTAAATTATTGGGTATAATAATTTGCAAACTACTTAAAGAAATAAGTTATGTTAATCAAGACATGGGTGATGATATATGTGAAAGACGTCTTAGATTATCTTCCATGACAAGACAATCGAGCAATTTCGATAATTACTACTCTCTTCATCCCACTATTACTAGTTCACTTTCCGAATTTGAACATTCCACTCATTGAAAGTGACCCGGATAATATTTTATTTCCTACCTTATTTATATTTTATAATTTTTCTCTCTTACTTTATCATTTTCATATAGTCTCTCACTATCTCATTTATCTTTTCTCTCTCGTACTTTATTATCTACTCATCTCTCATACTTTATCATCTACTTTTTTAATAATCGTGCCAAAAAGTTTTGAGCCGCTTATAACGGGATGGAGGGAGTAATTAGAGTGTGTTTGCAAATATTTTCAACGTGTTTACATGTTTTTTAATTATATACTCACTCCCTTTCATTTCATTGATCTAATTTTTTTCGGCACACATTAAAAAAAATTGTTTTTTGTGTGTAAAATAATAGTAGTAATAAAATTATAAGTCCACTAAATATATTAGAATATATAATAAAAACATCACCAATGGAGATCGAAAAGAAATGCAGGACCAATAAATTGGGACGAAGGAAGTATTAATTTTTAAGGTTTGCAAAATTTATTTATGTGGTAACTTTTCTAAGACAAAACAGTCAAAGAGTTAAAAGTTATAAACATCGAATGATATACTTTTTTTTTTCTTTTTCTTTGTATTATGCAAGTATTTTTCTTATATTTTATTCCATACAAGTGTTTTCGTATTATTTAGGTAAGCACTAAGTGGGTGTTTAGAGTGGTTGAACATTATTGATAAGTACTAAAGCGGTTGAAAGCGGCTAATTTGAGATTTTTTAGTGTTTGGAAAGAAGTGTTGAAGGCTGCTAAAAGTGAAGAAAAAAAATGTTTGGACAAACTGTTGATATAAAAGCTTATTTAACTTTTTAAATAAAATGTTTGTGTTACCTTCAATGTTATTAAATAAATATAATTTATAATAAATAAATAAATAAAATTGAGATTTTTTTGCATTATAATTTCGATTTTAGTATTACAAAATATTAAATTAAATTAATTTTATATTATAGAAATTTTAAGTATGTTATATTAGCTTAAACTTATCATACTGTTATATTTTAAATATTACTACTTATTTGCATAAATCCATAGTAATAATAAATTTTTTATAAAATTTTAATGATTACATAGTTAAAAAATAATTATCATTAAATAAAAATTGAAAAATATTAATTTAAAAGTCAAAATCCTCAAAACCTACTACTTTAATTAATTTATATTTAATTTTAATAATTATTATTTTATTAAACTTGAAAAAATTATAAATAAAAAATAAAAAATAATTTTTATAAAATTACTAACTAATATATTAAAATATAATTATAATTAAATTTGTAACTAATAAAAATATTAATTTTAAAATTAATAAATTTTTGCGAATTATAAAAATCATTAAAGGATAAAATAGTTCAATAAATTAGATAAACGCTAAGTTGCAGCTGAAAGTTGGGTCATAACAAAGTTGATTGTTTCAAACACTCCAATTGCACCTGAAAACTATAAGCTGCAATTGAAAAATGTTTCAAACACCACCTAAAACTGTAAGTTGCATTTTAGTATCCATACAAAATTTAGATATTAGCAGAACACAATATTTTAAAAGTAAAAGGAAAAAAAGTAATTCATCCGTTCTATAGAAAGTGTCTTGTTTCTACGGGACATGGAGTTTTAGGAGAGTTGATTTTAGTTGGTAAAATGTGGGACTCATACAATTAATTAATTATTTAGAATTGGTTTGTTATGTAAAGAGGTAAGACCTATGCAATTAATTAATTATTTTGAATTGATTTGAGTTTGTAAAGATATGAGACCACATATTTTTTTAAAACGTGACACTTTTTATGGGACACCCCAAAAGAAAAATATGACACTTTCTATGGGACTGATGGAGTAATTATAATAAACATTTGTAAATACACTATTAGATAATTATTTATGTTCAGGTTGTATCCATTGGCTATATTGTAGGATTTATGGGGGATGTGCAATAATGTGCACATCAAACACCCATAAATGCAAAAATGTACATAACTTTTCAAAAATGCAAAAATGCGCATATACATTATTTTAAAGCCCTAAACTAACCTACACCGTAGCCTGCAACAACTATCCCTCTCTCCTCCTACTTTTTGCAGAAAAGTGATGAGTTGATGGTAGGAAAATTTATTGAATTCATCTCTCTCTCTCTCTCTCTCTCTCTCTCTCTCTCCTCAACGTCATATGCATTTCCTCTCTCTCTCTCTCTACCCAATTAACATGCATGCATGTATTTTTTGAAGCAGAAATCACGAGAAACCCAAAAATTATTGGCTTGTTCTTGAAGCACATAGAGAGAGAAAAAAAAAATCCGGAACTGTGAAATTCAGAAAAGAAAAAAAAAATGGAACCATGTTGCATGCAAGTCTGATTTACTTTGCTTTCTTCTACTTACCTTTTCCAGAAAGTCACATGCATAAAATAGAGATGCAGGAGGACTGTGCATATACACTGCAGGAGAGGAATCCGATTCTTTTCCTATTGAATCGTCTTTTCATCACATGTTGCATAACAGTTGCAAGTTAAATAAACAATAAAGTTCTTTCATCAAAGAGAAATCAAAGGGAGCGAGAGAGAGTAGAGAGAGCAAGAGAGCGAGAGAGAACAAAGAGAGAGAGAGAGAGTTCCCAGAAACCATTAAAGGTAACCCTAATACTAAACCTAATCGACAATTAATCTCTATTTCAAATATTCTTGTTATGGTTTTTGTTTGATTTTAGGAATATCTTTATCATCTAATTCTCCTCACAGTAATTCGAATAATATTCTTGTTAGTTGTTATAATTTTTGTTTCATTTTATTTTAGGAATTTGTCAAATATTCTTGTTATAATTCGTCCCTAATTCGAATAATATTTTATAAAGATTTAGAAATTATTGGTAATTAGCATGTAAATCTCCCTGCAAATCTCTAGTTAAGTAAATATCAACGTATTATTAGGTATAAAATTTGATTTTAGGAAATCATTGAAAATATGTACGTATTATTAGGTATAAAATTTGATATCAGGAAATCATTGAAAATATCTACATATTATCTACACAGTATTTTAGTAAATATGTACATATTATTTGGTATAAAATTTGAATTTAATTGGAAATCATTTTTTAGTCGTTATCCTCCACATGCGTTTTTCCTTTTCTACGGGTGGATCGTTGCATACTCGTCGGTGGTGACAACGGAGGGGAGGCTTCCCTTACTCTACCATGTGGCCTTGGGATACCCATGTCTCTCGCAGCCTCAGAACCTAACAATACCGTGTGAGGCCGACGGTAATGCACCCCAAATGGTTGTCCGACTTGAGTGCTCAAATACCAACATGTCAAAGAAGCCACGAAATTGACCTTTCTGTAGCGGGAAGTACCACCTTAACATACGGGGGATAACATTTGCATTGACAATGCTTCCGGCAAGGGCCCCAAGTGAAGGGATAACTTCAAATGCCCAAACCTGAAGCAAAAATGTGTTAGTAATTAGTGTATACTCGGCTAATATGATGAAATTCATTTATAATTACCTATATAGCCCATATGGGCCCGGCGAAATGGTAGCTATTCCCGCACACCCTTCTTCCCAACGGTATGTGCTGCTTATAATGCATTAATGCTTGGTATGCATATGCATCCCATGGAAATCTACTCCATCTCTCCAGATCATCCACCAACACCCAAACGAACTCGTCCACCAACCTCAGTTTCGGGACACCCATAATCATCAACTAAAGCATTAGAATATTAGCCACCTTGACGTAATCTAATGCCGATGCATCTGCGGCCATCTGGTTCTTGTACACGGCATGCAACTCCTCCACACTCAGCCTTTTCTCATCACAGAAGAGAGACCGCACCACAATGCACGATACATCATGGTCAGCAGTGGGGTCGAAGGATGAAGAGCCCATGCACAAGTCGGATACTAGTGCAAACTTGGAAGGACCAACTGAAATGAGTCCACCACTAATTTGAAACCGTATGCAGTCGTCCACCGCATTGTCCACAGTCACCTCGCGACACATCAATTGATGGAGAGCCTTATTAGCAGTCCATCCACCCTTCCACGACATGATGTGTCCAAACGGACTCGTCCTACATAACTCATCCACCAGTTCCTGCCCACCTACTGCAAGCAACGTCGCTCTAATATCCCCTATGATGAAATTCTTCCAATGTGTGTTCAAAGTTGGATAGACAACCATGCATTCGTACCTAACCCACGTCCAGTTACCCTCACTACTACAAAAAAGCAAATAGACAACGATTTTTACCCGTTGTCTATGGCAAAATGTACCGTTGTTGTAGGTCCCGTTGTCGTAGGGTCTCGCTCATAGACAATGGTTTTTAACCGTTGTCTTTAACCTTTTCGACAACGTATTATAACCGTTGTCTTTGAGTTATTTTCTCTGTTGTCATAAATACGTACGACAACGGTTAGGAACCCTTGTCATATATGTTCCGAGAATGTTGTCGTTTAGATTTTTTTATAATAGTTTATAACCGTTGTCGTAAATGTTTTTAAGCGTTGTTTTAAATGTTTTTGACAACGGTTTATGACTGTTGTCGTAAATTTTTCTGACCGTTGTGGTATTGATTTTTGACAACAGTTGAAAACGTTGTCGTAAGATTTTCTACCGTTGTTAAAAATTAATTACATGTTAATTACACAGACAAATTAAGCCTTTAAAACACGTTAGCACTACATAAATACATGTTCATACTTCGCCCTAAACCGTTACATTAATATGCAACGTATTATGCGAAGAAATAAAAAAACTCAGAACATAGTCCAACAAAAAAAAGTAATATTTAGTCTCAGTACACTAGAATATTTCTGATGAGACTGTTTCGAAGTTATATGTTGTGATTATTCATGAACCACAAACTAGTATTACAAATGCAATATGAATAACCTAGTTTTTCGAAATAAAAACCAATAAAACCGATACGAACACGAGAATCACAATGATCAATATTATTCTCCAGTAAAGAACTTGTTCATACATAAGATGCATTCGTGTTTTTACAATTATCTTAGCACTACTAAAATAAATCAAACTACTCCGTTTTATACCTAAATAGAATAACTATAATATAATCATAGTTATACCGTAAATTAACTTTTTTATGTTATTCACGCGACTTCACATATACATTAAGCTAATCTCATACTTATATATCGATTATCCCCCTAATATTTTAAGTTAATCTCATACTTATATATATTAAGCTAATTTCATACTTATATATATTAACCTAATATCATACTGATATATATTAAGCTAATCTCATACTGATATTTATTAAGCTAATCTCATAGTTATATATTAGCATTATTAGATGCATTGCATCTCGTCTAATTGCATGCCAAATAAATACTCCCTCCGTCCCGCCCGACTTATCTTGTTTCTTTTCGGCACGGAGATTAAGACGAGTAGGTGGTTGTGTGTAGATGAGTGAGTGATTGTGTGTAAAGAGGTAGGCCCTACTAAGAAAAAGTGGTAGGTTGTGTAGTAATTATTTTTCTTTTTTGGAAACAAGACAAGTCGAGTGGGACGGTCCGAAAAGGAAAACAAGACAAGTCAAGCAGCATGGAGGGAATATTATTTCATTTACGGTGCATGCCAACTAAATGCATGCCAACTAATAACGTTTTCATTCACGTTGCATGCCAACTAAATGCATGGCATCTAAATAATATTTCATATGCATTCACTATTAAATATGTCTATAAGTAAAAAGTAAAAAGTCTGATTAGAAACCAGCTAATTAGGAATTATTTTTTTTACTATTAGAAAGATAATGATTAAATTTTTTTTTATAATTGCTACGTTAAATTAAATATGTCTATAAGTAAAAAGTAATTACTTAATCCATTTAAATATTATGTTTATCTTATTCAATAGTACAAACTTTATCAATATTAAATATTAAACTTTATCCATTTAAAAAGTCTTTATCAATAGTTCAGAATTTACGAAAATCAGTAAAATAAATTAACAAAATCTCATGAATTAAATAATCGAACTTGTCTATATTCAATTTACGAAATTGCTTTGCCTAAATTTAGTTTACAAAATTCCCTAAATTAAATTAAAGAATTTGCCTAAATTTAATTAACAAAAATCACTAAATTCAATAAACGAAATTCCATAAAATAAATTTTCGAAATTGATGATATATATGTTATATTTTATTCAATTTCTTCCCGTTTTTTCTGGAGAATCTTGCAATATTCTGGAGGGCGAAAAAATTATGAAAAAATTAAAAGCTTATATGCATGTCTCTGAAAAAATTCTGGAGGGCACGATCGATATACACTCACAAGCTTATGCATGTCTCTGAATTAAATACACGAAATCCTGGAGGGCACGATATACACTCAAATTAAGCTTAATGAAATTGCGTAAATTAAATTAACAAAATTGCCTAAATTAAATTAACGAAAATTCCTAAGTTAAATTCACGAAATTCCCTAAATTAAATTAACGAAAATCCCTAAGTTAAATTCACGAAATTGTTTAAGTTAAATTAACGAAATTGTCTTAGTTAAATTAATGAAATTGCCTAAATTAAATTAACGGAAACCCTTAAATTAAATTCACGAAATTCCCAAAATTAAAATATCGAAATTATCTAAATTCAATTAACGAAATTACCTAAATTCAATTAACAAAATTACCTAAATTAAATTAACAAAATTATCTAAATTAAATTAATGAAAATCCCTAAATTAAATTAAAGAACTTGTTTAAATGAAAGTAACACATAAATGCAGATTTTTTTTAATAACATCACATCTTATTTCGTCTAAACCGAGGCAACACAAACACCGCCGACACACACTGCTCACTTTTTTTTTTAATCTTAACACATAAATGCAGACATTTTTTTTATAACATCACATCTTATTTCATCTATAAGCTGAGTCAACACAAACAATGATGCAACAACCAATCGACACACACTGTGCACACACTACACGCACAATACATATGAATTAAATTTTTTTTTTGTATATTTTTGTATTTACGGAATATTATGTATATTTTTGCATTTTCCAACTTTGAAATGTAGAATGTTGACATTGAATTTATTAACATTTCAAACGAAAGACCGAAGCTTTAATTAGCACAAAAGAAGCAATAATCGCGATTATCTTCCTTGTAAATCCACTTTTTATAATTTAATTTAATTATCAATAAAAACAAATCAGTCTGATCCAGGAATATTAAGCACTGCCAAAAATCCAGTTACACCAGCAGTAAAAGATCCCTCTCTCTTACACACACTCTGTAATCAAGAAATGGGGAGGCCACTTTGCAGACACAAAGCAGGATTTGCCGGATTAGGGTTCTGATGCCCATCTGCGAATACACACAAGTGCATATTTTTATTAGTAAATAAAGGAATTCTCTCAGAAACAGTTGTCAGGTGATTAATTCTTCCATCCTCAGTTTATTTCTTATTTATATGCGAATAAATCAATATTTTTCTTTTGGGTTTTAATTCGCGGGTGTACTGTTTCTGCTTTCGTAATTGTAAGTAATTGCTAATGTTGGGCTTGCTTTTGTTTATGTAAAGGGAAATACTTTGTTCAAGCCTTTTATCTTTGAGTTGGTGGGAACTTCTTTTGTGGGTAGATTTTGATTGTATTTTTTTTTTGCTTTATTTCGAATTCTTGGATCTTGAAATTGATGGGTAATTCTTGAATGTCCGTACATAATTCAGTTTGAAGATTGGGAATAATCTGGAAAGCTGGTGATTATTGCTTGAATTCTGGAAAATAATCTTCTTGATTTGGTGG
The DNA here is from genome assembly GCA_028984105.1 of Lavandula angustifolia. NCBI lineage: Eukaryota > Viridiplantae > Streptophyta > Magnoliopsida > Lamiales > Lamiaceae > Lavandula > Lavandula angustifolia. The sequence goes on along the minus strand of CM054802.1, from coordinate 31,413,171 downwards.
GAATCCCACCATATTTATTGGGAAAAAAAATACTTGATTTATATTTTTGAGAGATTTCTTGGTGATTGGAAGTAAGCAAGTGGTAGAGTGGCAATGGAGGAGAAAAGAGTAACTATCGACAAGGTGGAAGAAGAAGAAGACGACTTCAGAAGCTGCTGCCAAGATGAGGATGAATTAAATTTGAAGGAGAAGGAAGAACATGTGAAGGTTGAATCTGATGAAAATTTGGATGCAAGTTTCGTGAAAATGTATTTCAAGGGTGTTTCTATTACCTGCCCTGGTGATTCTGGTTCTAGGATTTCTGGGATTGGGGTTGTAATGGAGAAGGCAGGCTGTAATAGTCCTAGTAAGGTCCAGAAGAAGCTTGATTTCTATGTAGAGGAGTTGGTGGCAGAGTATTTAGCATTGCTTGATGGTTTATCTGAGGCTATACAGCAGGATACAAGGCGGGTTTTCGCCTTTACGGATTCCAAACTCTTGCATAGTCAGGTATAGGAAATGCTAGCCCCAAATTCTTGTTCTTGCAAATTTTGCTGTTAAGGTTTTGATAGTGCTGATCTTGCAAATTTATTGTTTATTAGAGTTTGTAGTTAGATTGACATTCTAAATTGATCACAAATTCTTGTTCTTGCAAACTTTATGTTAAGGTTTATGATCTTACTGATATACACTTTGTTAGAGTTCGTAGTTAGATTGACATCCTAGATTAACCACTATTCTTGTTCTTGCAAACTTTGTTCTTAAGATTCTGTGATCTTATTCATACATCATTTGTTTGAGTTTGTAGTTAGATTGACATCCTAGATTAACCACTTATTCTTTGGTTTGTTACTGTGTTTCTCTTTCTTGTTGTTTTTAAACTTAATCTTGAATCTATTATGAATGTGTTTCAGATTGTTCATGCAGATTTTATTGTTAAGGTTTGTTATCTTGCAGATTTATCACTTATTAGAGTTTGTAGTTAGATTAAGAATCCTAGATTGACCACAAATTGTGATCTTACTGATATATCATTTGTTAGAGTTTGTAGTTAGATTGACATCCTATATTAACCACTTATTCTTTGGTATGTTACTATGTTTCTCTTTCTTGTTATTTTTTAGCTTAATATTGGATCTATTATGAATTTGTTGCAGATTGTTCATGATGAGGTTGTCGAGAGTCCTCTTGTGGTTGCATTGAGACAAAGGGTCATAGAACAATCGAGTAATATCGAAGCATTTGTCCTAAAACTCGTCCCATCTAATGATCTACACAAGGCCTTAAGTTTAGCTCAAGTAGCTGTTGGTATAGTCTCATTTCATGCTGATGGGGAGGAATCAACTGGAAACTGTTCGATTTGCTGTAAAGAGAAGCTTTCCTCGATGATGCTCACGATCAAATGTTCCCACAAGTTTTGCTCCCACTGTATGAAATCCTACGTCGAGGAAAAAACTCAGTCTAGTCAGGTGCCGATTAGATGCCCACAAATCGGATGCAAATATTGCATCTCAGCTTCGGAATGCAGCTTGTTTCTTCCGGTTACTTCGTATGAGTCTTTGGAGAAAGCCCTTTTAGAAGCAAATGTTGCAAACGTGAATAGAGTTTATTGTCCCTATCCGAGCTGCTCGGTTCTGCTTGACCCTCACAATTGCTTGTCTGCTAGGGCAAGTTCGTCGAGCCAGTCGGATAACAGCTGCGTGGAGTGTCCGGTTTGTGAAGGATTCATTTGTGTTGAGTGTGGGGTGCCGTGGCACTCGTCCATGACATGTGATGAGTATCAAAATCTCCCATTGGAGGAGAGGGACCCCTCGGATTTGACTTTGCATCGTGTGGGACGAACTAAAAGATGGAGGCGTTGCGTACAGTGCCCGAGGATGATCGAGCTAATTCACGGTTGCTACCACATGACTTGCTGGTATGATTCAAGTGAAACTTTGAAGTTTGTTCGTATGTAGTGAAATTTTGGCATTCATGTCTATGATTATCGCGTTATTTGTTGTGTTATACGTAAATATCTAGAACGTTCTGGAGTATTCTAGAATATATTATGATCTAACATGCTTGACTTGTGTGGAAGTAGTATGGTAAAATGCATGACATGTTAATACTATTGTGAAATATTTGCATTCATGTCTATGATTCTTGTGTTTTTTGTTTCTTTAGATGTAAATGTCTAGAACATTCTAGAGTATTCAAGAATATACTACTACTTCTTAGCCTAGCATGTTTGAGTCATGTGGAAGTAGAATAGTGAAAAATGCAAGATATGTTAATACTATAAAAGAAGAGAAGGATGTATGATTATGGACCGAATCTCATCTCCGTTTGATTGGTTTCTTCAGGTGTGGGCACGAGTTCTGTTACTCGTGTGGGTCGGGGTACAGGGAAGGCCGACAGTCATGCCAATGCGCTTTTTGGGATGACGAATATACGCAAGAGACGCCAGCATATCCCACTCAAGAACTTGAACACTGGGCGTGGGACTCATTCGAGTCTCTCCCGATGATGATGGACGCGTATTCAGATCAAGAGCGATCGCAACTGGCCTTGATTCAAAGGTTTCTCGCCGGAGGCTTCAGTTTGGACGACCAAACGCCCCATCAGTCTCCACCGCGCTGTGCAGACTCTTATGCTGATGCAATGAAGGATCTGCACCAGCTCCCTTGGCTCGAGAGATTCGTCTCCGTTATAAGCGATAATTACTACGAAGATTACGTCCAATGATAGGAGGTGGAATCGTTGTAGGAGAGGTAGAGCAACGAACTCTCACACTCGTTTCGTCGTACTATTTTAGCTTCGTATAACCTTTCAGTCACGAGATCGTCGATATTTCACAATACACCAGGTAAACATATTATTATTTGAAATTAAAGAAAGGAAAACTTCATTTATCTTTGTTGTAGAATGTGTTGCACAAGATTTTTTTTGTTGTAATGAGAGAGAGAGAGGTGTTTGAGCCAAGACTATACACAGCTTTTGAGCAAACAACCTAACGAAGCAGAGCCAAAACTGTGTGTTATTACAAAGCATTATTTGCATTAACAAATCAAGAAACTAAACACTATTAAAAAAGAATGAAATTACTATACAAGAAAACTAACTACGTACATTCAAGAATCTGAAACAAAGTTCTAGTCATAGAAACCTATCAGAAGAAGTGATGAGAGAGATCAACTTCGTAGCTGCCCATGTTGCTCTACACAGTTTCTTTAGGCAGCCCACAAATTCCCTCTCAACTCTTGCTTGCTGTGCAAAATAATCTGATACAAATTTGTAGACTAAAATTAGTTAACCAAATCTAAATGTGAAGCAATTTGAAGCATAATTTGGTTTTGCTTACCTGTACCCTTTGTAAGACTATACAAAGAAAATGAGGCTAAAATCTTCTCCTCCATACTACTGCAGCTATCAGTTATGCATTCTATCAAACGTGGCGCGAAGATTAAACACGCTGCAACGCGAAGATCCTCATCTCCGATATAGGTGTTAATCCAGCAGACTATAACAAGGCTAGCTTTAGCTAGAATTGGAATGCTATTAGCCATAGAATCTGATAGAGCAGAAAGAAGCTTTCTATTTGTAAGTAGGACTAATGCTGCTTTCCTCTCCCAATTTTCGCCCGTTTCTTCATCTTCATTCTGAAAAAAGCTCGTGTAAGAAGCACATTATAGAAGTGGTAGACGTGGAGAGTATGTTGAATTCTCACCATGGTGTTAAAGGTGTAATCTTTAACACCTGCTCTTGTTAATAGCCATTTGTCTAGCTCTTGTTCTCCGGTGTACGAAAAGCGGCCTCCTAGAATGAAGAGGGCTCTTGCTGTTTGGATTTGAATCTTTTCATCAAACACCCAACAATCTAATGCTTCCGTGATTGCATCTATTGCTTCTTCTCTATACACGCTGCATCCAGAAGCATCGCCCTAGCAGAACACGAAAAGCCTATCACAACCAGAGTCTAATAAAGTGAATCAAGAAGGTGATAAAGTGCAAACCATGAGGTCTAGCTTCAGCAATATGACAGCAACGATAGGCCTTTCTTCTGCCCGCGATTTTTGGAGGCGTATCATCAAGACTTGGAGGGTGTTTAAGCAATTCCACCCCTCTTTAAGCCCGGATAGAAACTCAATACTCTTGCTCCTCCTGCAGTTACGAAAAGATCAGATTTTTACGAAGATATGGACACGAAAACATGTGCAAAATGGAGGCTACCTACCTGCTGACACATAGTAACTCAGAGAGCAATTCAATAGCATTCCCTTGAGTGTTTGCCTTATTTTCAAGAATCATAAGAGCTAAAATTTCGTCTTTCTTCAAGTTCTTGATTAAGTAGTGCCGACAGCTCCCATCCGCACGTATGCAGTGACGAAGAACAACAGAAGCTTTAGCCTTCTCATAAGCATCCCCTGCTTCCATTCTTCTAATCAATAAGCCTAACCCTCCTAAAGAAATGATATGCTTCGCGTTTTCTACATTCTTGTCTTCATCAAATCCGGTTAGAAGTTCGTTTAGGAAGTAGTATGCGGCCTCATGAGGACTACATCTTACTGTGAAGAGGATCTGCAGCTGATCACCGAATTCAAGAACTCGAAGCACTAATGGAATCCACTCCATTGAAACCATCTGCTTCGCCTTTGGTTTTACTAAGTAGAGCAAAACTGCAGCTTTCAAGAATAGGCTGCTGCTTCTCAATAGCCTCATTGAGACAACCAGCTGTGGATCAGAAGCTAAAACATACTGCCTATTCGCCTCATTCTTACTCGCGATTTCTGCAAGAATCGACACTGCAAGCTCTAAAATCTCATCATCGTTTGACATATAGAGAATCTCCAATATCCCCTGTATGACCGAAGCTCGAGAGAGTGAAGATTCAAGATGGGAATCACCATTACCATCCAGCCATGATTCACTTACTACACGAATAGCGGCCTCACAATCGGCTAGGCTTTCGGACGAGCAAATTGTGGCAACGGTTCTATCGGTGCTACTCAAGTGAGAACGGAAGCTGTCTATTTCAAGCTTGGGTTTCTCATTGTTGGAGATGTAACTCCTTTGTGTTAGACACTCTACCGGTTCAGTCCGACAACCTAGAAACCGAAAATAATCCGATTTCTGGCTGTCGGGGAATAACTCTGCCTTCTGCGTTTCATAACCTAGACTAGATGATCTTCTATGAGCAACACCTTTCTTCTGCTAAATTAAAACAACATGGAATTATTAAACACTTTTAGTAGTATTAGATTATGTATATGCATGCATGTATATATTACATGAGCAACACCTTTCTTCTGCTAAAATTGAACAAATGAATTATATATGTAGCTACTCACTTCTATATAATTGCAGTGTTTAACATCTTCCTCTGCATTATTATACTCTTTTTCTTCCTCCTCAAAATCCCATGCATTTCTTGAAGCTCCATTCTGATCATCAAAATCCAATGAATGCTGCTTCATATTTGTTCCAAACACTGCTTCATACCTATAACAAAACTACAATTTAGAACATGGATTTTGTTTTTCCTTTCAAATATGAGATAAAGATGCAAACTCACAGCAATTTACTACTGGATGAGTGATATGAAGTAGAAGATTCAGACGATTTCCTCCTGGAACGAGCCAATTTCGAAGGCAACGGAACGGTAGGAACAGAAGGGGCTTGAGCTCCAACTTTAAGCCACTCTTTGTAATACAAAGCAAACTGAATTGTTCCCACATCCATTTGCTCATTATACTGCTGACTCAACACTTTCATCTTCCTCCCTCTTTCAGCCTCATCCAATCTTGCAACACAATCAAGCTTCTTATTATACCAAATCTTGAGATGAAGAAGATGAGGGAGAAAGAAATGCTCCCACAACTCCGGAAGCAAATGGGTTCGAGCAAGAAACGGTGAATCACAAAAGACCCGCAACAAATGCTTAGCTGCAATATTATCATTCCTCCCAATCTTATAAATGATTGATAAGTAGAGATTCGAACAAGCCGAGAGATACGAGTTCGTTTTCCGACGAGAATCATTAGTGGATTCTAAGGATGTAATGACGCTCAAAATCTTGATGCATCTCTGCAGTGAATCCAAATCAATTCCCTCCGAATTCTCAACTAATTTCTCGATTCTCTCAATACCCATTTCAAATCGAGCAAGAATCTCAGTATCCAAACCCTTGTTCCTCCTCCTCTCGAAGCAAGAACGGCATTTGGCGCGAAGATTAAACCGAAACCCGACGTCCTTCAAATACTGCCCAACGTACCTACTCAAGATAGCAACCATAGCTTTAATGGCCACGTCATCAATCGCGGGCTCGTCTTTAAAAGCCCTATCCGAGCCCGGTTCGCTCCTTCGATTGGAGACAACGGAAGACCCGGAAACGGAGCGGGCCTTATCTGCCCGGTTCCGGCTCGAATCGAAGCTTCTCCGATCATGGCAGATGTAGATAGGGAGAGTGATTGATTCTTCGCGATTGTTTCTGTCTCTGAACTTGACTTTCTTGGTGGAATTTTTGGGCTGGAACCCGTCTTGGGAGAGGAGCTTATGGAGGGAGGCCATGGGAGGAGGTAGGCTTTGGAGCAGAGGAGTAATTGTGACATTGTTTGGGAGTGAAGGAGGGGATAACGGAGGAACAAGAACCGGACAAATTTGACGAGGTTGATTGGGGTTGAGGTGAGGATGGAAGTGCGGACAAGATTACAGCCTATTTCCCAAGCTTTCATCTTTTTCACCGCCATTAAAGCTGTTGCAAATGTAACTTTTCATTGGTTAAACATTGGATCTTTGTTGTCGAAAATATATAATGAATTAATGATGTGGTTTGGTAATTAAAAAGATGATTAGTGTCAGAACAATCTGCAGAGTTTTGATCATTTTACTTTCAAACTATTAGATTAACAATATTTCTTAGGCATAATTGAAAAAAATGTGCACAAGTAACAACTCAACTGTACAAATAATTACACTTTCCATAAATTGCATGGATATTGAGACATTTATATCCCTATTTTTACATTAGAATTGAGTTTCTATAAAAAATAAATAAAAAATTGTACTTTCTGATTTATAGACGTTACATTCAATGTAATTATTAAGTGTTGTGAGTAAGTACTCATTCAACAATCAATATTCTTTTTTTTTAATAGTAATATTAATTGAAACATACATTTATTAACTAATCAAGTTTTAAATTCTTATAAATATTACAGAAACACATATTAGTATCAACTTTTAAAATTAAGTAATAACAATAACAACAACAACAACAACAATAATAATAATAATAATAATAATAATAATAATAATAATATTATTATTATAATATTGATTATTATCTTCAATCAAATTTTTTAATTAGGATTAATATTATTAACAAGTTATGTAGAGTCCTACGTCATTGATACACAACATAAAAACTTATTTTTTTCTTAGTGCTTAGATTTTGCACCCGAGCAGTTAGATAAATTATGTGAGCACTAAGGTGATTTTTTTTTTCACGTTATAATATTTTCTAGTTTTATTTTTCTTAATTTATTTAATTTATTTATATGATATTTGACTTATCTTATAATTTTTTAATGTTCAAGATATCTCTAAAATCTCTATATATCTATAATATCTCTCTATATCTATAATATCATTATCTTTTTTAAATTTAAGCAACTAAATATAATATAATAAGTAAGTAAGTAAATGTAACAATTATACGCATAAAATCTTGGGAGAATGCAAAAATCAAACTCACGGGAAAGATGATTTTTTTCAAAGATTCTCCATAAAGCTTCAATTTTTCAGATAATATTGTCATTGTTTGTGCAAAACAAACTAATTTAATTTTTGTCTTCTTGCAATATCTAGCATATTTTATATCTCCATCTCCACCACCTACGTTTTTCACTACTTCCAAATTATCGAACACTTACATTTGACTCATCTAACTCCAGCTAAGACCAACAATGGAGATAATTGAAAAGGGTGCCAGGTATGTTACATATTCAGATTTCCGCAGTCCTCAATATTCATTAGCATGTTCATATCTAAATAAGTGTTCAATACTATTTTCCCTACCTGTAGCGATTTAAGTTTCTTGTGTAGTTCTTTTTTAATAAAATGAGTTCAATATTTTTTTAGATTTAATGAACAACATAAGAGCACTTCTTCCTTAACACTAAGGTATGATTTACGAACGCTTAGGTCTATTTTCGAGCGCTAAGGTGATTCATAATTATGTTTTAGATTTATATTTCAAATAACTTATTTATCTTTTTTCTTCATTAACTAATTGACTTCGTTAATTCTTTTTTAGGAATTATATGTTTTTTATGATACTAATTAGATGGTCATTTTTAGGATTAGTAATTTATTTTCATAATAATAGGGAGAATAATTCATTCCAAATGTTGATTGTTATTTTTGTGATTAGTTTATATAGGGACTAAGTTAGTGTGATTGTTTATCACTATGAAATGTAATTGAAAAGATATATATATATATATATATATATATATATATATATATATATATATATATGATTTGGATCTAATATGAGCCTTAGCATTTTGTGAGAATTGAGAACTACTATAATCAGTAGATCTTGCTAAATTAATGGTATAGATTATTAGTTATTTAATGATCTTTTATAATTGAAATATTATGTACAATAAGGTGTTTTTTTTTTGTAAAAACAGTTTGTATTTATTAATAGAACCTTCTGCTACAACCTGGTATAATAATGGGTACCATCCATCACATAAAATATTTTAATACATGTCTCTAAGAATAAAAAATATTTGAAAAATAGAATTCGATCTATATTATTTGGCTGTCGTATCTTTAATACATAAAATAGTAGTGTCATTATTCCTGTAGTTTTTCTTAGAGTTAGACTCTTCTTTCTTATTATAATTATTATTTTTACCATAAGAGTTCTAACTGACTCTCTTCAGCTTCCGAAATTCGTTCTTATCCTTCTGATATTTCACAGCTACGAGAGCATATTTTTCAGCCAGATTGTCAGTAGTTGGTATAGACACTGTGCTTGCTGTTGACTGACTAGTGACTGATGGACTTACTCCTGGAGTGCTGACTGTTGCTTTATATGCATGATCCAAGGGTCTGTCAGCAGGAGCGCTCATACTTTGTTGTGGTAGACTGTACTCAAATTCTTCAGCTTTCAGTTCTGAAAATATAAAATCAGGAGTAACAGCGTTAAGGTCAGATCTACGTAAATATTAGAGCCCGTAAGATCTTTGTGTTCTTCTCCTTGTTGGTGAACATCTTTCCTAGTCCGTTGATGACGTTGATGAGATTTGTGAATCGCAAGCTGAAGTCATCATTTCATTCGCCAGGAATCATGGTAAAGGCTTCGAATCTCTGCAATTCCAGCTCAAGCTTATTTTCTTTGATATGTGGAGTCCCCTGACTCAACACATCTACAACATCCCAGAGGTCATTTGCCATTTTGCAGTCATCCACCCTCCCGAGATATGAATCACTGAGCGTTGTCAGTATCGCATTTCTCGCTACTTGGTCGAGGTTGTGCAACTTTCTTTCCTCAGGAGTGAAGGCACTTTTGTTCTTCAATACCTTTGCCCCTGTTCTAGCTCCTATCTCGCCCACACCTGCGTATTCGATGTTGTCGATCATGAGAATGATGGTTCTAGACTCCAGTACCTCAGTCATACTGTCATGCAATGAAGTTAAGTGTGCGTAGATCCTTACGCGCCAAACTGAGTAATTTTCTACTGAAAACATTGGCACAATCCTAATACCTGACATGTTAGATATTGTAGAGATATGGTATAAGATGCAATCAAAGAAATGCAAATTCAATGAAAAATATTTTTCAGGATCTGTTCAAGTAGACCACTAGATTTAGATAATGGTGATCAGAAGAACACCGCTCTCATACCAATTGTTGATCCAGAGACGAGTCTTTAGGTGTAGGAGGAGGGGGGGGGGTAGTGAATACACCTTCAGTTAAGCAATAAAACAGTTAATGTACATATATTTTTAAAGTGGTTCGGATACACAGGATCCTACGTCCACTGTCCTGAACAAAACAGGAGTTCTTGAATTAAGTTAGAAAAATAAATGTTGATTCATAAAAATTAAATAAAATAAGAAAAATTTAAAAGAGAAATATACAAACTTAAAAAGTTTAAAAGGTTGACCTTAGCGCTCAGAAAAACCCGGTAAGTGCTCACGAGTATTACTTCGACGATTATGTTGTGCATTAAATTTCGAGCACTTAGGCATCTACTGGTGTTTAATATAAATAGAGGATTTACTGAAAATATACAACTTAATTTATTATTTGTTAACACATATTAATAATACTTATTATTATACTAAGATTTATTAGAATGTCGATTATATAATTATAATTATTAAGAATATTAGGATGAATTATATGTTATTATTAAACTTGACAGCTATTATTTATTATTATCACATTTATTTTATTATTAGATTTTTTTTTTAAAAAGTGTGATTGTTGAATGAGTACTTAATAATTACATTGAATATGACGTCTATACATAAAAAAATATAAATTTTTGTTTGCTTTTGGCAGGAACCTAATTCCAATGCAAAAATAGGGATATAAATGTTTCAATGTCCATGGGATGCAATTTGTGGGAGATGTGACTATTTGTGCAATTGAGTTGGAGAGGTTCCCATTTTTACAATTCCCCCTACTTCTTATTCCCTCCAAAACTCTCTCTCTCTCTCTCACTCTAAATTCGTGTTTGATCTAGAAAATGAACACTAAACTTCAACATCATATTGGATATGCATCACATTCTAATATAACATGATGCTCAAATTATTGTATTCGGCCGATTATTGAATATGCGTCGCCATCACCATTTGTATGTTTTTTAAAATATCTTTTACTTCTATATTTCTCTTATTTAATTGTATTAAATTTTTATTTGTAAATTATATGTAACCCAACGAATTTGTAAATTTTTATTTGTAAAATGTGTTCCAAATTTTGTTAGAATTTTTAATTGGAAATTAAATTATTAAATTAATTAATATATAAATAATTGAAAGGATGCGTTGGTTCCTAGATGAATGGACACGTTACTTCATGGAATTGACACATTGTTTCATAAATTAAATGATGAATGAATGTGTTGATTCATGAAGGGATATGTTGGTTCATGTCAAGAGGTACTTGGAAGTTGAACAAATGCAACCATTCACAATTCATCTTATTGTGAATATTTGTGTCCATTACGAAGAGTTGTGTCTTTTATGAATGAGTGATTCAAATCTATAAATAGGACGATTTGTAGTAAAGGAAATATAATCCGAAAATATGATTCATTCTTCTTTCCTTTATCCTTATTGTTTCACTCCATACATATAAATTAATTAGTATCTCCTTAGTTCCAAGACATCAAGTAGTTCGCCGGAATTACGAGAAGTAGTGCAACTACTCGTAATTGAAAAACCGTTGTATCTTGGAGACGAATGCTATAGACCGCTTGCACCGAGGAGCGGAGCATTATCGTCTTGCGGAGAGAGAGTCTAACTCTTGCCTCGGTTTGCATTTCTTTATTTTCGCTATTCAATTTTTCATGTGTTGTTTGTTATGTTGTTACAATATTTATACTAACATTTGGATTTATTGTCGCTACATTTCTACACACCTAATTTTTTAATAACAATCGCAAGACGATAATTGTGTTGAAGAAATGACGACAAGTAGTAGTAATGTACTCGATCCCCTTGTCAAAGTGATGACAAGCACTAGTAAAGTGCCGCCGAACTTTACAACAACAATGAAGAACCAAATTTCAAGCGCCCATGTTCATGCGGAACGGCCGGAAAAGTTCTCAGGTTATGAATTTAAGCGTTGACAATCTAAAATGTTATTTTATTTAACTACTTTGAATTTGTCTCGATTCTTAAAAGAGACACCTCCAATTGTGGGGGAAGATGAAACAGATGAACAAAAACGCATAGCGTCTGATGCATGGCATCATAGAGACTACGTATGTCTCAACTATGTCCTAAACAATGGGCTCCTTAGAGGATATTCCTTGTTGGGAAAAACATGTGCCTCCTGTCTTAATACATTGTGATAGTATGTCTGCATATGAAGAGCACAAAGTAGTATGTATAATGGTAAGTCTCGACATATTCGTCGAAGACACAATACTGTTAGACAATTGATCACTAGTGGAATAATATGTATTGACTATGTGAAGTCAAAAGACAATATTGAGGATCCGTATACTAAAGGTATTAATCGTGATCAATTGTACAATGCAGTAAGGGGAATGGGATTAAAATCCACACTAAAAGAACGCTCTTAATGGTAACTCTACCATGATGATTGGAGATCCCATGAACATGGTTTAAAGAGACAACTAAGTTAAGAATGTTCAAGTTGTGCACTTGGAAACCCAACTAAAAATCCATTTTCGAAGTTGCCCCAAGTGCAAACCTGTAGCTTGTGGTAAAAGGGTAAGCGTATAAGCTTTTAATGATTCCTATAGCCTTATTGGTGGAGTATGACATGATACTCTTTATAGGAGATCACCTATATAAGTGAGAAGTGTGGCCGCTTCAAACTGAAAAACACTTATGAATCCAAAATATGGTCCAAGGCCAAAATGGACACAACGTGAGAACGAAAGATATTGTATCTATTATTGTGTATATGTTATTATCTTGGTTTACACGAAAGCTGACTGGTTCAAGACATCGCGTTCACCGAGCAGCGAGTAAATCCGATAACATTATACGAAGGAAGGTTCAAAGCAAAAAACTACCTATCCTGATGCAATAATAGGTCATTGAGACTTTGGTTTGCATAACATTTTTGCATTTGCATTTGCATTTAATAATCTAACTTCCATGTGGGGGATTGTTAGAATTTTTAATTGAAAATTAGTTTATTAAATTAATTAATATATAAATAATTGAAAGGATGCGTTGGTTCCTAGATGAATGGACACGTTACTTCATGGAATGGACACATTATTTCATAAATTAAATGATGAATGAATGTGTTGATTCATGAAGGGATATGTTGGTTCATGTCAAGAGGTACTTGAAAGTTGAACAAATGCAACCATTCACAATTCATCTTATTGTGAATAGTTGTGTCCATTACGAAGAGTAGTGTCTTTTATGAATGAGTGCTTCAAATCTATAAATAGGACGATTTGTAGTAAAGGAAATATAATCCGAAAAATATGATTCATTCTTCTTTCCTTTATCCCTATTGTTTCACTCCATAAATATAAATTAATTAGTATCTCCTTAGTCCTGAGATATCAAGTAGTTCGCCGGAATTACGAGAAGTAGTGCAACTACTCGTAATTGAAAAACCGTTGTATCTTGGAGACGAATGCTATAGACCGCTTGCACCGAGGAGCGGAGCATTATCGTCTTGCGGAGAGAGAGTCTAACTCTTGCCTCGGTTTGCATTTCTTTATTTTCGCTATTCAATTTTTCATGTGTTGTTTGTTATGTTGTTATAGTATTTATACTAACATTTGGATTTATTGTCGCTACATTTCTACACACCTAATTTTTTAATAACAAAATTTTCAAAAAATATTAAAAACTGTACTTCCTCCTCCGTCCCAATAAAAGGGTTTTCTTTCTTTTCGGTACGAAAATCAAGAAAATAGTGTTGTGTGGTGTATATTATTTAACTTTTGGGTAATTAATTTATGTCCACATATTCTTTGTTTGTTTTAGAAATAGAACATTTTTAATGAGACAACTTAATTAGGAAATGAGAACGCTTGTAATGGGATGGATGAAGTATAATATAATATCGTTCCTCATATCACGTGCCCATACAATTATTTAGATTTTGACCATTTCAGTTAAAACTATTAAACCAAATTCCCTCCTAAACTACACACGCTCCAAATTGGAGAAGAAATTCTTGTTTTGGTCCTTTTAATATGTGATATCTATCTTTTTTTTTAATCCTATAATGTTCCTTCTACTGTCCTTCAATAGAGAGAGTATATCTACTTATCTCTTTTTCGATTTTGTTGAATAATAACGTCTTGTGTTTTGTTACCCGCAATATTTTTAAGTTGCTATTAACACAAAAAAATCACCATTAAATTTGGCGAGGGCTATCTACATCCTCAACTAAAAAAAGTTTTTAAAAAATTATCAGACAAAAAACGAATGCCACCACATCACATATGACATAACCACATAGCAAGATTAAAATTGAAATTTTAACCAAAGTTGAAACTCGAGTCGTAGCAACTTAAGTTCATGACAAAACACTTCGTTTTTTCGTTTTCTTAGGCCTACTCCCAACTAACTCAATCGTGGAAACAATAAGTTTTGAAATTACTAACAAGATATCAGAGAGAGAGAGAGAGAGAGAGAGAGAGTGGTGGTCCGGGATTAAAATAGTGTGGGAGAGTGCGTGGCCTATTTAAACTGCTTCTGTGGAAAGTTGGGGGTGTAAAGGTTGATGTGGACTTAAAATGAAGGTTTGTCTTGTTAGCCCATTGCATGTGATTACTTTCAACCTCAAGGGCCCCTCCATTAACATGCAACATTCCGTCTTTGGAAGGTAATGCTCCTACTTTTTCGTATTTTACGAACAAGAACTGATCCAAAATTAAGAATTAACAGAGGCATTGATTGAATCCGCCCCTATTTATGTGATTGACCATGGAGTACTCTCAATTGATTTTATTATTAAAGTCTCTCTTGACTCGGGTTTGAGTTATGATTCGTGCAAAACCGTAAACCAACTAACAAATTAAATGTTGTGAATAAATCATGGGCCCACGGTATTGTTAAAGGGGAAGAGTGTGTGGACTATTGGTCAAGATTGAAGGACCAAATACAGCCTTTAATGTTACTTTTTATGAAATTATTAGTAGGGATAGAAAATAATTGATCTAGAAATGGAATAAGACATAGTTTGCAATAGACAAGTGTTTGAATATAAGTGGAGACTCACTGCAACTTGATAGCTGAAGAGTCCTATTGTTTGGCTCAAATCAAGGAGAATTGACAAAACCACTCAGAGAAGTGCATCTGGTGGGCTCTCTCTCTCTCTCTCTCTCTCACACACACACACACACTTCTTTCTCTATCATTCTTAGGGATGACAAAATTGCGGTTCGGGTCCGGGTATCATACTACCCGGACCCGCCCCGCCCTGTGAAAACCCGGACCCGCCCCGCCCCGTGGACCCGTACGGGTCCATAAAATTGGCCCGAACCGGGCCCGTGCGGGGCGGATCCTACCCGCCCCGCCCGTTTAGAACTGCTCTTTTTTTTCACTAATACTTACAAAAATTTGAATTTTACAAAAATTTGAATATTTATAGATTTTATAAAGTAATACTTTTTATTTATAGAACTTAGATTTATTTTACTTTGTTATATGAATTTTCGAAATATATATTACCGTAATTGAATTTTCTAAAATAAGATATAGATTTAAGGGGAAAAAATAGGGGAAGAAAGGAAAAAAAAGAGAGAGAGAGAGATAATGAAGTATTAAATTTAATGAAGATGTGAAAAATGGGTTGGGATAATGGGTAAGGTATATATATAGTTGGGGAAATTAAAATTTTTGGAGGGTTCCCAAATATTTGAAAAACCCTCCAAAATTTTCACTTAAAATTTGAATTTTACAAAAATTTGAATATTTATAGATTTTATAAACTAATACTTTTTATTTATAGAACTTAGATTTATTTTACTTTGTTATATGAATTTTCGAAATATATATTACGATAATTAAATTTTCGAAATATGTATTAGTTTGTTATATGAATTTTCGAAATATGTATTAATTTAGTATATTATATTTTTATATATTAATATTATTATATATCTATAAAAATAACGAATGTGTGTATTAGCTCAACTGGAATAAGTTCATGTACAAAAACTATTGATGCGGGTTTGAATCCCGCTAGTAGCATTTTTATTACGGGGCGGTTCTACACGGGGCGGGGCGGGGCGGTTCCACTGCCGGAACCGGAACCGCCCCGGACCCGGCACGGGTCGGGTCCGGAACCGCCCCGTTCTCGTACGGGGCGGGTATTACCCGGTTCTACGCGTACGGATCCAGGTCGGGTCCAACGGTTCCGGGTCCTTTTGCCATCCCTAATCATTCTTTTGTATCTCATCCGCTCATTTGCTTAATGCATATGTGCCCACTCCCTCTCTTTTCCCAATCCCTTTCTTTATTTTTATTTAGTATTTTTTTATTCTACAAGCAATCAATAAATGTTGATATTAGAACTTATTTTCTTCAAATTCTGAAATTACAGAAACTTTGGAAATTTGTCCAAACAAATTATAATAATATTTAATAAAATTCAAAGTTGTATTAGGTTGAATTATCATGAAGTGGTTACATCACCTAGATCGTTCACAAACTTTTTTTATCAATTTGAAATTAAAAGCGGATCCAAAAATATAAATTAGAAAGCAAAATCGAAAAGAGAAAGAGAAATTTACAATTTAATAGGGAGAAATAATAATTCTTTAAGCACTATTTTCGATCTTTCCTAATTAAAAAGGCAAATTGGATTTTTTAATCCTAATGTTTGGCCAATTTGGTTCCTTGTTTATTTATTTTAGTTAATTAGTCCCCAAATTATATAATTTTGAATGGATTGGTCATTTCATTAAATTTTCAGTTAGTCAACAACTCGTCAACGCTTTAAAAAAAGAAAAAGATAATTTCTGTGATTTTATTAAAAACCAAAACATCTAAATACTGAAAGATTAATGATCAATTTGACCAATTTTAGTTTTTACTTAAAAACTGTTAATTTGTCAAAAATCAAATGATATTTTAGTCATTTTGATTTTTTTTAAGAATCAAATACGCCAATTTTAGATAGTTGATGACCAATTCCCCAAATTAAATATATTTGAGATCATAATTGCCATATTTTATAGCTCCATGACTAAAATTTTCAAACATATTACTATGAAAGCGATGATAGAATGGAGAATATATAAAAATCAAGGATTAAATCCTATTGGAATGAACACATATTTGAATGGAAATCTAGTGATTTCAAATATTTTCTGTTTTAATCCATTGTATTCATAGTAATATTTCAAAAAAAATTGGCCACGAAACTAAAAAAATTAGTGATGATTAGCAAGGGATCTTCTATCTCATTGTGTGTCCCACTACATGTCCCATTCTTAAAGTTGACTAGTAACTCCGTACGGAGTTACTTCAATGGGACATGTAGTGGGACATAGAGTGGGATAGAAGATCCGGACTGGTGATGATTATCCCCAAATATATTTCTCCCTTCTTGTCACTAGAAATGATACATTTCTTTTGGGCACGGAAATCAAGAAAATGATGTTATGTGGTATAAGATTGTTCGAGTTTTTAGTAGTTTTTTGTGGTCCACACAATTTTTATCATTTTAGGAAACGCATCGTTTCTAGTGGGACGACTCAATAAGGAAAACAAATCGTTTCTAGTGAGACGGAGGGAGTATAATTGGCTCAACCTATTTTAAAATTTGCGTATTTGGTCTTTAAAAAATCAAAAGATATAAAATATCCTTTGATTTTTGGCAAATTAAATTTTTTAAGAAAAATAAAATTGGCCAAACCGGTCCTCAATTTTCAGTATTTGGATGTTTTGGTATTCAATAAAATCATACCAAAAATGTCCTTTCATTTTTTTTTTAAAAACGTTGACTAACCGAAAATTTAACAGAATAAACAATTCATCCAAAATTTTATAGTTTGTAAATCAATTAACTAAAAATTAATATATAAGAGACCAAATTGGCCAAATGCTTATCTTTGATACTATTATATATTACTCTCTCAGTCTCATTTCAATTGTCTAATTTATTTTGGACATTGAGATTAAAAAGATTGGTATATGTGAGTAATGGAGTAATAAAGTAGTTGGGTCAATTATATAGAGGATTAGAAAATTGGAGTGAGACTTAGAGGCAACTTATAAGGCCTAATAAGTTGGATTAATCGTTAGGACCCAAGCCCAATTAATCCCACAAGTGGAGGCCCAAACCACCTTCAAATAATATTCAAATCCAATTCGGATATTCTGGCCCAATTTGTGAGGAACACTACATGGCCCACCAATCAGGTAGTGCGGGTGCCACGTGTGTTTTTAAAATTAAACAAATACTATAATATTAACTACATGACCCACCAATACTCACGTGTCACCGCGTGATTGGTGGGCCACTGAGTAGTCTTTGCTTTTTTGGGCGAGAAGATATGGCGATTCAAATCACATTCTACTCTACCTACTAAATTTCAAATTAAAAAGGAAAAAAACGTAACTACACTTTATTTTAGTGGGTAGTATGCAAAAAGAACCATTTTGATTAAATACATACGAATTTTAGCCAGCCGTGGAAAAAACTAGTTATTTAGCCACTTCTGACAACTTTAGTGAGTAGGGTCCACAATTATTTAATCGCCATTGTCATCGCCATTGTTATCGCCATTGCGCATCGCCTAGCTCGTATTATTTAATAGTTATTTATTTAATAGTTGATTTATTTAATCATCATTGTCATCGCCATCGCCTTTCGCTTAGCTTGTATTATTAAATTACCATGGTCATCGCATATCCCATAAAATGCATAAAAATATACTTTTATGTATTTCTATGTAACTAATATATATTTTAATTATTTAAATAAGGAAGTCTTTGTTTCTAAGTTCTAATTTTTATTATGCTCAATACAGAACTAGGATAAAAATTATTAAAAATATCAAAGAAATGAAATAAAAACCTCTCTCCGTGTAAATTTTTTGCTTGCTCCTCCCAGATCGCATCTCCCAATCACCACTTACAACTACCCATTTTAAAAATAAGTTTTTTCTGACAAAAAGTAAAAACTTATTAACTTTCATTTATTTTGTAACAACTACTTCACTAGTTGCTTTCGTGCTTCTCATATAGGAAAATTGACATGAATCTCATTTTTTTGAAAACAAATATACTAAAAAAATTATGCCAAAAATTTAAGAACTCAATAAATTAGTCATGTTAGTTGCATCATACAGAAGATGGATCCGGTAAGTTATCATATTCACATTTCTACAAAATTTAATATTTTATGCGGTTTAGTTAAAAATTGGTCGTGGTTCACTCTTAATTTCATATTTTATGCGATTTAGTAGGGCTAATGTGTTTATCTAAGTTATCTTCACTCTAAATATCGTTTGGATGTACTTGTCTACATACACTTATGCGACTTTTGTGGAATGTTATATTGTTCATGACCAGACGATTGAGTTTTATCGCCTGGCGAAGCTAGGCGATGTTGTTAGTTCTAAACCTTGTAACCAGGCGATGACGATTATAAACCATATTGTCATCGCTACTTATTGTTAATTCAGAACCGATTATTATTTTTAGTTGAGAACGTGTAACTAGTTTAAATTGATTTCAGAATTTATTGTTAATTTTGTTATTTAATTATTATAAATTAAAATTTCATCTTATTATAGATTATGTGGCAACGTATTATTCTTCGGTACGGTGGTTATTGGAACAAATCTGAGTATGAAGGTGGAGATGAATTATTATTCTTTACGTCACCTAATTTCAATATGCATCAGCTGGTGCATGATATTCACCAAAACTTGAAGACCGATCCTTCCACTACATACTACGGCTTATTTTATCGGATTAATCGTCAGGCTGGTAGGCCAAGGATGAGTCGAGCTCGATCTGCAGTTGAAAGCTCTAATAGGCGCCGACACAAGTGCACTAGATGCCATAACATTGACGATGGTCATAATAGAGCAACGTGTACTGCAAATATTCCTGCTGAAGGTATGTATCGAAATTGAATTAAAGTTTACTTTTTTATTTTCTATATGGTAATGCCTGTATTTCTTTAATAACAAACGTGGAGCTTAATACATTTCCACAAAATACGGATACAAATATGTGTAGACCACGAGCACCAAGGAAATGCAGCAACTGTCATCAGATTAATCATACAGTAAGGAAGTGTCCTATGAATTTTGGCTAGTAGACTTTATATGTAATGTTAATGAAACTATTTTCTGTATGACATTTTCAGGATTTATATGATTTAAGTAATATTTACATTTTTAGGATTTATATGATTTAAGTAATATTTACATTTTGTGTTAAACAACATTTTGGTTATGTGGAGAAAGAAACAAATCTATAACTTTGAATTTATCGCCTGGTGATAATAGATTATCGTTGGGCGCTAATCTATTATCGCTACCGCTAGCCGATTACCAAATACCGCCAAACGATTACTTTATAAATAAAGTAAACATTAGTTTTTAATTAAATTACATTATTATATTTCATTTTACATCCATCTTTATGTTATACAAATATTTTGCATCACTGTAAACATTATGAATCATTACATTTTAGATCACTCAATCTCAATGGTAGATCACTCAACAATTGAAGTAATCATGTTACTTGAGTACACTTATTTGAAAACAAGTTTTATACTTTGACATTATTATGGAATCATGTTTCACTAAATCACGTTTTAAGATTATATATGTTATAATTTATATTATTATAATCAAATTGTATGTTTTCATTTATTTAAATTTATAATTATAATTTAGCTAATATATAGTTTAAGGTAGTTTACGGTTCAAACCTCAAATAAGGGTTTGAGGTTCAAACCCTAAATAAGGGTTCTAGGTTTGAGTTCAGGGACTACTAGGCGATTATCAAATACCGCCAGACAATTGACTATTAACTTCTGCCTTTAGTGAGCTCGCTACTATTACCGCAAAGATGTTACCGCTAGCCGATTATCAAATACCGCCAGACGATTACTCTATATATTAAGACAACATTAGTTTTAAATTAAATTATATTATTATGAGGTTTTTTTATATCCAACCTTATGTTAAATATAAATATTTTGCATCAGTGTAAACATTATGAATCATTATATTTTAGATCACTCAATCTCAATGGTAGACCACTCAATTGAAGTAATTATGTAACTTGAGTACACTTTTTTGAAAACAAGTTTTATACTCTGAGATTATTATGGAATTATGTTTCACTAAATTGATTATGTATGTTATAATTCATATTATTATAATCAAATTATATGTTTTCATTTCAAACTTAATATATAATTGTGATATCCCTTGTTTATTTTGATCTATGGAATAATTACACACATGTGTAATCATTAGCATTAGTATATTCGTATATTATTTTCAAACCATGGATATATATGCAATAAATAATGAAAGAGAAACCAGCTGCTGGACATGCAGATATATTATTCTATAGTGCCAAGTCAGCAGATAAGTCAGAAGTGAATTTGAATTTCTCTACCTAATGACCTTCATCTGCGTGGGCTTCATATATGCAGCATAGCATGACTAAGCAAAGCTATGCCTATACCTAGCTATGGTGATTCAGCAGCTTAAATTGCCCTATAAATAGTAGATGAACCTGCTAAATTACCATCACAATTTTTATACGAGAATTCAGCAGTGCAGCTAGTAGATCCCCAGGAAAAACCGAAAAGATTAAAGCAAGTCAGCATAGAAGAACAAGGTGGGTTATATTTTAATTAAGAAATTTATGTTTGAGTTATTGAGCTCTGATATTTATGCGAATTAAAGTTATGAATGTTCATGAAATGTTTTTACTCGCTATTGGATAAGTGCATCTACTTGAATGAAATTGGCTTTGCCAATATGAGATGAAACGATCGGATCCTGAGCTAGACGTAGCCAGGGTTAGTGTACACCAAACGTCACGAAGTTAGCCTTGGGAGAATCTGTTTTTCCCAAGCCTAATGAAGGGAACGAGGTTACTCTCAGCTGAATGTGTTTCCCTGAGTTTAACGAGAAGTATAGAATGCATCAATAGCTGAGGAAGAAAGGTTTGGCCAAGTGAAAGTTTTGGTATACATAGACTGCTTTCGATTTTAAAAACTGTCTATGTGATACCAGTAATGCATGAACATTTTATGATTTTGAAAAGGATTTTTTGGAGGTTTATTATCAGCTGCACTACCCACTGAGTACATTAGTGCTCAGCCCAAATGTTTTCAAAAATGATTTTGCATGTTGAAGATGGCAATGTGGAGGCGACGGTGCTGAGTTGGTTTGTTTGTGTTATTGTACAAATTCCCGTCTATTTTGAGACGTTTCCGCTGTATCGATATGTATATTATGCTCTACCTCTCTTGTTTCTACCAACGTAGTTTGATCTTAATTATATAAATACAAGTGCTACTGAATTTCAGATGTTTCAATTTCTTCCCCTTTCTTTCCCGCTTCTTTCACCCCTCCCCAGTCGCGCTCCGGCCCATTTGCCTTCCTTCGGGAATTGGGGCGTGACAATAATTTAGTTAATATATAGTTTAGGGTAGTTTATAGTTCAAACCCCAAATAAGGGTTTGGAGTTCAAACCCTAAATAAGGGTTCTGAGTTTGGGTTCAGGGACTGTCAGGCGATTGCTAACTTCCGATGGGCAATTGACTATTAACTTTCGCTAGCCGATTATCATATCGTGTAAGCTTATTCTGAAGATGATAGTAACAAGTGCCATGGGCTGCGTCCGGATAAACAGTCTCTACCGCGTTAGCTATACTCCGGTGTTGAACAGAGATGATCATTAAATTGCTTGGCATCGTAAATGCTTCTCTAAGTCGGGACATGAACCACGTCCAAGAGTAATTGTTCTCAATTAGACCTACACCAAAGGCTAGTGGAAATATTTGGTCGTTGCCGTCTATCGTAGCAGCCACAAATAACACTCCTTTATTCCTTCATTTCAAGTGAGTCGCGTCGACCACAATCAGATCTCGGAGGTTAAATACCCACGGGGCACGAGAAGCATCTTGTACCTGGATTCGTTGTTTTCAGATCTCGAACCATAGGTGAATCCGACGCATCGAGAGGAGCAAGTGGAAGTAAACCGTCATTTATTTCTTCGCCGCCACCATATATTATTTCGTTGCTTGGAAGGACACGGTTGTCCGGCATGAGCATAGATATCAGTTGATTCACACCACCTTCACGTCGGATTCATGCTGCAAAGTCGCCAAACGTACATTGATTTAATGCATCAGACACCTCATCGTATTCTTCATCGGATGAACTATCCAAAATATTTTCTTCATCACTGTCGAACACAACATGGGTATCCTCTTTGCGAACAAGGTTTCCTGCTCGCGAAAATTCTCAGCCCGATTGCTACCACCCGCTTGATCTTCAAAATTGAACCTTGAACCAAATTGTTCAACATCAGGCGGGACTAGAAATGGCCGAGCGGGACTGAGTGAGCGGGATTCTGCTCGGCCTGCCAAGTCAAAAAAGTCGAGCGGGACTGGGCATGCCGAGCGGGATTCTGCTCCCCCGCCAGTCTAAAAGCCGAGCAGGATTTGGCAGTGGAGTGGGATTCCGCGAGCGGGATTCTGCTCCCTGCCAAGTCACCGCTCGAGCGGGATTTCACCGGGCTGAGCGGGATTTAATGAGCGGGATTCGGTACTTCTTGGAGCAGGATTCGACGACGTTGAGCGGGATTGAGCGGGACACGAGCGGGATTCTGCGTTAATCATTTGCGCATGGAATGAAGCAAAATAATGAATTTGGCAGGCTGACATGTCTGAAAAGTGGGGATATTTAAGTAAAATTGGGTATTTTGTGTAGCAATTATAAGGATTTGGTAAATTTGGCTTTTGTTATACGAAAATGGGTATTTAAGAAATCGCCCCTTTTTTTATAAACTCTTATATGGATAAACTTCATAATGTTTATTGGATAAGTTGATTTAAAATTTAATCTTCTACCCTCATTATGATTTATAATCTATAATAAAATAATTTAATTTTGTTTAGATAAGATGATTTTAAATAATTTTATAAGTTATTTAATAATATGTGGTAGGCGATTTTGTGGTAGGCGATAAACATGCCGATTAAATAAAAGTTTTTGATAAGACAAACAATGGCAACAACAATGACGATTTAATTAGTTGTTAGACGATATGTCAAAAGTAGCTAGATAACTAGTTTTTTCCACGGGTAGCTAAAATTCATATGTAGTTATTCAAATCGGATAGAAAGAGAGTTGTCCCTTATTTAGTTGCAGACGAAGTTTCGTGCGGGGCCCACCGCGCAAATTGTAATGAGGAATAATATATATATATATATATATATATATATATATATATATATGTATATATTAAAGATAAAACAAGACAGAAAATTAAAAGAAAAGGCAAACTGATTTACGTAAACTATGAACTATGATGAGAGATGGTGACGGCAGAAGGGCGGAAGAGAGGGTTCCTTTTATGCTAGGGGTGGGAGCACAACATCTCCCACCCCCGGATTTTGACAAGTGTAAATCCACTCCCAACTCAACTCTCTCACACCGTAGATGAATTTTACACTTACACTTGTCAAAATCTGGGGGTGGGAGGTGCTGTGCTCCCACCCCTAGCATAAAACAAATCAGAGAGAGCGGAAGCCGACAGCCGAAGCGTGGCGTCACCGTTGTCGTCACCCGAACTACTTCGTGGGTGTTTGCAATAGCTTCTCTACTTAAAGAGATAGCTGAAAGCAGGATAGATTTTTGTGTTGGGTGTTTGCATCTGCAGCTTTTTACACTAGATGAAAATTGATTTTGATAATTTCAGCTGATTTACAAACGCTAGGGAAGGGCAGCTGAAACTAGCTGAAAGCTGATTTCTTTCTTTTAATTTTCAAGTCTTGTAATTTCATTTTTTCATTTAATCATGTTTATTAAATTGATTGATTAAATTAAAAATAATATTAAATAATACTAACCATAATACTCCATTTTATTAACATTGCATGAAAAACAATAATTTTATTTCGTTTTTATTTAAATAAAATATAGATTAATTTAATACTTTGTACAGTAAGATTGAAATTATAATATACAAAAAATAATTACTCAATTTTATTTATTTATTATAATTATAATTGTATAATAACACTAGGTCAGATAAAAAAAGATTACTCAATTATAATTGTATAATAACAATTGTATTATAATTTTTTACTTTCAACACTTTTTGCAAACACTTACAAATTATCAAAATCAGCAGGTTTCAGCTGCTTTCAGCCGCTTTCAACAACTTTCAGCACCTATGGATAATCTTTAGCTACTGCAAACACCACCTTCATCTGCCAACGAACACACTTACACGTAATACGCCTTTCTTAATTAATTTCAATCCAAATAATTAACACAAAAACGCCACCCGACACCTCACGGGTAGGCCCGACCGTAACCACTCTCCTCCATATTCCGGCCCGAAACCCGTCCGGTCGGTGGGCTTTTTAGTTTGATTCTTCTTTTTGAATCAATTTCGTCGGTAAATCATAAGAAGAATTCAGTTGCTATCGCTCTAGAGGAAATTATTCCATGTTCTTGAATTATTCATACGTATTTTGAATTCGATTCTGCAGCACCATTTATGAGTTAGAATTGAGTATGTCCCACAAAAGAATTGTTCGAAATCGAGTGGATGTTCGGACCCGAATAGATTAACGGGTCGTGGTTAAAGCAACAAGTAGCGATCGCAAATCAAAAGCTTCTGCAGTCTGCTTTCGCAATTTCTTTGATTCCCATCACGAAAAATTATTCATTTAGACCCTCGTGGGACCGGCTTTGGACTGTTTGTTTCCTTGAATTCTATGCCTCCTCCTTGGTCGTTGCCCTCTGAATCTACCATAACACTTGTTTTCTTGAATACAAATTCTCCACCGTTTCGTGACTTAAGGTAAGAATTTCTTGAATTGTTTGATTTTCTTGAATTGTTTTCTGAAAAAAAGTGTTCTTTTGCTTTAAGGGGTTGATTGGATTTGTGAGGCCTGCTGAGAGGCCAAGAATCAAGAATATATGAAGGACAAATATGAGTAAAAACGTTTGTTTGATGTAGTTTTGAAATTCTCTGACTTTGTTGAAAACTACGTGATTCTTGTACTGTGGGATTTTGGCCGTGTGTTGGTTCCCTATTCTTTAGCTTTATGGAAGAGTGAAAATAATTTGATGGTGTTGTCAAATCATTGCTTGATTTTGATTAGGTGATATGTTTGTGGTTAAGTTTAGTTGAATAGATATGAGGTCAAGACATGATAAGTAGGATTCTTGTACATATGTTGTAGTAATGGAGAATTCCACTGAACCATCTTCATGCACCTCATCCTCCCTTTTATCCAACGGATCAACGAGCAACAAGGCGTATCCATCCGCTGGGTCGGATCCCGGCTTGAATCTTGAAATCATCAGTTTGAGCAAGTTGAGTAGTAATCTAGGGCAGTTGTTGTCTGAACCCGGTGGCGATTTCAGTGATGCGGAGATTGTAGTAGAGGAGAATAGTGTTGGTGTGCACCGGTGTATTTTAGCTGTTAGGAGTAAGTTTTTTGATGAACTTTTCAAGAAGGAGAAGTTTGTGGGGAAGGAAGGGAAGCAGAGGTTTTACATGGCGAGTTTGTTGCCTTATGGGAAGGTTGGGTATGAGGCTTTTGTTATATTCTTGAGCTACTTGTATACGGGGAAGCTTAAGCCATCTCCGCTTGAGGTGTCCACGTGTGTCGATACTTTGTGTGCTCACGATGCGTGCAGGCCTGCTATCGACGTTGCTGTCGAGTTGATGTATGCTTCCACCATTTTTCAGGTTATGGAGCTTGTTTCTCTTTTTCAGGTAACAACTGCCTAATCAATCTAATGTGCCTATCTTCTTTATCTTTGTTTCGATAGATTTAAGGTGTCAATTGTTTTTGACTTAGATATGAATATGAATCTTGAGGTGTTTTAGATGGATAAAGAGTTTGCATTCGTAGTCTACTAATCTACCAGAAAGGGAAATGTTATACTATATGCTAAGCTTGAAGGTTAAAGCTTTCGATATATTAATGTGTGTTAGTTGAAACTTGAAGACATAAATATGAATCTTGAGGTGTTTTAGCTAGATAAAGAGTTTGCATTCGTAGTCTATTAGTCGATCAGAAACGGAAAACGTAATACGTGCTGAGATTGAAGGGTAAAGCTTTGGATATATTAGTGTGTATTAGTTGGAAATTGAAGGCATATATTTGAATCTTGAGGTGCTTTTACATGAATAAAGAGTTTGCGTTCGTAGCCTATCAGTCGACCAGAAATGGGAAACGCTATGCGCACTAAGCTTGGAGGAGTAAAGCTTTGGATATACTAATGTGTGTTTTGTATTGTGCACCTTTGCTTAAACTTCTGGCATTCAGTAATTCAATCTTAAATTGCAGCGCCGCCTTCTTAATTTGGTCGGAAAGGCCATCGTAGAAGACGTCATCCCCATTCTTACAGTTGCATTCGACTGCCAATTAAGTCAGCTTCTCACCGTGTGTGTCCACCGCGTTGCTCAATCCGACCTAGAGTCGATCTTCATCGACAAACTTCTCCCGTCTACCGTTGCAGTGGATATTAGACTTCTCCGTCTTAATCTCCAACCTGAGCAAGCTCCATCCACGGACCCTACGCTCGAGAAACACGTCAAGCGAATCCACAAGGCGCTCGACTCCGACGACATCGAACTTGTCCGACTTCTTCTCACCGAGTCCGATTTAACCTTGGACGCTTGCGCTCTTCACTACTCGGTAGCATTCTGTGATCCGAAGATAGTAACGGAGGTGCTTAGTCTCGGCCTTGACGTCAACTTACGAAATCCGCGGGGCGATACTGTTTTACACGTTGCTGTGAGGCGGAAGGTGCCGTCGATTATAGTGTCGCTTTTGACGAAGGGGGCGTGTGCGTTGGAACCGACTAGTGACGGGCAGAGTGCGGTGAGTATTTGCAGGAGGCGGACGAGACCGAAGGAGTATCAGATGAAACGGGAGAAGGGGCAGGAGGCAAACAAGGATCGGATATGCATAGACGTGTTGGAGAGGGAGATGCGGAGGAATCCAATGGCTGTGGATGCTTCTGTGCTTTCCCTTGCTATGGCGGATGATCTGCAGTTCAAATTGCTCTACTTGGAAGATAGAGGTAAACTTGTTGCCTACTTTACTTCTGCTTTAGTTATTGCAATGCTCAACTCGATGATGGTTCTTGAAATAGACCCTTTAAGACAATATTCACATCCGGATCAAACACAATATATGTTAGTCGGGAAAAATGCAAAAAAAGTACCCTAATCTTCACGTGAAACTACATTAAAATACCAAGTGTTTGTTTTTATTCTAAAGAAATACCTTCTGTTCTGAAAAAATGTTGCGTGAGTACCCGTCTTTTTTAACTGTGCTTGTGCAAGATGTTATCTACGTTTTATATGTAAAATGTCTAAAATACCCTTCTATACTCGAGTTATAATTATGAAAAAATGGCCTCCAAATTTGAAGTTTGTCTGCTAGGTAAAGTCGAATTTAGGGCAAAGAATAACTAAATTTGAACTTCATTTTCTTACAGTGGCATTTGCAAGAATGTTCTTCCCCACCGAAGCGAAGTTAGCCATGGAGATCGCGTACGCTGAGACCACCTCTGACCTTGCTGGTCTTCTAGCTTCGCGAGGTTCGATCGATTTGAACGAGACGCCCATTTCGCAGAAAAAACGGCTCATCTCAAACATAGAAACCCTCTCTAGAACAGGTATAATAACTTATCACACAAAATTTCAAGAAACAAGCTTATTCTATAATTCACTTGGTTCACACTCTTATCTTCTTGCAATGTGAAACCTTTTGATTATAGGTGGATTTAGGAGGCCGTGCGGGTGAAACCGTTACCAAATTATGTGCATGTAGTATATCATGTATATTTTGAAAATCTTGTTTTATATTTTTGGAAAATCTTCACTTTCAATCCCCACCCCCACCCGAAATTTGCGATTTTCTGCCTTGAAATTTGTTGATTTTATCTTTGTTTCTGAAATTGTAGATTTACACCTCCTAAATTGCAGATCACGCCCCACCCTAACTATAATGTGTTTTCTCTGTGCTGATGGCAGTTGAGTTGGGGCGGCGGTATTTCCCCCATGCTCGCGGGTGCTGGACAAGTTCATGGAAGATGACTTGCCCGACGCGCTGTACCTTGAGACGGGCACCCCGGAAGAGAGGAAAATGAAGCGGATGCGCTTCATGGAGCTCAGAGATGAAGTTCATAAGGCTTTCAACAAGGACAGAGCTAAGCTTCACCGCTCCGGGTTTTCCTCATCATCCTCCTCCTTTAGGGACCGGATAACTAACAAAGTATAGATTTTAGAAAGGATGATGCTGTTTTGAATCATCTCACTTATTTGTACTATAGAGCTGCGTCTTTGTCCTAGTTTTAGAATAATACATCTTTTTGGATGCTAAGCTACTGTAATTTGTAACTAATTTGTGAAAATCGATAAATTTTATTATTGAAAGTAACGTGATATCATCATTTTATTATGGTAGGATCGATCCTAGGTAAGAATGTGTAGAAAATGGATAATAAGAAAAACAAGGTGGTGGTGGTGGTGGATGAGGAGAATAAGAAAAATAAGAAAGGTTGCAACTGCTGTCATATGTCACTTGTTTATAACACGGTAGTTGACTATGATTATCTATGTTTCATCGCTTCGGCTGACCTATGAAAAAGTTACGCACAACACAAGTTACTCTCAATCTCCCATTCCATACACATATTTAGTTCATGTTTCGTGGTGCTATTTTCATCCTATTATAAATGGATAGTATTAATTTCTTTCTAGACCTTTCCATTAAAAGTAGAAGTAGATCATACTTAAAACAGTACTCAAATATAATGTGATAACCATAGGTGTTGCTTGGATTACATTATTTTTACACTACTTTCCATATAAAACACATAATTTTAAATAAATGCAGTTGTTTGCGGATTCATCCAAAGGACACTCAAACCAAGTATTTGTATATCCAACTACTTAAATTTATAAAAATCAATCAAAAAATTATAAGAGTTTTAGTATTAATATAAAAAATCTCATATTTTTACTTAAAAATAAATTTTCAAAGGTTAAGCAAAAAATAAACATAAAAGATAGTTATAATAAGTTTGCAACCTCACCTTAAATAAGGTTGACTAGGGAATACAGGGTTTTGCCCCGGCCGACCTAGGTACGAAGCATATATAATACTCCATCCGTCCCATTATTTATGTCCCATAGAGACTCGGCACGGAGATTAAGGCGAGTTGTGAAAGTGTATAAAGTAGTGGTGAAAATATATAAAATGATGGTTGAAAGGTATAAAGTGGTGAGGTCCACCTATTTTAAATGATTGTGGACCACTCATTTATGTTAACTTTTGGAATGTGACATAGATAATGAGACAAATAAATGTAGCAAATATGATATAAATAAGGGATGGATGGAGTATTAGAATTAAGGGGGCAATGCAGCATATTATGTCGTGAAAACATTCTAGGCCTAGCTGGAGTTTCCAGACGTCTTCTTCTCGCCCTCTAGCAAATTATCATCCAAGTGTATGGGGAGACCGTTTCCTCGTCTACACCCCACCACCATGCACGGTAATAATGCATGCTCCCTCTATCAGGTAATTATTATCTTATTTCTTTTGGACACGATCGTCTTTTGTGGGTAAATTAATAATGTTGCTTCACTTGATTTCTAGCACCGAAATCCCTATGTTTATTCGTCTGCAAAGGCAACTGAAAAATATATTATTTTTTTTTCCGAAGTGTACAATGTCTACAGATATCCTTAAAATTTCTAAAATGCACCTAGAAAACTCGTAGCAGTCCGATTTGTGGGGAAAATAGAAAAACTAGGTTTTTTCCTTGAGTTTATGTTGTTGATTAAGAGAAAAAAGGACCGTAAAAGTATCTGGCTATGCCAACATAGGAATTGCAATGTTATATAAATATGTAAAAAGGGCAATAGCAACGTTTTATCGACAAATTAACTGGGCGAAAGAATGGAGAGAATATTAATCTCACGCACGGTTGGAAAGGATAGAGATTCTGATGCAACATTATTCAAGAACACGAGATATTTTTCGCTATAAAATAAACAAATAGTAGTTTGACGTAATTCAAGTAAACGTATTTTTTGCCTTCTTCCCATGATTCGTTATACATTTAATTTCATTATACATATCATGTGTACATCTATTAAATATTTCGGATAAATTTAAGAACAATTGTTTCGAGGCTCCGAGTTACCGGAGCTCTCGAGTTTTTCAAAGCCACGCATCTGAGAGTCCATGACGAAGATATACTCCTAGACAAAGGTAATGTTTTCATTAGAGACTATCTGAAATCGGTTTTGCCAAGACTGAGCAAATCCTGTGGCTGAACAAGTCTCCCATGCGGTCCATGAAATTAAACTCTAATCGTAGAGGATTAACACGCGTGGAGGCGAGGCATAAGTCATTACATATCCATCTACGGCCAATTTGCTTCTCATCATCAAGGCGTACTCAAGCTTGCAAAGCTGGATTTCAACCTTTTGCAGTCTATGCATAAGAATGAGTTGAGTGAAATATACAGGTAAATGTTAATTTATATACTTTAATTTGTGTTAATATGTAATTAAAGAAAGGACCAAGATCATCAATATGGAACGAGCAGAATATAACTATTTGGCAACTTTATTAAGACCAAAAAATTAAAGATATAGGAGCGGAATCTGTAGTATAATTTCAAGAACGGAATAATAATTTTCATATATATATATATATATATATATAACTATTTTTTTTAAAATGCATTTAATTTAATTTAATTTATTGATGAATCAATAAAATTTGGTTGTTACAAGAAACGGAATGTGATTGTAAAAAGAAACGGAATTAACAAATCAAATGAACAATAAAATTACCATTACATCCTTTTAGAAATGATTTGCTTTGAAAGATTAAATTTAATAAAAAATATAACCATTGATTCACTAAAATCTATGGATCAAATGGGTTCCTATTTCTCACTAAAGTATAAAGTTCTTATTTGATCCATTTCCTATATATATATATGAAAATTATATATATATGCCATATATATATATATATATATACACCACACCGCTAGATCCACCTTTGATACGATGTTCGTCGACATAAATCAAAACGGGAGTGATTAGAACTGTGAGATCCTTTATTATTTTAGCGCCAGAGATTAATTTATTATTGTATTATTATCATTATGTATTGATCTTAATGGCAATTATAAGTTATTTATTTTAGTTTTGTTAAAAATAAAATAAATATTTCAAATTTTAGGTCTACCATTACTAAGAACGTTTATCTTTTGCATTATGGTCGAGTGTCACAAATATTTGCAATGCAATTTAACGCAGATGGTGGAAAGATTTGAACGTTCTGACAAACTTTCCATTTGCAAGAGATCGGTTGGCAATCCGCTTCCTCTGGCCCATTTCGGGTGCCCCTTCGGTGGCCCACCAATCACGCCCCGTCATGCGTGCATTGGTGGGCCATGTTAACAATAAAAAAATATTTAAGTTATAAAAAGGTGGCCCACCAATACACGCGTGGCGGGGCGTGATTGGTGGGCCACCGAAGGGGCCACCCGAAATGGGCCAGACGATTTGTAGCGATCGGTTGGTGGAGACGTATTTTTGGATAATGGGAGTTTATTTTGAACCAAAATACTCTGTGGCTGGGAAGATTCTAACCAAACTGCCGGCCCTGGCGTCTTTAATGGATGACATTTACGACGCCTATGCTACTTTTCAAGAACTACAACTCTTCATATAGGCAATCGAAAGGTTATTAATATTATTCTTAGTTTTATTGTAACAAGAGAACTCCAAAAAAACTTGTGGAATTGATCTAAACAGTTTATTCAACGTTTGACTACTAGCTTATGTCAAAATGTACGGTTTATTGAAAAAATTAACCTACATACTAATTACACACTTTTCAAGTTTTCATAATTTAAAATTTGATGCATCTTGTTTTTGGAAAATGCAAAAAAGAGTTTTGTCTAACTTAGAGCATCTCCGACAAAACCTAAAACCAATTCCCATTTTCAATTTCTATCACATTAAACAGTAATTTATCTCCAACCATCAAACTCAAAACCAAACTCAAAAGAATATTCTCTTTATATTATTTCACAAAATATATTTCAATTCTACCTATATGTTTTTCTTAATTGCACATTGGTACACTCAACTTTACTACGACTAAAATATTGGGTATAAATTTTATTTTATCGTTCGGGATCGTAATTTAGTTGTTTGTCGTGTCATGCACTTCTTATGTTTATTTTTTCTTTCTTAATTCCTACTATGTATTTGTTTTCATTATGTCTTTCTTAATTTCTAGTAAGTCATGTATTTTTATTTGGAAACAAGTGTTGTTATAAAATGTATTATCTTATGAATTTATGTTATTTTATAAAAATTATATGTTATTAATAATTTTTAAATAAATATAAATAAATATGGAATAAAAAACTATTCACTAACTAATTTAATTAAATAAGAAAGAAGGAATTTAAATAAGAAACATTAACGGCACATCCACTGCCATTTGAGAAAAAAAAAATACTCAATAAATAGAGGAAGAAGGCAAACTTATTAATAAATTATGTTTTTTTTATCTAATGTCAGTAGGGGTGTAAGTGGTTCCGCGAAATCGATCAAACCGAACCGAACCAAACCAAACCAAAAAATGTGGTTCGGTTCGGTTTCGCGGTTCGGTTCGGTTTATTTTTGTAGGAACCGTTTACATTCGGTTTGGTTCGCGGTTTCAAGAATTTTTGAACGGTTCAAACCGAACCGAACCAAAATTCTATTTTTTAATTTTTTTATTTAAAATTTATCTTTCTTATATGAGAATATTGTTGGATTTAGATATTAGATTTAAGTTAAGATCAATTCTAATCTATACAAAGGAAGAGAAATGAGTAACAACTCTATACTTATGAGTTCGGAACGAGTGACATCCTATAAACTATTATTCTTGCATTATTTAGTATTTAAAAAATAAATAAAAAATAAAAAAATGAACCGATGAACCGAACCGAACCAAACCATTTATAAGTGGTTCGATTCGGTTCCGATATTTAAAAACACATCGAACCGAACCAAACCGAACCGTTTCTATGTGTTTGGTTCGGTTCCTAAAATACGTAAAAAATCGAACTGAACCGAAGCGTTACACCCCTAAATGTCACTTGGGAAAATAAAATTGCAGCCGCTCCATCGTCTTCTCCGTCTGTCCTGGATTTTCGCTCCGCCTCCATCTCTTGTTTCTTGTGATTTAAATGATGAGAATCAATACATAATCCGCCTCCGTCTCTCCAGGATTTTTCCATCTCTCCAGAATTATTTTTCAATTTCTGAAGAAATCATTAGATTCAGTGGTTCAAATTCTGAAGAAATCATCATATCCAGTCTGAAGAAAGCATGAGTTCTCTCCTCCATTCTCTATTTTACTTATATGATTGTTCAATTCTTTTCTATTTCCCTCTCTGGCTTCATGGATTTTGGGGTTTATATATACTTGATCTATTTTGTAATCTTGAAATAGAAAAATCATGTGAATGACAACAAATTTAGGGACTAGAATTGAAAATTCTTTTTTTGCAAAAAAGTCCACTGCTGGCAGCACAGTGAAAACGGATTTTGAACAAATTACTCTACAAAAATTGGATCAAAATGAGTTTTGCAGTATAGTTGGACTGATTTTTGAACTGCAAAACTCAAATTACGGCATTGTTGGAGTTGCTCTTAGAGCATCTCCAACCTTACTGCAAAACTCATTTTACAGTAGAGGAGTTGCTCCAACCATACATCAAATCATACTGCAAAACTCAAATAAAATGAGTTTGTTAATAGTGAATACTCATAAATGAGTTTCTACTGTTCAAGACTCATTGGACCATTTTGCAAAACTCTTTATTTGTTTTTCAGTCCATTGACTAATTACCGTATGTTTTTCTGGTTCACTTGGCAGCAAATGAAATGGAAGAAATGTCGATGAAGAAGATGAGGAAATGAGAGGAAGAAGAACGTCACCGTGCCTGTCTCTTTTATTTAATTGATCTAATTTAAAATCTTGTACACTTGTCAAACATATATATTTAATAATTGGGTTGGGCTTAATTTTTTTAATTTAAGAAAAGAAATGGGCTTTGTTATTAAATGTAATAAACTATTTAATTTATCTTCATTTGTCATAAAATGTAACATCGAATTGTGATGGATGGGTTCTCGTAACAGGAAATACTATCATTCTCATCGTCTAGCTCATCTCTGTATAAACTAAATCAATGTAAGAATTATGGAATACAATAAGCATGCATTATTAAGAAAGTAATTCGACAATTATAGAATTTTAAATTGTACAAAACATTACACTTGATATTAATACCAAACATATTACATTACAATACAAAATAAGCATAATTGAAATTACAATATAAGATTTCCTAGGAAATTTAAAAAAAACGTAATTAGAACAAAGACACAACATGACGTTCCATAAATGAATTTGTTTTCTTCAAGTCAACTTCAAGCTTGTCAATTTTTTGTTGCATAGTTGCACACCTAGATGATGAATAACACCTTTGGGATTTTTTCTTTGCTTCAAGCTTATCAATTCTTTGTTCCAAATTATATTTTATATGAGATTTTATTAATGATTTGAAAGTTAAGTGGGTCAATGTATAAATTTAGAAAGATATGTAAGTGAAATTGAAAATGTATATTCAAAAGAATATATAGAGGATATTCTTTTGAGTTTGAGTTTGAATTTGATGATTGAAATTAAATTACTATTTGATGTGACGGATACTGAAAAATGAATTTGAGTTTGATGAAATGGTTGAAGATGCCCTTAGTTCGAAGTCCATCGGGCTTTGGTGGTCCCAAGTCATATCAGTATGTCAGGTCTTATATAGTTTTGGGCTTCTGAATTTTGAGTCGGTTTAATTAGTCTTAACTTTTAATTAATCAGGTTGGATTATTTCGTGTCAATTTGGATAGTTCTAATTTTAATGTTTCAATTTGCAGATGGAGCTTGACATGTTTGGACAAACTTCTAAAGTACATGAGAATTCATTACAAGGCACTTTTGGAAGGTTTTGAAGAAGTTGAGCAAGACTTAACCTTCGGAATCGAAGCAGTAATTACTCATAACATGACCAATTTTTCAAGGTAAAAACTTTGTCATTAATTTGACCTCGTGATTTTATGGGAGCAGATGAAAGTCCTAGCTCGAAGCTACTTTGTCGAGGCTAAATGGAGGGAAGAAAAGTACAAACCCACGAGCGAGGAGTACATGCAGCTTGCAACAGCAGCCTGTGGGTATAAGTAAAGTCGCTAATAATTAGTACTCCCTCCGTCTCATTGGAAGCGTCTTGTTTCCAATGGGCACGGATGTTAAGAAAATGATAATGTGTGGTGTATATTGTTTGACTTTTGGATAGTTAAATCTTGTCCACATATTCTTGCCTTTTTTAGAAACAAGACGCTTCCAATGGGACGCCCAAAATAGAAAATAAGACGCTTTCAATGGGACGGAGGGAGTATATCATTTCTTGGCATGGGCGATATTGTAACGAAAGAAGCCTTCCATCGATGACATCGTGGAACATGAGGTAATTCTAAATTTCTAATTCTAATTATACATATTCATTCACAGATATAGAGGCTCCGGTGGGGCCGCGGCTTCCAAATCTTGTTATAAATCTATTTTTTGAAAAAAAATAAAAATTATTTGAACTTCGTCACTTCTCTCTTTCAAAATGAAATATTTCGCACCCCTAATCCGTAATCTTCTATACATGTATTTTATGAAAAATCACTATTTTCTCTTCGAGACGGCAGATTTCACAACTCTAATTTATAATTATGGAGAATTTAAAAAATTGTATTTATTTTGTGAAAATTTATTATTTCTGTCACACAAAATTATGGATTTGAGCACTCCCCTTTCCCAAAATTAAGAATTCCACACCCCTAATTTAGTAGTATTGCAGATACCAATTTTTCTGTGTATATTTTTGAAAAATTATTATTTCACCGATCACTCCCTTTCGAAATTACAGATTTTATACCATTAATTCGCTATCTTCGATCTCTATTCTTTCTCTTTTAGTTAAAATCAAAGCATATGCTAGTTTGAGAGAAAAAGAGAGCACATACTTTCATCGATGGAGTGCTATGTAGACGAACACAACATATCAAAAGTTGAGGCCATTTATGAATTGAAGAATAAGGTGGAAGGACGCAAACGAGGCCTTCCTCAAACCAACTAAAATTCCAGTCCCTGTACTTTACCATATTCTCAATTTCACCCGAGTAATTGAGGTGATGGAGATCGGTACACTCACGTAGGTCCTGAAATGCAAAATCTCATCACCCAACTTCTCATCGACCCTGTTCCATAAGACCAAAATCCTTGTATTTTGTAGAGTGGTAGAGGTGAGGTCTTGGGGCCCGACAAGGCGCGTGGGTTAATCCTCATCGAGCCCATTCTCACAATGGCCTGTCACCTTAGGGTGGTTGAACCTCCTGTGTGGTTTGCAGACTACTGCACAAGGAGTTGAGGTTTACCCAGAGCGCACCGAAGGTAGCGGCTGCGGGTTCCTCAAATAAAAAAATAAAAAAAAAATAAAAAAAAATCCTTGTATTTTGTACTTTGCCCCTCCCATTGCTATGATATTAGTGCATAAGAGTGAAGTTTATCCAATGCATACTTTATTAGTTACTACGATCATTTTCGTCATTCAAAATAATAATCATTATATTTCGTTTGTAATAAAAAAATACTTATAAAGTTTTAGTGATCTATTGGTTCACCGATAATGTAATAGACTATGAGACGATCTATGATTTATAATTAGAAAAAAAATAGCCAACTTTAAAATTTAGAAATGTAGATTTGCAATTAAAAGATACAAAGAAATCTAGAAATAAAAAGGAAATTTTACAACTTTATACAAATTTCAGAAGTATATTATTCAAGGGGATGTGCGTGGAATCATTGGAATTCTTTCTATACATTTTGAGAATTTTCATTTAAAAATTATAAATTTGTTATCTCTAATTCTAAATTTAAAATCCCAATTCTAACCGCTGCATTTTCACATTTGAAAATTCTAATTCCTTACTAGAAAATTATGCACTAATGATCATGCACATGGCTGGTTCTATTCATTTGCTCACTCGGCTACAGCTAAGTTCATACCCAATATTTTATCTTACATAAATTTGAATTCTGGCAGTAGCAGATGAAGGGGATATCAAATGAGTGTCCCCGACTCCCTTGAAATTATGTTGAAACCCAATTTTTACAAAGAAAATTTTAATTTTGCCTCCTTTCTATTAAAATTGTGGATTCAATTTCCCTTACCCTTAAGTCATAATCTTAAATTCGTCCTTATAATTATAATTTATGGCTCTTTCAGA
The DNA here is from genome assembly GCA_028984105.1 of Lavandula angustifolia. Classification (NCBI taxonomy): domain Eukaryota; kingdom Viridiplantae; phylum Streptophyta; class Magnoliopsida; order Lamiales; family Lamiaceae; genus Lavandula; species Lavandula angustifolia. The sequence goes on along the minus strand of CM054802.1, from coordinate 31,374,826 downwards.
CATAAGTAATATATTGGCATTACATATTTTTATAATCTACGTGAGAATGTATAAATACTAAGCATAAAATGTCAACAAAAATATGAAAGCGCGTTTTGTGTTATTGATGTATATTCTTGATTTATCTATTATTATTATCCCAGGAAGAGATTAGAACATTGCCATCCTTACACGCCTTGATTAGGTAACCAATAACAGCCCGACACGTGTGACATTTCCCTCTAACTAACTATGAACCTCGTCTACAGTAGGATTACTACTTTTTCGTGCAATTAGTTCGTCAATTCTAGCCTTAATTTACATTAATAAACAATAAGATAATATTAACTCTCTCTCTCTCTCTCATTGTTTCGGTTGGAGATTCGATTCACAGCACCACCCACCGATAAAACCAAAAAGGGAACACCGCATTGGCAATACGACGTAAACCATTTCCAGTTTCTCGATTGCTTCGTATTCTTCCATCGATTCTGCTTTCCTTTCTCGTGCTTGCTTCAACGTCTCACTACTCTCTACTTTTGCCCATCGTTGTCCTCATTCGAGTTTTTGCCCATCATTGTCCTCATTCGAGTTTTTGTTCCACTAATTTCCCAAACCCATAAATCAAAATCCCATCTTCCTCTCTCTGGCCAAGAATGAAGAACACGATTCCATGCCCTAGAGGGTTTTCCGATTTCTCAACTGGTTAGGTATGGCCGACCCCTGATTCTTCTGCAATCAATTTGGATATTACTTTATGATCTCGTTAATTTTCAGATTAATGACTTTTTTAGTTGAGTAATGTTCTGATCTCCTCCTGCACTTGCCGATATTTGGGCATTTGCTAGATTTGGTGCAATTGGCCAATGTTCTCACCATGATCTAAGTGTTGTACATCGTGATTTTAATTTGCAAGCCTGATACTGTCATACTGATCCTAGATCAGGGTTTCTGTAATCAATAGGTTTCTGATTTTAGGGTTTCGCCTTAGCCATTGAGTTTATGCTGCTCAAGGTTATGGGTTTTGTTCTTTGCATATAAAGGATGTAGGATATGTATTCTTGTAATGGCTATGGTGTTGAATTTGAACTGTGTGGGATGTGTGATGACTAGGCATGTCTATGGTGGAGTGTAGGTATTATTTACTTTCACCGAACGTGCTTTATACTTTTTTTGTGTTTGTCATTATTACATGTATAGGTAGTTGTTCGTGTAATGCTATTGTTCTGGGACCATTAGATCTCATCAATTAAATGTTGCTTCAGTTCATCCATTTACTTTTATGCATAACTCTATGGTGTGTAGAAGTTTCAGGTGTGTGAGTTGTGATGTATTTTTGAATTTATGGTTGTACCCATTTAAGCTTAAGAAAGCAACAGCAAAATTGACCTTTGATGTGTGTGTATATATATATATATATATATATACACATAGGATTTCCTGCTTTCAAAAATGAATATGCCATTTAGACCACCGGTAATGGAAAGGTTTGTACAAGTTATTTGCTTAGTTGCCGCTTTGTGATGCTGTCTTTCATGCTTTGAGTTTTGGTCTATATTTTGGTAAAATACTTTTTACTTAGTACTCTAGAACAAGAGTCCAAAGATGGAAAAGCACTGACTTTTACCTATTTACGCTACATATCAATCGCATGGAGGGCATGTGATTGTGGTTCTAACAAAAAATCCTTTTCATTTACCAATCTATCAGTCTTTTTCTTTATCTGCGTGGGAATATGCATCTATCATGCTTTCATCGAGTGAAAGCACCTATGTGCTAAGTCTCTGATTTTATTTCCAGGAGCCTGAGAATTATCAAGTTCTATACGCTCCAGCAATTCAGATTAATGGGGCGTTCTCTTAAAACCGGTTTTGCATTTAAAGATTATCAAAACCAGGCTGGTGTACTGGTCAGAAACTATGTACTAGCCGATCCGTATATTCCATACACTTCTATTGCTGTTGGAATGTTGAGTTGCAAATTGGTATGTTAATCCTTCCCAATTGCTTCTGGCTTTGCTTCATCATCGATTTGAAAGTTTTGAGCATACTCTGCTACATGCCTTAGCGATCAAGAACAGATATCTTGCCTTTATTCCATTTTGTTTTGTATAGTAGGAACAGCTATCTTCTGTTCATAGTTTAGTTTGGGAATACATTTAGCAAATTATAATAGTTTATGTGGCAAAGAAGAAGTGGAAGCATTTGTAAACTGAGAAAACGCTTGTTCCGTTTGCTGATATACTTCCTTCATCTGTCTTGTTTCTGGGACTTAACGAAAGTTACTCTTTGGACCTTTGGCAGGTCTATGATCTGAGTCAGCTCATCAGCACGTTTTACTCTAGAAATTATAATAGCCTCACTAAGATTCAAAGAACTGAGTGGAATAACCGGTAACATCTCGCTCTGAGTGTTCTTTTTCCTTTTTATTTAGTTTTTAATGCCATGCTGACTTTTTGCTGTATAACTTTCCTGCAGTGGCATTTCCACTCTTCATGCCGTTTTCATTTCCATTATGTCTTTGTACTTCGTGTTCTATTCTGAAGTTTTCTCCGACCAAAATCCTTCAGGAATAATTACATTCAGAAGTTCGCCGATCTCTACATTTGCACTTGGGGTCAGTTCCTAATGCGACTTTTAACTTGAAAAGGAACTTTTCTTTTTCAATTGCATTTAAAAAAAATATATTTGTGGTATTTTGTTCATAATTATGAGGGCTTCTAAATTCTTAATTATATTTTGTTGTTCTGCACTTGTTGGCCTAGTGGCAGAGCCTGATATCTATTTAACTTGCAGAGGATCTTTTCATTTGGATTTGTATTTCCTACAAAATATTTGGGTTTTCATAATAACATGAAAAAAGCTTTCAAATGGTGAAGCATTTCTACCAAGGTTTTTGTTAAGTTCTAGCGATAAGGGAGGTGATGAATACCCTTTTATTTATATTCGTGATTGTTTTGCAGATGTCTGTTGGCTACTTCATAACTGATCTTGGAATGATTTGTTGGCGATATCCTTCTTTGGGTGGAGCAGAGTATGTAAGTGAACTGCTAAAATGAAAAGGGATTAGAATCGTTAGATTCTGCATATTAGTCTCTTTATCATAAGCCCTTTTGTACATTTTGGGTTTCAGGTTGTCCATCACTCGCTTTCGGCAATTGCAGTCGCATATTCCATGTGTACGGGTGAGGGGCAGCTCTACACATTCATGGTCCTGATATCCGAGGTAACAACACCTTGGATCAATTTCAGATGGTAAGTATTTTCGTGACACAGTTCAAAAAACACGAGGAAAATAATTAAAGTCTCTGATTGATGAACCTGTCTGCAATTTTGGACAGGTATCTTGATGTATCTGGACTGAAGCGATCCAGCTTTTATATGATCAATGGAATCATCATATTCTTTAGTTGGTTGGTGAGTCCCAAGTTTATGACGTTTGCTTGCTGTGCAAAAGCTTAATCTTTTGATTATGGTTATATAGCACAAATTGCAGTATCTTTTCTTGTTACCGTTTTGTAAAAATAACTTGATCACGCGATTTTATCAGTTAATGAAGCTTTTGATTGGAAAATGCAGGTGGCTAGAATTCTTTTGTTTGGTTATATGTTCCACCATGTCTATCTTCACCATGATCAGGTAAATATACCTCCTCAATTAGTAAATCTATTCCATCAATATAGTTCTTCCATCAGTTATGTTATCCTCTCCCATTGATATATTCCAATTAAGAGCATTCTAATACACATTGTGCAGCACAGAATTCTTGAAGTATTTTAGCATCATCATAATTTTGTTCTTGTAAACGCATAGTGCAGCCAATCGTACAAAGAACTTTGCAGAATTGTCATTTTACCACTCTTGTTAATGATCTCACTCTTGTTAAGTACTTTATAGAAGGAAAGACGGGTCCTAATAGAAGCTACAAAACAATTTGCAGGTGATGCAGATGCACCCGGCTGGTTTCCTTTTGGTGTTCGTTGTACCCGTGGCTCTCGCGATCATGAACCTCATGTGGTTCGGGAAGATTCTCAAGGGTTTGAAGAAGACTTTGGCAAAGAAGACATGATAAGTTTTATACACTACATTGTGTCTATGCTGTAGATATACGCCAGCATTTACGCGGTTAAGGCTCAGATCTCGGAGTAAAAATGTGAATCCAAAGACCACACAGAAGCAGATAGATTCCACTCATTATGTCTAAAGATGATATAATATGATTCTGAACTTTAATCAACTCCCATGTTTGTTAGTCTTCCTCTTGGAAAGGGGCTTTTTGGAGCAAGGAAAAACAGAGCAGTGAGGAAGACGGAGTAACAAGACTTTGTTATATGTAGTTTCTGTCTATATTAGTGCCAAACGTCGTCATTTCGCTATTAAATCTGGGCTCCTCTAAATTTTAAAATTATCCGGGATAAGATAAAACTGGGGTGTTTTCAAATGCAGAAAAACAAGAAGACTTTTCATGGTAATGAATAACAAATAAGTAGTACTTATTGAGAGAGGGTGTTCAAGTAATGTGGAATGCATGTAGAAAGATGAACTCCTGTACAAATCTGGAGATAAACAAGGAGTAATCTCTTTCACTAAATATGGGCATAAACTGATTTTACTTCCTAAGAACAACAAGATGCAGTGCTTGCCCTCTCTGCTGGTCGATCCACGAGCACCATGCCCGATGGGTTTGATGTTTGCTGCAACCGCGACAATCTTTTTGCTGTAGATCATACAAGAAAAATGAAAGTATTGTATTGTTCATCTTGTTGAAAATCACAATGCAAATTATACATGCAGATCAAAATCGTGTATTATAGCTGGGAGGATTACCTATCTCATAAAAGATTTCATTGACATTGGCTGCTGTCTTGGCAGAAGTTTCCAAGAAGAAAAGACCATTTTCCTGGGCATAAGTTTGAGCTTCCTGCAAAAGGAAGTCCCATATTCATATAACTTCAAACGCTGTAATTTCAAGCATGGGAGTAAAGGAAAGTAAGCTGCTAAATCAAAGTAAGCATGTAATTTCATGTAAGTTCTTGCTACATCGATGTACTGATAAGGATAATAATTAGGACCAAATATGAACAGCTGGAAGGATAGGTGATTAGGAACAGAACCTTTATGCACAAAGCATCAGATTAGAAGTCACAAGTCAAAAGATATGCTTACCTTTATGTCCAACAACATGGAATTCATGAATATTAATTTCCAAATCCTAAATATTTGAATTTTCTATGAGATAGTTAAACCAACTTCTAGTGGGTATAACCGATGAAAGTACTTATATTAACCTCTTTGTCATCCAAAACATCACAAGTCTAAAGCAGATAGGTGATTGAACAGAAATGTTCCACTAATAAAAAGATAAGTTATATTAAAGCTGCCAACTTAGGTGGGCAAAAAGTTGCATGAAGTTAAAGAGCATTCGCAGAGGACAAAAAGGGATTAGAAAAAGATAATGCTTACCTCTGCTGCCACCTTTCGTCCATCCAACAAATCTGATTTATTCCCAGCGAGAGCCATAACCATATTTGGATTACCTGATGCCATAAAGAAAAGAAATAAAAACCTTAAAAATCAATTATAAAATCAAGGCAGAATGTGCAATTTGAGTTCATAGTCACATCTACAGCATAAGCTCATCATAACGAAAGGAAACAGTAGACTTTAGTTTTCCCTAATCATAAAGTTCATATATTTTTTTTAGGTTTTCAGCAATAAAAATGTTGTATTGTGTCACCACCCATAAACTAATATCAACTTTAGAAGCCTTGAAGTCTTAACTGTGAAATAAAACAAGAAAATATGGGGCAAGTATATAAAATTAAAAAGACTTGTAATGTTGATAGAAAAGAAAAAGAAGGCAAATCAAGTTGCATCCAGCTTTTATATATAAGAAGACAATAATCAGATACCTTGTGCTTGAAGCTCTTGAACCCACTTTTTGGCTCGTTCAAATGAGGCCTACAATGTTGACAAAAGATAAAATTAGAACCAAAAAGGAACCCCTGTCCAGCAAAGAGAGAGAAATAGAGACAAAGAGAGCTATATCATTACATCAAGAATTCACATAAATAAAGAAGCGCCATCAAGAATTGACATAAATAATGAAGTGCCATTCACATAATATCAATACTTACTTGATTGGTGATATCATAGACAATGATGCCGGCAGCAGCCCCTCTGTAATACATTGGAGCTAAGCTGTGGTATCTCTCCTGACCAGCTGTATCCCATATCTCAAATTTTACAGTTGCATCATTCACAGCTAATGTTTGTGAGAAGAAGGCAGCCCCTATTGTCGATTCCTACAACAACACATCAGTTGCGTCAGAACAGACTAATAGAAACTGCAATAGGAGTTCGGCTATTTAAATCATATACCCACCTGAAATTCAACAAATTGCCCTTTCACGAAACGCAACACTAAACTAGATTTTCCAGTTGCAACATCTCCTAGGAGTACCTACAAGGAAGGAGAAATCAATAAAAAACCACCCAAGTTTGCAATAGGGAATAGAATGTTAGTCACTCAATAGATCATAGAGTTTCAAATCAAACCTAAAGTAAATATGCTTTCTTCAAACATAGGGTAAAAATATCTAGAAATATCTCATCATCCCAAATAAAAAGAAAAATAAACAAACTCAACAAAATTTTATTTCCTAAAGTATTTCTCGTGTGGTTTTATCTAAAGAAAAGGAACGATCTAGAAGTCACGCTGAATTCAGAATTTCTGACAACAATACAATAAAAATAACCGAGTCAATTCACTTTTGAAAAGTAAGAACAAAACAAAAAAAAAACTCCATTGTAAAGAACTAGCTGAGTTTCCCAAAGCTTAACAAACTTGGCTTGATCAATCGTACATCTTGGTTCTTCCCCTCTCTACTCCATCAAAGTTATACTACTAACTACCATTAATTAATTAACGCAAAGCAACTACCGTGAATTACAAGCAGTGCATGAAAGAACTATAAAGGAAAAAACACACCATTTAAAACGCTAACCGATTCCAACAACAAAATAATTCGCACAGCTTTGTTAAACGATTTCGAAAATCCAGAATAACTAATTTTTAACCTGATAACCTAAAATTGACTCCGTCAGACCTATTGATGGAACAAACTTCAAAACGATAATCATACGATCTGACTCTCAAGTAAAAAAACTAAATTTCAAGAGAAAACCGACAATCCAATGACGTTATTGGCAAATTAAAGCAGTCCGAGATTGAAAGTTTTAATTCTCCAACGAAGTATACAACTAAAACAGATGTAAATATTGGGAAAAAAGGATCGGATGGAAGTACAAACCAGCTTAGCGTTGATGTTCTTGTTTCCGCTTGACGCCATCACAAATTTAGGGGAAAAATCAAGAAATAAATTTGTGGAAGTAGCAATTGAAACTTGGAGTTAAATTGGTGCGAATCAAATTTGATTGAAAGAAAGGAATTTTAATTTGGGTTGGAGATGGTTTATGAGATGATGTTGTGGTTATAATTGATGAATTCCACGCGTTAACAGACCAAGCCCCCAGTTTTAAGGATATACTGTTTTCGCCCCTGAATTCTAATTTCTTTTGCAAGATAACCCTTATTAGTGTTATTTTATTTATTAGGGTTAGGATTTTTTTCTTTTATATTCATATAAAAATAATTAAGTTTAATCAATTATAATATATATTATTATTATAAAAAAAACCATGATTCTATTTACTATGGTAGGATTTGCTTAGTGCAATTTTATTATTTATGTGTTATCCCTGATTATTGTAATAAATACTGAGGTTAATTAAATTATGCATGTTGATTTTCATATTTATTTGAATAAAATATATCATTCTCATTTGTATCACTAAATGTAAATTTAGAAGAAATTCTCTTTGTTACTATAAAATGACAAGCAGTTAAGGTGTTAAATCTGCGCTCAAAGATCATAGATTTAAATCTCAAGGTCGCATGTGTAATTTTACTCTATGTGGTTCCTCAATTAAAGTTTTAAAAGAAAAACATCCTGCTATTGGGAAAAGAAGATATTCTAATTTATTTTATTTTTTGGTCATGGTTCACTATTTACATGCTTTTGAAAATTATAAATTATTTTGAGCGTGTAAATATACATTCTTTTAAGAATTTGAATTATTAGAGATGTTTCATTTAAAAAATTAATAATCGAGGGAGGGAAATGCAAATACTGTAGACTTGGGATCCTTACTTTGTGATATGTGGGCTAATACCTGATTCTAGAAAATTCTACTATTACTATTCATTTATTAAAAATAATGTCACTCATAACAGAATGTTATTGGACCACAGGCCGAGAAACTAAAAAGGGTTAATCGTACTTATAGGATGACCTAATCGTAAAATGCGTATTCTATCAAGCCAAATCGACAAATCTCGTTCTCAAATTTTCGAATTTTGTGAAATTAGCCTTCAATTTTTTATTTTTTATTTTTTTTGTTTTTTATCTTTATTTATTTATTTGCTATTTGCTATTTTCTTTTGATTGTTAAATTTAATTAATCAAATTTTAATTAGAAATAAATTTTTAAAAAAAAGGAAAAATGGTAAAATCAGAATTTTGAAATGACAAATTGGCAAAAATCTAGTTCTAAAAAAACAGGAATTTTGTAATTAATTCTCAATAATTTTCTTTTAATTTTTTTGATCGTCAAACCTTTTTTTTTCCGATTTTCGTCATGCCATTAACTTTTCTGCAAAATTTACCGTTAATCAAACTTTTATTACATAAAAAATAAAAAATAAAAAGTTAATATTGGAATATTAATCAAACTTCCATCTTTTCGATGATTATTTTTTATATCTCCTTGGTTGTAGCCCAACACCTGATCTCAATAACTCTGTAGGAAAATCTCAATTCGGATTAAATCATACGTAATTGAACAGATGAAGTGTAATTTCGTGCCAGCATAAGGTGTTTCCGCCGCCCTCGACAGCGGCAACGATGTTTCTCAATGCGCAAATTTGGGTGTCATCAATTGAGACGGAAGTTAGCGGTGAGGAGCCTAGAAAAGTAGCCTGAAACCGCTAGAGCGAACAACGCAAAGAGAGCCGCGGCCGCCGGAGGATTTTTCTTAACTGGCATTAGTCCAAACCTTGAATTTGCAGGATTGGTTGATTGTATACTATAAAGCATACAACGGTGGAGGAGCTCTAGATGACGGCGATGTTGGTGGCAGAGCCGCTTGAGCGCAGTCGCCGGTGGCAGGAGAAATAATGCTACGAAGATTAATACGATAACGGAGATGAATGCTGAAAAGATTCATCATCATTGGGTAATAGTATGGTGCCCCTCAATTTTGTAAATAAGTCCTCATAAATTTTTCTATCATGATTTCATTAATGGGGAAATGCAATATGGTAGCGCGAAAATAACGTTTCGTCCGCTCAATTCTGCATGATTTTCCTCCAAGTTGAGATTTTCTTGTAGAGTTATTGAGATTAAGGGTAGAGAGTTATTGAGATTAAGGGTAGGGTTCTGTGTTGGGTCGGCGGCGGAGAAGAAAGGGAAAAACAATGTGGTATTATTGCCTATTACCCATTTTCGTATAACAAAAATTAAAAATACCTAATCCTTATATTTACTACACAAAATACCCTACTTTACTTACATTACCCTTACTTTTTGAAAAAGTTGATTGAAACCAATCATTTTCAGGTGTTTTCCCGAATTCGAGACGAATTAATTGAAGAAACAAATAAAAAAACACATGAATTCGAAACGAATTAATTCGAGACTTAAATCCCGCTCAAGTCCCGTTCAGTCCCGCTCACTTAAATTCAAATCCCGCTCGAAAATCAGGCTGCCAACACCTGAATCCCGCTTGACCTAGAGACGAATCCCGCTCAGGGACAACGAATCCCGCTCGGCATGTATCCCGCCCGTCCCGCCCGGCCCCCGGCCCGCCCGCCACGTCATCGAATCTTGCTCGGCCGAAAGCAAATCCCGCTCGTCGAGCGGGATTTTACGAGCGAGATTTCATCCAGATCTAGATCTGAATCCCACTCGTCTCCTCTCTTGCATTCAGTTCTCAAGCATTCTCTCCTTCTCTCCGTCGCCGAATCCCGCTCGAGAATACGATTTCGAAGTTCGACACCAAAACACAAGAATGACATATCAGGTTAGTCCCGCTCGAATTCTATAGTCTCGCTCGAATTTTATCCATTATTTTGCGCGAATCTTAATTATTTGATGAGAATGTTTTTTTAGAATTATTCGAATTTGAGCATGAATATTATTTAATTAGTTGAATTTTATAGAATTATTTGAATTTGGGCATGAATAATATTGTTTAATTCGTTAAATTTTCTGAGATTATTCGAATTTGAGCATGAATTTTGTTTAATTGGAGCATGATTTTATGATTTTAGGAGCATGAATTTTTCTGAATTTTTGGAGCATGATTTTATGATTTTCGGAGCATGAATTTTTCTGAATTTTTGGAGTATGATTTTATGATTTTCGGATGAATTTTTGGAGCATGAATGGGTGATTTCCGGTCGAAAAAATATCGAAATCTCGCTCGGCCGACCGGAATCCCGCTCGGCCGAACCAAAATCCCGCTCGCCGAGCGGGATTCCGGTTCGGCCGAACGGGATTCCGATTTTTTTTAAACTGTTATATTGTATCGGTGTAGCCCGTTTTTAAAAGAATTGATCTTCTCGATGCGACTCCGATGATAGACATAGAATTCTACCCGAAGATTTTTGATATAATTAAAAAAAAAAAATTGGAGTTATCGGGGACGGTTTTGTAGTAAACGAATTTAGGAATGACGTTTTTGGTAGTTTTTTGGATTGGAGGGTGGATAGGAATGCAGCAAGGGCTCTCCATATGTTGATGTGTCATGAGATTGAAGCGGACGGAGATGATTCTGCTATTTGGTTTTCCGTGTCCGGGATGACTCCGCTTTTCTTGTTTCGATTATGCCCTTGTCACGGGTTTAAAGTTTGGATCCTGCAATTTTGATCTGCATGCTCAGTATGATCCCCGTTCCTCGACTGTGTACAAATAGTTAAAGGATTGTACACCAATAACGGACAGAGATTTGTTGTCAAAGTTCGAGAATGGAGATTTGGGATTGGACGAGTTGGGCTATTTGAAGGTGGCTCATGTTCTAGCCTTAATTTATTTTTTTCTCGGTTACAGCGACACGAAATTAGTCGACACGTGGATTTGGGTATTAGTGGATGATCTACGTGCATTTGACCAATTCCCGTGGGGCTCGTACACTTACGGTGCGCTGGAGCACTATTGTAGTTTTGTTCCGAGAACGGCGGAACAGACATCCAAGAAATACTCCCTCCGTCCCATTATTTATGTCCCATTGGGATTGGGCACGGTAATTAAGATAGTGGAGGTAAAGGTGTAAAGTTGTGGTGTAAAAGTATAAAGGAGTGGGGTCCACTTGCTTAGATTGATTGTGGTCCACTCATTTATTTTCTTATTTGGTATGTGACATAAATAATAGGACAACCGAAAAAGGCAAGTGGGACATTAATAATGGGACGCAGGGAGTATCATTTATATGGACCCGTTTGGGCACTCCAGGTGTGTATAATGATTTTATTAATTTAATTATTTGAATTATTCATATATATCATATACTAATCAATATTGATTTTCATTCATTGTAGATTTGATCTTACGAGGCTATTCCAGATTTTGGAGCGATTTGTGCAGAGATGTTGTCTACAACTGAATTTCCTCGTTGGAAGAATTGATTCTTTGGTGGAGGCCAACCAAAGAAGCTTAACAGTTTCTGGCATCGTCAGGTAAAAATATTAAATTTAAAGTTGATTTTGTTTATATTATATATATATTTTTAATTTAATGTAGTCTAATAATAATTTATTTAATGTAATTGCAGTTTGTTTTCCGAGATGGTCTCACACCATCCAATGCGGAGACACAAACTTATTATTGGCAGAGTGTCATTAGGGACGATCGACTTCATGTGTCCTATACTGCGGCTGAGAATCCGCTACATTCCACAATTATAGGGGACCATAGGGTACGAGAGATATACAGATTCGGACAGCAGACACAACGTCTAACCAGTTCTAGAGGAACCGAACAGAGGCAACACTATTCCACTGAAGGTGGTAAGCGGGTCCGAACGGAAACTGGATAGAGGGAGCCTGATCAACACCAGATCTTGACCGTCGAAGACGTCCGTAAAGTCGTAAGGGAGGAACACCAGAACTTGCGGCAGGAAATAGTTCGCGAACACCGGAACTTGCGGCAGGAAATAGTTCACGACGTGAAGGCACTATTTCGGTCGGTGTTTGGTCGATCTAGGACCGAGGCTTGGCTACTACGTCCTCTCACGCGAGTGGTAACCGTACACCACACGGTCCTGTTAGGAGTGAATCGGTGTCGATGGGACACCCTCGTGATCGAGATGAGGAGATGGGAGATCACTTTCCCCGGGATGAGGAGGAGAGAACCACCTCGGTGTACCGCCCCGAGATTGAGGGGAGAACTGCCTCGATGTACCGCCTCGAGATTTTGCAGATGGGGGATAACTCCCCCTGGGTTGACGAGAGAGCCGCCACGGTGTACCGCCCTAAGGTTATGGAGGTGGATGACGAATCGGATAATGAGGCGGAGCAGCCGGTCATTCCACCGATGTAAGGTCGACACAGCGTCTACGAGCGTGGATGTTATGCTCCGGGGTCGGTGAGGAGCATGTTTGACTATTTCGACCCTGTTTACGGTGTACAACCCATGCACCCACTGCCTTTTGACGGTGGAAATTGGCGTCAGTATTATGCTCCTGATCAGGAGCAGCCTTCAGCACACCGCCCCGAGGTTGGTGTATCGTCTGTGAACCCGGTACGGGTCAAGCCAACCCTATCGGACGACCACAATTGGCTCGGTGATTTTTCTGTTGATTCAGTTTATCAGGTACCGTATAATATTTAATTTTTATTTAATTTACTTTATTAATTATAACTTGTTTTTTTAATATATATCATTTAATTTTAGGCTTTGACGACTCCCCGAGATAACCCGTATGGTGCCCCAATGATGACCGCTCTCATAATATTTGAAAATTATCGGCAGCACCGGGCATCTCGACTATGATGTTTCACGATTGCTACGAATTATGTTGTCCGCCCCGATTTATTCGACGAGCTCGAGGATCCAACTAAGGAGTTGGAGCAACAAACCATGGATTTATACATGGGAGCACTGAGGAAGATGAAGATCCTCGGGGGTATCGATGTGTTGGCTACTCCCCACTATCATCAGACCGTGATAGTCGATTCGGTTTTCTTCGTAAGTAATAATTCAATATTTGTATTATGCTCTTTAAATAATTACTGACATTTTTTCCATTTATTTAACAGAACGTTCTCTGCGCGAATTGGAAGAAATGCATTCCGGATCGGGATTCTGATATGCACGACCAGGACTTCAACTATGCGCATTTCTGAAAGCCGAATGAAAGTCTCATGGAGTACATTATCGATAAAAACTTGACGGAACATGCACAAAAGTGGTATAGTGCCAAATACGTAAGTATTTTTATTAATTTTGCTTAGTTGTTTATTTATAATATAAATTATTCATATTAATTAATTCTATTTTTTTTAAGCTGTTAGTGCCATGTCTCTGCTTCGATCACTGGGTCACTGTTCGGATTGACATTGGTCATTGGAGGATTGAGGTTTATGATTCGCTTGAGCACAAAGCCGATGATTATGGCCGAGCACGTAGGATTCGGCAGTTGAGACCTCTGGCGAAGTTGATTGGTCCATATTTGTCGTACGGCGATTACTGGCGCCTTAATGACTTTGGATATCAGGATCCCCAACCATGGTCGCCCATTGTGCAGATTATGCCTCGTGAGCAGCAGTTGCAACAAGCAGATGATAAAAGCTATGGACCAATGTCCTGAATGGTAGTTGAGAGATTCATTGTCACTTACCCGACAGTCATGTAGGGCAGCAGCCCCGACAATGTAGTTGTGTATCGTCGGTTGATGGCTCAGAGGATCTTTGACATGTGCTATACGAAGCCGGGTTTATGATAACTATTTTGATTTATATATTTGTATTTCATTGACATATTTGATTTGAACTTATGATTTTTTTATTCAATTTAGGTTTTTTTATTTTGTTTGAAGTCATTGATTATAACATAAATACAAATTAACATAATTACGAATTTATTGATTACTTTGACAATTACAAATTACGATATACTAAAATGTTTCCGACTTCGGTGAGTCCGGCACATCCGTTCCCGGACACTTCCTCCTAGTATGCCCAACCACACCACATATGCTGCATTTTTTCAGACCGCGTGTTCTCCCACTAGATGTACTTGCTTCGGTTCCTGAGGGTCGTCTACTATTCTTCGGTCTCCATGCCTGACGCGTAATTAATGGCAGCAACACAACCATTGAGGCCACATCTTCCGGCACCCGCCAATTACATGGGGGCTACCGGATATAGTGTTCCGGCATAAATCATCCTCCAATTCTCAGTCTTGTATGTATCCGACACGAAGTCTAGTAGATTTAGTCCGGCAACCCTATAGATAAAAAATATGTTAATACACAAGTCCGGAACAACCCTATAGACGGAAAAACTATTATACCTGATAGCAACACAAGCATGCGAACACGGGATCTCATCGAGTTGCCACTCACGACATTCACAAGCGTTTCTGTTGATTTGAACTTTCCATTGATACGTTCCGTCGTGAACCTTGAATTTGTCTCCGTTCACTGATACAACAGTGAAGCGATTTGAACGGTCCTCCGACGAAGCTAACTTTAGCTCTACAACAATTGTCATCGAATTATCTCGTGCCATGGCTTTTGCTCGACGTTGGTCACACCACTGTTCCACCATGTGACCTATTGCCTCGATCATAGAGCATATTGGCATACGTCGTGCTGTGAGCAGTCTCGAGTTGATGGATTCAGCTATGTTTGAGGTGAGCTGACTGTACCGGCGAACGAGAGACTTCGATCTAGACCACTTTTCCGGTCCGACATCCATTAACTTCTCGTATGCCTCAGGATAGGCTTGACGAATCCCTTCTATCGCACGATCAAAATCATACATCGTATAAGCATAGGCAGCATCATGATACATCTTGATAAACGTCTTACCATATCGTGTAGGCTTATTCTGAAGATGATAGTAACAAGTGCCATGGGCAGCTTCCGGATAAACAGCCTCTACCGCGTTAGCTATGCTCCGGTGTTGATCGGATATGATCATTAAATTGGTTGGCATCGTAAATGCTTCTCTGAGTCGGAACATGAACCACGTCCAAGAGTAATCGTTCTCAATTGGACCCACACCAAAGGCTAGTGGAAATATTTGGTCGTTGCCGTCTATCGTAGCAGCCACAAATAACACTCCTTTATTCCTTCCTTTCAAGTGAGTCGCGTCGACCACAATCAGATCTCTGAGGTTAAATACCCACGGGGCATGAGAAACATTAAAAGCAATGAACAATTGTTGGAAACGACCTTCTGAATCGACTTCGAGATCAGTCATTGTACCTGGATTCGTTGTTTTCAGTACGTAGAGGTAACGAGGAAGCATCTTGAACGAATCTGAGTGTCCGCCAAAAATCATCGCCACAGCACAATTACGGGCTCGTAGAGCAACACTATAGCTTACTTGAAAGTCGAATTCACCCTGGATAGCTGCCATAATTTCTTTCAGTTTTAGGACAGATTTTTGACGGCGCATTCGCCGAGCAACATAAGCAGCGAACGCCTTTGCACGAATCCTTCTTGGACCAGTCTATGAAAAACCTCGATTACATGTGTGTTCGGCATGCAAGCAGTTTACAATCCACAACACATCTCTGCGAAACGATGCCCGTAGAAAAAATGGGCAGTCACGACTCCGTCTGCATTTATACTCAACCCGACCATTGTCAGAACGAGCCACCCTAAAATCGAGACCTTGTTCCATGTGCCGAAGTGCAACAGCAGCAAACAAATCCGCCTTCTCCCAAAATGTCGCACCTTCACGGAGTGGATAGTCCACAACGTGATCCAGATCTCGAACCATAGGTGAATCCGATCCATCGAGAGGAACGACTGGAAGTAAACCTTCATTTACTTCTTCGCTCCCACCATATATTATTTCGTTGCTTGGAAGGGCACGGTCCTCCAACATGAGCATAGATATCAGTTGATTTACACCACCTTCACGTCGGATCCATGCCGCAAAGTCGCCAAACGTACATTGATTTAATGCACCAAGCACCTCATCGTATTCTTCTTTGGATGAACTATCCAAAATATTTTCTTCATCACTTTCGGATACAACATGGGTATCCTGTTCGCGAAAAAAAGTTTCCTGTTCGCGAAAATTCTCAGCCTGATTGCTACCACCCGTTTGATCTTCAAAATTAAACCTTGAACCAAATTGTTCAACAACATCGGGCGTATGATAAGATTGAGCATTAGAGTGCTCAAGAAATAAAGTTGGCTCGATTTGTGTACTACAAAGACGAAGTAGGTCCATATCGGTCGCGAGAATGGACCTAAGCGTCATACCATGACGAGAAACATAGGTGTAATAAATTTCATAATTTAACGAAAGTGAAAAGGGATTAAGATTGTATTGAATGAACTGTCGTAAAATAGGGATACAAACACTGTTCCCAGGAATGCAGACAACTCTAACTTCACCGCCAATATACTCGGACAAATTGTTAAATTACCCGTTAAAATGAACAATAATATTATACCAACTATCCATTTTTTTTATGAAACGAGGAAGTAAAATTCTACAGAAATAATTTGTAGTTGAAAATGAAATGAAAGAGGAGTGAGTGTGTTCGATTTTGGACTTCAATCACGGTATTAATAGATAAAATCACGATTTTGGAATGAGCGGGACTAGAAACAGCCGACAGAATTCAGTGAGCGGGATTCTGCTCGGCCTGCCAAGTTAAAAAAGCCGAGCGGGATTGGATAGCCGAGCGGGATCCCGCAAACGGGACTAGGCCCGCTCGAGCGGGATCCCGCGAGCAGGACCGGGCGGCCGAGCGGGACTGGCCACGCTCGAGCGGGATTCCACGTCACGAGCGGGATTCGGCCAGTACGTGAGCGAGATTCTGCGTTAATCATTTGTGCACGGAACGAAGCAAAATAACGGTTTTGCAGGCTGACAAGTCTGAAAAGTGGGGATATTTAAGTAAAATTGAGTATTTTGTGTATCAATTATAAGCTTTGGGTAAATTTGTCTTTTCGATTTCCGATCTGTGTATTTAAGAAAACACCCCAAAAACAATTGCCAAAAAAATTGAAGTTTGATTAATATACCAATTTTACCCTTTTTCTATTTTTTATTTAATAAAATTTGACTAACGGTCGAGTTCACGGAAAATTTAACGGCGAGACGAAAATCGCAAAGAACAAAAGTTTGGGCACAAAAAAAATAAATAAATAAAATTAGGGACTAATTACACAATACCGTAAAATTTGAGGACAGATTTGTCATTTCAAAATTCTAATTTTTTACTCTTTTTATTTTTAATAAAAACTTGATTAATGATCAATTTGTCGGAAAATTTAATGACACAAAATCGAGAAAAAGAAAATTTAATGACGGACAAAAATCGAAAAAAAGAAACACAAACCAAGTTTAGTGTATATTGTTAGATTAATGGTATTTGCTTATAGTATCTGATAGTCAGGGACAAATTTATGATTTAAAATTGAAGATTTAGGATGTAAAAATATAAATTTCCGATGAAATAACGAGGTGCAAATTTTGAAGGAAGAAATAAGTCAAATAACAGATGTTCAAAAAAATATAAAAACTAATTTGGAATTGTCCCACACGCTCCTTAAAACCACTAAGGATAATTTATTCCGTTTTTTTTTTAAATCCGATTCTGTATATCACTAATTAAATTATGTCACGTATTTATTTTAATAATTAAATGCTATATATAAATTTTTTGTAGATTAACAAATCTCAAATAGTGTATATATTTATTAAAAAGAATGTGAATCACTATGAGACATAAAATAGATACAAAAAATGATATTGATGATCCTCACCCCCTTCGAAGAACCCATCTCGCGGTAGACTAAAAACTGTAATTTTAACAAAATTAGTATGAGAATGAAATTTATTACTTCCGTCCCACTGTCAATAGATCAAAACTCTTCAACAACTATTATATATACCTCCGCCCCTTTTAGAAATGATAGGTTTTTTTAGTGGGACTATTACAAATGACATGTTTCTAAAAATGACAAAAATTATATAGATCATATTTAACTACTAAAAATTCAACACTTTACACCAAATAACACCACTTTCTTGATGAATGAAACGTATTGTTTCTACTGAGAATGGGGAAATATAAAATTAATGACCTATTAAATTATATTAAAATATTATTTTAAATATGAATCACTTTTAATGGAATGAATTTCTAAACTAGTCTTCTCAAACAAACTAATTCCCAAACTAGTTTTCCAAAAAAAATATATATATGCCAAACTAGTCTTCTATGCCACAAGATACCAACACGTAAATTATTTTATTTCTCAAACAGTCTTCCTTAAAAAATTATTTCCTAAATTAATCTTATCTAATTAAATATATTCCAAGCTAATCTTCTACCCAACATAGCAAGTAAAAATTCTATTCAATAAAAACATAAATACAAAAAAATGTTAATCTTCAATTTGTATTAAAATAAAACTTCTTTTATTAATCAAAACATCGACAGAGAAATTCTAACTAATAAATATATATCACGATTAATCCAAAAACCACTATATTTTAGAAAATAAATTTATAATTAATTTTCATGTTGTCTACTTATGTGACATAAAAAAATTAGTTTGAGATATATTATTCTGAGGAATTTTAGTTTGGAAATTATTATTATTATTATTTTTTTAGTATTAGCAATTCACTCCTAATGAGAGGATCAAAAAAAATTAGGCACTGATAATGGGACGAATTTTTGTACCTCGTAGTAAATCAGCGTATCAAATCAACTCCTTTGGATTGTGTGATACCATCTATGAAAGAAACAGGCGGATAGTAGTATAAACTGTAGAGCATAGACCAGCATAAGCTGCAATTATTGTGGGCTTGCTCTGCCTTGGGATTTTTGTAGGATCCTATTATGGGCTCAAATATCATATAGTTTTATTTTATCTGATTTTGTTTTATAGTTTTGATTTTATTTATTTTACTATTGGCAATTAATTTCTTGCAGAGTAATACTAGTTTATCATCTCTTACCCAGTATTATATGAATCAAAATGAACGAATCATTTCTTGCAACGAATCATCTCTTACCCTAATACTAGTTTATCATTTCTTGCAGAGTAATATGAATCAAAAAAAAAAAAAAAAAGAACGAATATAATAATATGAAATTGAAATCCCATTGCATCCAGATATATAGAGAGAGAGAAGAGAGATATTTATCGAACAACGCTGACACCAATAATAACGCATAAATGGCCAGCCAGTCTGCAATGGAAAATTATATCCTAGACCCGATCCATAGCTTAAGGCTATGGACCTTGTGGTCCAGAACGAAACACATCACTTCTCTTCAATTAAAAATAGAAACAATTGCCATGAAATATTATCTCGAGGGGTTAACTTCTCTTCGCACCTTGTGATTCTTCGTAGTGCTCTGCGTTTTATTGGTCTAGAAGAGCTTCAAATCTGAGTTCCAAATCGAAGGGAAAGTATTTTTATTAATTCCAAATCTGAGTTCCAAAATTGTCAAGGAAGAAACAGTAATTACCGGGAAGCAGCCATGGGTCGAATTTGTAGAGATCGATTTGTAGAGATGGACTGGCCGGCGCAATTCCGGCAGAGATAATGAAAGACGAGCTCGTCATCGGTGGGATGGAACCTGAATCCGGCCGGCAAATTCAACTGTTGCTCTTCGCTCTTCATTCACTTTCGGAATCAAGTAAAATCTTGTCCTTATTCTGAGCTAGTAGACTTTTCTTCAATGGAGTTGTGGTGAAACTGCTTGTGTTTGAAAACGAGGAAATGAAAGGTAGTATCTCGTTCTGGACCACAAGGTCCATAGCTTAAGCTATGGACCGGGTCTAGGATAGAATTTTCCGTCTGCAATGATGTTGCAGTCTTTCCACACTTGAATCTTGACCCTTTGACCACCACCTTTCCCCCCACTTTTCCAAAGTAACAGAATCAAACACAATCACATTAATCAATTCATAAACAATAACATGAAATAACGAAATTAAATCAGACCAGATAGATTTGATGATCATCCGGTCTATACACATAATCAATCTGATCTGACAATCTCTCTCTATCTCTAATAAATCTATTCACCATCAATGGTTATAATTAAAGACTCTTTATGTACTTACTTATATAAATAATAATAATAATAATAATAATAATAATAATAATAATAATAATAATAATAATAATCAATTAATTAATAGTAACAAGGCAGCCGTAATTAGGTCACTTGGAAGAGGGTTGGCTTCTATGGCTTGCCAAAGCAAGCATAGAATTAGCAAGCTTGTTAATTGCTTCGACTAAGCCATTAATGCCTTGTCTATTGATCTCAGCTTTTGACTCTTCAATCTGGAGCCTTCTTTGGTGCAGACTCAGCAGTTCCTTGTGCCTCCTCTCCTCTCTCTCCTCACTTGACTGGATTGCTTCTGTTATAATGGAAGCACTCTTTGATATTGCAGATCCTACTTCCTGTATTGTGGCGCCGCCACCACTTGTGCCTTCTCCGCCGCGGCTGCGGCCTCTTCTCTTTCTCCTCTTTGCTGGTGAGCCGGAGTAGTCACTAGTGTCCGAATCTGGCTATCACAATTTGCATCATGTTAGTGTTTCAACAAAATTATCAATCGAGAAAATGAAATTGAATCCAACTCATGCATAAATTAAAGATTATGGGAAAGATCACATTAGGCCATGTTAGAACAATTTAAGAGAAAAGGTTTCATTGCAATGTAAGAAAATCTTCTCGGATTCTGGGAAAATAAGGTTGAACCCTTGATGAAAAAAAGCTTCTTCTAAAAAATGAATAATTTCAAGAAAAGTGGAATCTTGAAGCTATTATTGGGGTAAAGGGTTTTCATTGCAATGTAAGAAAGTTTTCTTTGGTTATGAGAAAATAAGGATAAACCTTGATTAAAATCGGATTTTTTTTTTAAGGAAATTCAAGATTTATAACGTAAATTTCTCCGAAATATGGATAATTTCAAGAAAAGGTAGAATCTTGAACCTATTAGGGTAGAGGGGTTTTTAGCATTCTGTATGAAAGAGAGGAGTACCTACTGTAGGTACCGGTTGAGAAGTTGGAAGTGATGTGGGCGGCTCCGCCGTGGCTTGCGCTTGCGGCGGCGGAAGAGAGAGGAGGATAGTCGGAGCTTGAACAACGGGACGTTGCTGAATAGGAGACGGTAATGAATGCTGACTCAGAAAGTGAGCGGTGGTTGGGACACTACTAGGGGCGGCGCCACCTTCCGCCGCAGTGAGACCCTTCCTCTCCACGACCGCCACCAACGCTTCGTATATCTGCGGCAGCATGTTCGAAGGCAAGTTGTGGTCTTTCCTCTCGATCTTCTCCATCCTCCAATACGATTTGCCTTCTCTCTCTCCAATCTTCCTCTCAAATTCTCTCACTTTCTTAAAATCCCTCATCAAATTATCCCATTTATCGTTGCACTGATTCTGGCTTCTGAAACAGCCGCTCTTCCAGCAGTAGTCCTCCACCCACTTCCACCGCAGCTCCGCCGGCTTGCCCCGCTCCCCCGCCTCGCCGTGCCGCTTCATCCGCCGCTCGTCGTCCATCCTCTTCGCCTCGATCAACATCATCGTTTCCTCGAAGTTCCAGTTCCCCTTCCTGTAGTCGCGCAGCGCCACGCCGCCGCCGCCGCCGCGATTAGCTATAGTGAGATCCATGAAGGAATATTCAAAGGGTCTTTTCGTCGAACACCGTGTGTGCAATACTGATTGAGTCGCATACGTTGTTTTTGAAGTTTTCAAGTTTCAACAATGGCTGTTTTTACCAAATTGGCAACATATATGCAGATCACGATGAGAGAGAAACCAAATGCAATCAACAATCAGTCAATCACCATTATTTTAATTTTTCTTCACTTTCTTCTCAAATTAAATCTGCAGCTACGACTAGATATAAGTGAAGTGCACAAATCTAGCGTTAGCTCCCCTTAAAATCATCAAAAATCTCGAAAGTTAAAAGGTCCAAATCTGGAACTACTAATGCAAACCACTAACCCCACCACCACGGGAGAAAGGAAAAAAAAAAAAACAATAGCATTTACGATTAAGAAAAGGCCAAAGAAATCTACTCAACCTGACACACCCACAACCCAAAGAATTTTTTAGAGAGAGAAAGGGGGTAGAGGAGAGAGAAAGACCGTGAATTTGACTGACTACTGCAAATTTAAAGGGGTAATGATTTTTCATCTTAAAACAAACGATGAGTGGTTTAGTAGTAATCTTTGACTTTAGATTAACACTATGTAGGTTAATAATATATAGGATGCATTTTTTGTGAAAAGTAAAGCAGATGAAAATCTGCATGTAACAGAGAAGATCGTCTCTAAAGGCAAACCACGTGAGGGCTGCTGCACCTTCTTCTTCAAGTCCAAGAAAAAATTCACATCAACACACCCATCTCTCTCTCTCTCTCTCTCTCTCTCTCTCTCCCCTCTATTTGTATTACCAAAACCTTTTTGCAAAGACGACAAGATTCTAGAGACAGTGATTGTGTACTAATCATTTGCTTCCAACATTAAATCGCAGAACTACTATAGGGCGTAGATGCATGAGCATGCAGATATATGATTGTATATTTGTATTTTAATCGTAATATACGACAAAAAAAAACAGAAATATACGTATAAATAAAAGAGGAGTTTTGTGCAGATTGTATGATTAATAGTTGGCCGACATTATTTTCGTCATGCATAATAAATACCCTTTTCATTTCGGGGATGTGCAGAAATGTACAAAACAAACATGTGAAAATGCAAAAATATACATGAGATTCCATAATTGCAAAAATGTACATTTTGTCCTCTGAAACCTATAAAGTTAGGTAGGTTAATAGGTTTTTATTTCCTCTTACTTTGTCTTGTCTTTTACTTATTTAATTCTCTGTTGACTTTGATTTTTTTTTTCCTTCACGTGCCTTTTTAAATTATAAAAAAAAACGTATTCTTTTTGCATTTAAAAATAAAATATGGTATTTAAAATAAAATATGGTCCGATCGATCGGCCTTGGCCGATCGATCGGACAAAGATTTTAAATTTTTTTTATAATTTAAAAATAAAATATGGTCCGATCGATCGGCCTTGGCCGATCGATCGGACATATAGCATTAAAATAAAATATGGTCCGATCGATCGGCCTTGGCCGATCGATCGGACAACATTTTAATTTTTTTTTTTATAATTTAAAAATAAAATATAGGCCGATCGATCGGACCAATTTTTTTTAAGTCTCGATCGATCGGAGCATTTTTATTTTTTTTTTTACATTTTTATTTTCATGCCAGCCTTTTTTGTCTTCATGCATGCAGAATAATTTCGTCCTCATGCAGCTTTTTTTAGTTTTTTAATCAAGAATTTTCTGTAAATAGTATATTTACAGAGAAAAAAAATCTGGAAAAGATATTCACTTACCTTTTTACCTAGTGACATGCAATAAAGTTGCGAAAAAAACGGAATTTTATCCACGGAAGGGGGAATCGATTCTTTTCCTCTTCACACGCAACACAGTATACTCTTCTATGATTATTTTCAGATGCAAAAAAATTTAACTCTATAACAAGGAGAGCAAGACACGGAGGGTGCGAGAGAGCGAAAATTTTATTTCAGAGCAAGGGAGCGAGGGTCCTTTAAACACGAGAGAGAACGAGAGCGAGGGAGCGAGAGTGTGAAACAATTTTAAAGGTAACCTATTCCATAAATTGTTATATTTGTTGCTTGATTTTAGGTAAATATCTATGTATTATTTTGAGGGCGTATGATTTTCTTTGATTTGAGGAGTAAATATGTACGTATGATTTTAGCTTTATTTGAGGGTAAATATCTATGCTTGATTTGAACGAATTTTTTTCTTGATTTTGCTTGATTCGAGGAGTAAATATGTACGTATTATTAGTTATAAAATATCTTATGTGTTGTTCTCCGCATGTTAGCTTATCTTTGCTCTCCGCATGTTAGCTTATCTTATGTGTTGTTTACGGAGTACTAAGTTTGGTTTTGCGGAGTACTAAGATAGTTTTTTCTTTTTTAATTCTTTCCGGATGGCTACCCGGACACGTGTAACTCGTAAAGTATGGAGGTTGTTTCTTGGGTTCGAGATTACAAAGGTGGGGATGAACAACTTGCCCCACTTCGGATCGACCAATTAACATTGTTATCCTTAAGGGCAAGCATCGAAGCCCGTACACAAATTAACTCACGGCTTACCCCCTATGCGCTTTATTCGTTGGAGCATGCTTGGATCTCGGAAAGTTGATTAAGTCATTAATGATGACGGATGATGACTTGGTTCGACTTATCAACTTAGAGACCGATCCAACCGTTTGCGTCGTTTGACGGTGATCGTGCCGGAACATCACAACAAGGAGATTACGTCCCTTCATTTGATTACCAATTTAGTTTCCCAAATATGTTTGGTGATGCATATGGTCAAAGCGGAGCTGCATATGAGTTTGGAAGGCAAGAACAACAACCGGAGCAAGAAGAAGAAGAGCAACAAGAGGAGCAAGAAGAAGCGAAACGAGCGGGATCAAGGTGCGAATGATAATAACGATGATGATGATGATACGTATGACGAGGATTATACGGCAGAGGAAGAGGAAGAGGATGAGGAAGACGAACATGTTCTCGCTAAAAACTTTTATGGAACCATGTATGAGTTTGCATCATGGATTCGTGGGGAAGGCGGTTTAAACCGGCTAATGACACTTCTAGAGCGACCCCACGTAACGGAGCGGTTGCCCTACAAGACGAAGATAATGAAGTTGTTGACGAAGTCGAAATTGGCTAGTGCCAATTATTCCGCCAGTCAAGCGGTGTCATTGGTTGTACGGATATAGAGAAGATTGAAGAGGGCATTCTCGGAAACGGCAACATCTTTTGGACGAAGGACGCCCCTAACAATAGCCGTTGGTCTCTCGGCATTTAGAGTGTCGACGGTCTTATAAAGTGAAGAGGGCAAGTCCTCGGTATCGGTGGTTTGAATGTACTGTTGGGCGATCTTTGTCCATTCGTAGTACGTGCACGACATAATGGTATGTATTGGACAATTTACGATTTTGTGCCGGAGCACGGATGTCGATACGACTTTGATAATGCCGGACCGATCACTCATTCTTGCGAAGACTATCGGAGCCTATTTTGGGCAAAGAATGCGTATGGAGGGAACGATGTTGCGACCTCGAGACATGATCAATGAGATGCGTCTCGAAATTTGGTGTGAAGGTGGAGTATTATAAGGCCCTGCGTGCTAGAAATAATGCGATTCAATTGATTTATGGGAGTCACGAAGACTCGTACAAGATGCTCCCTCGATATTTGCACATGTTGAAGCGGGTAAACCCCGAACGGTAACTAATCTTCGTGTCGACAGCGACGGGAGGTTCGAGTACGCGTTTGTTGCATGGGGCCGTGCATCCCCGCCTTTATGTGGCATTTAAGGAAGGTGATTGTAGTTGATGGAACTCACTCGAAGGGAAAGAATACCGGCATTCTCTTTCTTTGCGATTACTAAAGACGCAACGAACGGCTTGTACCGCTCGCCATTGGCATTGGACCAATTGAGAACAATGACTCATGGGCGTGGTTTCTACAGAATCTTAAGCGAGTGTACGGTTCGAGCGGTGACCTACTGATCGTGTCTGACCAGCACGTCAGTATTAAAAATGCTGTCGAAGCAGTGTTTCCTCGAGTTCCTCACTGCCTTTGCAACGTCCATCTTAATAACAAGCTCACTTCTTACAAGAATGAAGTACCCTACATGTTCCGTCAGGGCAACCACGCATACCGTGAGTCGGAGTTTAGGAAGTACATGGCATCAATCCTCGTGGCGAGTGAAGGAGCATACAACAAGCTGATAGAGATTGGTCCCGAACGTTGGGCACGTTCGCAATGTCCGCGGCGTCGCTACAGCTTTCTATCATCAAATTGTGTCGAGTCTTTCAACGGAAGACTTTTGTGGGCCCGTCGATTGCCGATTTGCTCGATGATAGACACGATACGAGCAATTATGGAGTCATGGTGGGATGAAAGGCGTCAACTGCTGAGTGAGAATAGCCATTTGTTGGTGGACATTGCGAAGAGGAAGTTAAGCGCGCAGATTGAACTTGCACGCTCATATACTGTCACCTTAACCGCCGAGGAAGATACAAAGTCAACGACGGGAGAAATCACAACTATAAGGTGGATTTGGAGAACCAAACGTGCACGTGTCACGAATTTGATATGGACCTAATACCATGCTCCCACGCTGCCGCTGCGATTCTGTATGAATTCTTTTACACTTTTTAATCACTTATTATATATCTAACACATTTTTTGTTTGACAACAGGGAGACCGGAGACCAATTTTACAACTATGTCCACAAGTATGTACACTACAAGCAACCACGGGGATATTTACGAACATCACTTTAATTCGTTACTCGCATTGGAGCTTTGGACCATTCCCGACCATATTCGAGATGCGAGATCCATTGTTACCACCCCTAGCGAAGCGTCGGGCCGCCCAAAGCGAGACGTTACCGATCGGGAGCGGAGGCCTCCACAAGCTCAACTCAAGGTCGTAGCAGAAAGTGTGGTGTTTGTCACGAAAGAGGCCACACAAGGAGGACATGTTCAGCGAGGGAGACACAAGATTAAATTTGTGGTGTCTTAGTTCAAGTTTATTTGTGCCTATATTATTTGAAGTATGAAGTTTGTTTAACGAAACCATAAATTGTTGAAACCCTAATCCGGTATGGTTGTTTAACGAAACCCTAAATTGCTGATCCATGGATCGGACTATTTAATTAGATTTACATTCACTAATTAAAAAATAAAAAAATAAAAATATATATGTTCCGATGGATCGGCCATACCCATTTACATATATATATATTTTTAAAATTTACGACATTTATATATATATATTTATAATTTTTTTTTTAAATATTATATATCGTGCCGATCGATCGGCCGTGCCGATCGATCGAACGTATAATTTTTTTTTTTTAAATTCACGACATTTATATATATATATATATATATATGTATTTATAATTTTTTTTTAATATTGTGTAATTTGTGTGCCGATCGATCGGGCTGTGCCGATCGATCGGCACATATATTTTTTTAATTTTTTTTTTTAAATTTACCACATTTATATATATATATTTTTTAAAATTTATATTTTATATGTTCCGATCGATCGGACAAGGCCGAGAGCTGTATATACAATCAATCCGACCGATAACATGATTAGGGGATACCCAACTACTTAATAACATCTAATTAAAAGTATATATTTTAATTTGCGTCCCATCGAGCACAAATAAACGCAATCTGAAATATATATGTAATAATATATATATATATATATATATATATTTTTTATTTATGAATATATATATATATATATATATATATATATTATTGTATTTATATATATTTTATATATATATATTTTATATTATGAAATATTATATAAATATTTATATATAAATATTTTATATTTATATATATTAATATTTTATATATTTGTGTGCCGATCGATCGGGCTGTGCCGATCGATCGGCACATATATATATACTTTTTTTAAAATTTACGACATTTATATATAGATATTTATAATTTTTTTTAAATATTATATATCGTGCCGATCGATCGGCACGTGCCAATCGATCGGAACGTATAATTTTTTTTTTTAGAATTCACGACATTTATATATATATATATGTATTTATAATTTTTTTTAAATATTGTTGTGTGCCGATCGATCGGGCTGTGCCGATCGATCGGCACATATATTTTTTTAATTTTTTTTTAAATTTACCACATTTATATATAATTTTTTTAAAATTTATATTTTATATGTTCCGATCGATCGGACAAGGCCGATCGATCGGAACGGTTATATTAAATATATAAATTTTAATTTTTTTAATTAGTTGAGTTTTAAAATTTTTAATATGGCCCGATCGATCGGACAAGGCCGATCGATCGGACCATATATAAATTTTAATTTTTTTAATTTTAAGTAAAACGTGACATTTTGTGACAAATGTATTATTTTATTGAAATTTGACTATAAAACTATTCGTGCCGAGAGCTGTATATACAATCAATCCGACCGATAACATGATTAGGGGATACCCAACTACTTAATAACATCTAATTAAAAGTATATATTTTAATTTGCGTCCCATCGGGCACAAATAAACGCAATCTGAAATATATATGTAATAATATATATATATATATATATATTTTTATTTATGAATATATATATATATATATATTATTGTATTTATATATATTTTATATATATATATATATTATATTATGAAATATTATATAAATATTTATATATAAATATTTTATATTTATATATATTAATATTTTATATATTTGTGTGCCGATCGATCGGGCTGTGCCGATCGATCGGCACATATATATATATTTTTTTAAAATTTACGACATTTATATATAGATATTTATAATTTTTTTTAAATATTATATATCGTGCCGATCGATCGGGCACGTGCCAATCGATCGGAACGTATAATTTTTTTTTTTAGAATTCACGACATTTATATATATATATATATATATATATGTATTTATAATTTTTTTTAAATATTGTTGTGTGCCGATCGATCGGGCTGTGCCGATCGATCGGCACATATATTTTTTTAATTATTTTTTAAATTTACCACATTTATATATAATTTTTTTAAAATTTATATTTTATATGTTCCGATCGATCGGACAAGGCCGATCGATCGGAACGTTATATTAAATATATAAATTTTAATTTTAAGTAAAAATGTGACAGCTGTGACAGCTGTCACAGCTATATTATTTTATTGAAATTTGACTATAAAACTATTCGTGCCGACAACTGTATATACAATTCAATCCGACCGATAGGATGATTAGGGGATACCCCAACTACTATTCATTAAAACCCCAAATACTATTCCTCTAAACCCTCAAAACCCTTGATCAAAACCCCAAATACTATAAAAAAATCGAATTCGAGCAAGGAAAAGTGATATACGAAGAGGATATTGATGATATCATTAATAACCTTGAAATATAATCATAGAGACATAATAAAAAAAAATTCCACTTCTTCTCATATTTTGAAAAATGAGTTCATTTTTTGTATAAAGTCATAAGTACTTATATCATTCAAGAATGATTCATGTTTAATTTTGCTAATGTATAGATATATATAAAGCTTTATTACACTATTTCATAATATTCCCCTAAAATATTTATCAAATATTTATTTTAAAATTTATAATTTTTTATGAGTTTATTTCAATTATATTGATTTTTTAAATATAATTTTGATTATTAATAACATCCTAATTTAAAAAAAATATAATATGGTCTGATCACGATCTTTTGATTATTTAGAAGATTTTGATTATTTATAAATTTTGATTATTTTAGAAATTTTGATTATTTAGAAAATTTGATTATTTAGAAAATTTGCTTATTTAGAAATTTAGAAATTTTGATTATTTAGAAATCAACAGTAGCTCATCCGTAATTTTAATATATTTAGAATTTTGCAAATTTAAAATTCAAAAAAATATTGTGCCGATTTGAATATATATATATATATTTTTTTTATTTATGTATATATATATTTTTATATATTATTTTTATATTATATTTATATTACATATTATATTATATTTATATTATATTGTATATTATATTGTATATTGTATATTACATATTATATTGTATATTATATATATATTTAGATATTATAGTGCCGATCGATCGGGGATCGGCACGTAAATATTATATTTGTATATTATATTTGTATATTATATTTATATTATATTTGTATATTATATTTATCTATATATTTATATATTTATATATTTATATATTGCATATTTATATTATATATTTATATATAATATAAATATATTGTATATTATATTTATATTACATATTATATTATATTTATATTATATTGTATATTATATTGTATATTGTATATTACATATTATATTGTATATTATATTTATATTTAGATATTATAGTGCCGATCGATCGGGGATCGGCACGTAAATATATTTTATATTATATTTGTATATTATATTTATATTATATTTGTATATTATATTTATCTATATATTTATATATTTATATATTGTATATTTATATTATATATTTATATATAATATAAATATATTGTATATTATATTTATATTACATATTATATTATATTTATATTATATTGTATATTATATTGTATATTGTATATTACATATTATATTGTATATTATATTTTTATTAGATATTATAGTGCCGATCGATCGGGTCGTGCCGATCGATCGGCACGTAAATATATTTTATATTATATTTGTATATTATATTTGTATATTATATTTATATTATATTTGTATATTATATTTATATTACATAGCCGATCGATGGGCGGCACGTATACTTTTTTTTTTAATATTTATGTATATTTATATTTATATATGTGCCGATCAAAATACAATGTTTCAAAACACTTCAAAATTCATACACGGTTCTAAAATTCATACATTAATGTTTCATTCATACACACTTCAAATTCATACATTACCAATATCACACATTTCAAAACATTTTACGACCATCCAATTACGATATTTCACCATGTTTCGCTCTTCATTACCCCATACCCGAGTGGGAAAACCGGTGAGGAGACGCTCTATAGTCATGCATGTAAATACCCCGCAACTATACGCATCCAATTGCAAGTCTTGCTCTTCATCATCCATAAGCACAACCGAGGGCCTCTTACCTCCGGGAATGGATAACCATATGCATTACACGCCCAATAGTTCCCCGTGCAATAAGAATCGCGCTATACATTTCCGGAAAGCTATAAGGCATTTGACGCGCCAATTGAATACATTTGGATCTCTAAAATCATTTTTAGAGTCAAACATCTCAAGCTTCCAATCGAAATACATAACCGCAATACGAACCAATGGTGTCTTTGCCAAGATTGGAAATATGATCTACAATAGATATAAATATATAATTTAGAACCTTA
Organism: Lavandula angustifolia; assembly: GCA_028984105.1. Lineage (NCBI taxonomy): Eukaryota > Viridiplantae > Streptophyta > Magnoliopsida > Lamiales > Lamiaceae > Lavandula > Lavandula angustifolia. The sequence continues at coordinate 31,343,502 of CM054802.1, read as the reverse complement.
AAATTATTATATATAAAATATATAAATAGTACTCACATATTTGGCGGAGTACCAATCCCTTGTCCCAAGTTCTGGATTCCCCATCACGCACTGCAAATCCTCCTCTTTCGGAACCCATTTATAATCATTATCATTCTCGTGTCTTTTACTTTCTGGATTCTTCACGCCCTTGACCCACGCATTCACAATACTCATCTATAAACAATTATTCAATGATAAAATTAAACTAAACAAATACCAGATCGGCAAAAAATACTCGAATATGAAATATACTTACAAATACTGTAGAGTCCGCTACGACTGTGTATTGGGCATCTGGAGTCATGGGTAGGTTACCTTGAGCTAGCCTGACCCGCAGTGACTGGATATAGCAGTTTATCATCTCACAATCCATTTCAGAATCAATTTTTAGAAAATCCTTGAACCATTCTCGTTGAAGTGGAAAACCATCCGGACGTCGAAAGGCCAAGGTTTCACCGGACAAATATCTTGCTCAAAACTACGAGCCAACGAGTTACTCGGCTCAAACATATCCTACAAAAGACAATTATTAAATTAGGAAAATAAATTAAAATAATTGAAAAATTCTCTTACCAACTCGCCGCCAGGTTCTACATCCATAGCCTGACCATGCTGATTAAAGGTCGGTGGTGCGGGCTCATCCCACCGGGGCCACTGCGTAGCCCGAGCGTGCCCGCCTATATCCGCACCGAAATGACATATTACTTCTATCCAGGCAGCTCCTCACACCTCTTCGACTAGCTCCCGACTCGTAGTCCGATGATAATCATCAATTCTATTCATCATATTTTGCTCGCATCTTTCAAAATTTTCTTCAATAGATCGACGTATCATGGCCTCTATTCTTGGGTCAAGAAAACTAGATGTCTCACCAACGGCTAATAATTATCACGTAAGAGGACGGTTATTAAAAGAGGAATTGACCGAAAAAATTTTTACCGTTAATTTAAGTTTATTACCCGATGCATCTCTAGGCTGCGATGAAGATGCTTGTGTACGGCGGGCCCGCCTCCGAACTCTCCTACTCTCTACCACGGTGTGCTCCTCCTCTTGCTCCTCCTCCTCACCGACAACTCCTCTACTCGAACTACGTGCTGCTCTCCTCGGTGCGCCCGATCAATATACGCCGTCCATCTTGGTCATATCATGCGCAGGTGTAGGGGATTCAAGGGCACAGGAAAGTGTAGACCAAATGGATTACTACCAACCGCACTCGCCAATATGGACAATTCTCCTCAATCTCGGTCGGTACTAACATTTCATACACTACCGAAGTCTCTCATCCGAAATACGTAATATTTGTGCATTAAATATTAATAAGAAAATCCATAACATATTCAATCGCTTAATAAATAATAAAAAAATTATTACCCGGCGCTTAAAAAAACGGGCTATATCACGCCGATCGGGCGTCATTAAACGACCACCGTAAATAACCATACCTCGGGATTTAGAAGGGTCGCACAACGAGCTCCAAAACTTGGAATGGCCTCATATGCCCACACCTATATTACAATATAAATATATCGAATTATTTCAACTAATAAAAAATTATAAATTAGTAATAATTAAGTTGTCAACAAATATTATACACGCATCGCCCAAATCGGCCCGTAGAGATTATACTTAGATCCTACGAGGTCCAAGGAATTTGGCACGTAACTGAGGTAGTGCAACATGGCCTCGTAGGTAAAAGCACCCCATGGGAACGCATTCCATTGGTCCATATCATCAGCCAATACCCATATCCATGTATCAATTTTCTTAGTCTCTGCAGGAGCATAGAACCAGAAGAAAAGAGCTAAAATATTCGACAACTTAATCAAGTCATCATCTGAAACGCCATCGGGCTCATAGTTACAAAACCAGTTTAACAAGTGCTTTGCTTCAATCGGTCTCCCACCATTGAATCTATCGTAGACCCCGATTGAGTAGGATGATAAAATGCCGACATGTCAAAACTACACTCGCCGAACATGAGCCCAAGAACCAATGCAAACTCCGGATGAGAGAAACGGATGTTCGACCAACATAATTAAACCAAACCTCCGAAGGTCGTACCGAAATCTCATAGCATAATAGGCGGTGAAGAGCCCGCATAGCATTCTTACCTTCCGGCCAACCCACTATGCCCCAAGCGCCCGCAAACAAACCGTTTGATTAAATCCACACCACCCCCGCAAACCTAATTTCGTCTAATCAAAGTCCCTAAATTATGCTTATAATATATTGTGATCCTCGGAGAAACGTCTCGTAGTGCTAGTCGTTTAAAATTGACCTATATATAACAATTAATATTTAATTAAATTATAATTAACGGTTATAATAATTAAAAATAAACTCAAAAAAAAAAAAAAAAAAGCGTCTTGGCCGGTCGGGGTCGCACGGCCGGTCGACCGGTCGGCGATGAGTATCGACCCAATGATCCAATTTCGTTAAATTCACAATAAGCAAGGATAGACATGATGCACAATGGCCAGCTTACATAGAAATATGGCATAACGAAAAACATTAAAAGAACGATCAAAACTTCAAAAGTACCAATCATCTTAAATCAACACGTTAAATATCTTAAGACTAAATTATGAAATCTAAGTATAGCAGTAATCGGCTTTCAAGCAAATCCCTCGAGAAAATATTCAATCTTTCGATCCACATGTCAATTCTCTATGAACATAGCAAAGACAAATTTCAGTAATGGGCATACGCAATTAAATTATAATTAACAGTTATAATAATTAAAAATAAACTCAAAAAAAAAAAAAAAAAAAAATACGTGTTGACCGGTCGAGGCCAGGTTCGGGCCGATCGAGCCGGTCGGCAGTGAGTATCAGCCGCCGCCGCTTCAACCATTTTTTCCGGCGATTTCTACTCAATTTCACCAATTTTCACCCAATCTAAACAAATCTAAACATTTATATATATATATATTTATAATTTTTTTTTAAATATTATATATAGTGCCGATCGATCGGGCTGTGCCGATCGATCGGAACGTATAATTTTTTTTTTTAAATTTACGACATTTATATATATATATATATATATTTATAATTTTTTTTTTAATATTATGTAATTTACGTGCCGATCGATCGGGCCTGGCCGATCGATCGGCACATATATTTTTTAAATTTTTTTTTTTTTTTAATTTACGACATTTATATATATATATATAAATATTTTTAATTTTTTTTAAATATTATGTATCATGTGCCGATCGATCGGTACATGTCCGATCGATCGCACGTATAATTTTTTTTTAATTTACGAAATTTATATATTTTTTTAACTAGTGCCGATCGATCGGGCCGTGCCGATCGATCGGCACGTATAATTTTTTATTATATATATTTATATTTATATATATCTATATGTGCCCGATCGATCGGGCTCGATCGGCCGTATAATTTTTATATATATTTTTATATCGATCGCATAATTTTTTTTAAAATTTATGTATATTTTTATATATAGTGCCGATGCCGATCGATCGGCACATATAATTTTTTTTATTTTATATATAATTTTATTTTCGTCCGATCGGGCACAAATAATTTTTTTTAATTTATGTATATATATATATATATATTTTTTTAATTATAACCGATCGATCGGAAGGTGCCTAAATTAAATTATGATTCAAAAATTTCCTATATTAAATTTTCAAAATTTCCTAATTAAATTAACAAAATTACCTAATTAACAAAACCGGTTTTTCGATAAATTATCAAAATTGCCTAATTAAATTAATGAAATTGCCTAAATTAAATTAATGAAATTGCAAAAAATAAATTCTCGAAATTGTCTAACGAAAATGCCTAAATTAAATTAATGAAATTGCTTAAATTAAATTATCAAAATTGCACAAATTTTGTAAATTAAATTTACTAAAATATTAAAATTTCCTCAAATTCAATTCATTAATTAAATTAACAAAATATTAAATTTTCGTTAAATTAAATTAAATATACAAAAATATTAAATTTTCGACTGAGGTTTTTAAAATATAAAATTTTCGGCGGCGGTGGTCGACTCAGGTTTTTAAAATATTTAAACGAATATGTTTAGTTTTTTTGTTTTACGAAAATATTCAATTAAAGAATTTTTTTTTAAATAACTTTAGCTTTTTTTAAAAAAAATCACCAACTTTTATTTTGCTAATTTCGAGACTACATATTCAAGAAAAAGATTCCGACACAAGCGCATACACACCCGCACACACACCCGCACACACACTGCACACACATTGGAGGTGAAGTAGGGTCATTTGTATATTATTGCATTTATGGAAAAGTTTGTATATTTTTGCATTTTCAAACATGGAAATGTATACTCTTGACATTCCCCTCTTTCATTATTTCGTAACATTAAAATATTATCTATTGGTTATTACTACTTATAAGAACAAGTAGATGACTATTTATAATTGGACAATCTTAATTTTAGACTTTGTTAGTGTAGTTTATAATGCTCCTAGTGATAGTTTTATATCTTAACTTTGTAGTTTTTTTTTCGAGTATGATTGTAATATTTTGTTAGGATTTTGGTGTGTTTTTCTTTTGGTTTTTTTTTTCTTTTTTTCCAGCATAATTTTGGAAGAACATCTGAATACTTTTTTATTTTGGGGGTGATGATATATACAAGTTGGGAGTCCTCATAACTTCTACCCATAAGGCCATAACTAACGGGTGTTTTAAAAAAAAAAAATCCCTATCAGCTCTTTTACTGTTTTAGCAATTTTTTAATCCTTTTTTTATAAAAATGATAAATGTTCTATGTCTTTGAATGTGTATTATGCATGTATTTAAATGGACTTTTTGGATTTTTTATTAGAAAAAAAAAACTTTTAGTTCTTTTTCATACTCAACGTTTGTGTCTTCTATATTGTCGTCCATGTCACTTTACATGTTCTAAAATAAAATTAGAATAATATACACTACGAAATAGTAAGAGAAGAATGTATAGCCACTAACGTCGGCAGAATGCGAACTTATTATTTTTTAACACAAGTCAATTATCTCAATGGCTAGAACTAAATGAGACTTCAACATAACTACATCTACTTTAAAATATTATACCAAGAGTGATTAATATGTTAAAAAAAACCTTAGGGTGATGGTTAGTTAGATCGAGTGGGGGAAATACAGTCGTCCATTTCACCTGGTGGGGAGTCAGGGAGAGCATTTAAAGTCGGGATGCCACGTCATCGAACCTTTTCCGCTTTCTGTCTTGCCAGCTAGGACAGCAGAGTGGGCCAGCCCTTCCTTTGACTGACTCTGGCCCTTTGACCAAACAAGGACAGGTCTCTTGGGCCCCACTTCCCTCCTAACACGTCACTTTCGTTCTTAGTTCTTGGACTCTAGCCTGCCTCCAACCCATACACACTGACCCTATTTTCGTAATTTCATTTCGGTTCGAGAATTACCTATTGGCCCACCTCCTCAATCATTATTCAATATATACTTATCACTTCCCACCAACACCACTTATGGGTGTAAGTGGTTCCGGTCCGAACCGCGAAATCAACGGAATCAAACCGAAAAATACGATTCGATTCAGTTTCGTGGTTCGGTTTGATTTATATTTTTCAAAATCGTTTACAATCGTTTCGGTTCACGATTTCAAAGGTTTAGAAACCGCTCATACCGAACGGAACTAATGAAACCGAATGAAATATAAATATTTTTTAATACTATACCTACTACTTACTAGGTAGTATTTTAATATGTGATTACTAGGGGTATAATAGGTAATTGATACATATGTAAATATGTAATTAAAAAAAATTAAAAAAGAGATGTTAATACTACTATTACACTAGGGCACGCCGCACAACTGAGTCCTGACTACACAACTCTTTTGTCTTCTCAATTCTCACTTCCATCTTCTTTCTCATTTCTCAATTCATTTTCAATATTATTTTCACTTTTTCTACCAAAACGTAAAAGTTGAACAAGTCCTCCATCCGTAGGAATTTCTTCTGGGAGTTCTTAGTTCATCCATTTACGTGGAGTCATGAATTTGTTTCATTTTGCTACTGCCTATGTGGATTGTGGAGTCATGAATTTGTTTCCCCTAGTTGGAGATTAACTATTGTAGTTATGTTAAGTATATTTATATTTTGTTAATATTTTGGAGCCCTAGTTGGAGATTAACTTTTGTAGTTATGTTTAGTATATTTATATTTTGTTAATATTTTGGAGTTGTCGTGCTTGGATTTCATTCACGTTAAACATGTATGGAATATTATGGTTCAAAAAAATCTATTTAGGATTTAAAAAGGGTAGAACCGATGAATCAAACCGAACCATTTCTAAGCGGTTCGGTTCGGTTTCAAAAGTAAAGTACACCTTAAACCGAACCGAACCGAACCACTTTCATATGTTCGGTTCGATTCCTAAATTGTACTAAAAATCGAACCGAACCGTTACACCCCTAATACCACTATGTGATTTGTCTGTCACCCTGTTACATTAAGGGTGGTTGAACCTCCTGTGTGGTTTGCAGGCTACTGCACAAGGAAAGGGGTCAGTCCGCACCGAAGGTAGCGGCTGCGGGTTCCACGAATCAATATATATATATATATATATATATATATATATATATATATATATATCACTATAAAACATGCTTCAATTTTGCTAAATTTTGGTTTTTTGGATATTCTATATTTCAAGAAGTACATATTACACACGCTCATGAATAAGTTTCTAAATTTTTTTATGACAGCATAAATCCGTAACCACTATTTAAGCCTACAGGGTTTTCTAAACAACATTCTCATATCTTACTATCAATTTTTACTTGTAAATACTTATGTGTTTATAATTTGAATATTAAAGTAATGGTGTTACGGTTGAAATATTAATGGAACACTAATGGGATACGAGATTGTGGGACAGATGATTCAAACCGTTGTATTTAAATTGTGCGTTAAGTATATCTATTATTCAAAACTAGAGTTTTGTTGTCCTGTATTTTTGAGTAATAGATATTTTTTGTTTTGAGAACAACTTCATTGGCCCACTGGTTTTACAAAGTATTGAGAATTGCTTTTTAATGTGTCGTATTGAGAATATTTTAAATTGCAATTTCATATGTATTACATATCTCACCTTTCATAACATTGGTTCGATTGTGTGAAAAGATATAGTCTGATTCATGATGATTGAAAACAAACGTTAATCAGAAGTAATGATTAATAGAGAAAACTTGGAAATAGAAGAACTGAATGATTTTGAAATTCTCGTATATTGGAAGTGTAAGTATGTTCTACATGATGATCTCCTCTCACCCTTAAATACAACAAGTATACATATTAATCTGGATAAGAATCTCTAACAAACTACGCGTAACAGAACTCTTAATTTCTGCTAACCCTAATACTCATTCCAAGTGCACGGTAATTATGTAACTGCTTGTGCATGAGATTGCTGCTGACGTGGCAGATTAGAATCTGAATCATAACACCCCCCCCCCACCCCCGCAAGGTGAGAATACATATTATGTATTCGAAGCTTGGGAAGTAAAGAAGTGAACTGAGAACGACCAAGAGCTTTGGTGAAGAGGTCGGCCGGCTGATGAGATGTCGGAACGTATAAAGTGTGAATAACACCTGACTGGATCCAATCTCGAATGAAATGGCAATCTATCTCAATGTGCTTAGTACGTTCGTGGTGCACCGGATTAGCGGCAAGAGTGAGAGCGGATTTGCTATCCGAGAAAAGTGTGCCTTGTGTAATTTGATGACCTAAATCCTTGAAAAGTTGTATAAGCCATAACATTTCAGCTGTAGCAGATGCCAAGGCTCGGTATTCCGCCTCGGCAGAGCTACGAGATACGGTGACCTGCTTCTTGGATCTCCAAGAAATGAGGGAATCACCTAGATACATACAATAACTAGTGATAGAGCGGCGAGTATCCACACAACTCGCCCAATCCGAATCACTATACCCCTTTAAACGGAGATCAGAAGATGATGAGTAAAAAAGACCTTGTCCCACTGTACCCTTTAGATAACGTAAGATTCGATGAGCAGCAGTGTCCAGGTTTTTGCATAAACTGTGCAAGGTTATGTACAACAAAAGTGATATCAGGCCTTGTCACAGTGAGATACATGAGCTTGCCAATTAACTTGCGATATGGAGTAGGATCACTAAGATAGTTATCATCATGAAGACTTAATTTCAATTTACTATCCATAGGAAAATATGTTGGTTTGCAATTCTCAAAACCAACATCATGTAGAAGATCCATGACATATTTTCTTTGACAAAGTGAGATGCCAGCAGAAGAACGAGCCACTTCGAGCCCAAGAAAAAACTTCAAATTTCCCAAAGCCTTGATTTTGAAAGTCTTATCTAAGAAAGTCTTTATCATGGTAACTTGCTCCATATCGTTGCTCACGACCAAGATATCATCAACATAAACGAGGAGGAGAACAGAGTAAGCGGAAGTGTGGATAGTGAATAAAGATGAATCAGATCTAGACTGAAGAAAGCCATATGCTTGAAGGGAATCAGATAGCTTAGAGTACCACTACGGCTAGCTTGTTTCAAGCCATAGAGACTCTTCAAGAGGCGACAAACCTTATGAGAACCAGGCTTTGCAAAACCAGGAGGAACGCGCATATATACTTCCTCATGCAGATCACCACGGAGGAATGCGTTGTTAACATCGAGTTGTTCAAGAAACCAACCCTTTGCAGCAGCCAAAGCAATCAAGCTACGAACAGTAGTTAGCTTGGCCACTGGAGAAAAGGTATCTGCATAGTCTAACCCTTCTTGTTGAGTGTAACCTTTGGCAACTAATCGTGCTTTATAGCGCTCAATTGAACCATCTGCATGATATTTCACCTTGTAAACCCATTTGCAGCTAATAGGGTGCTTACCGGGAGGAAGATCAGTCAAGATCCAAGTCTTGTTAGTCTCAAGAGCATAAATTTATGTGGCCATGGCAGCTTGCCATAATGGATTAGTAGAAGCCTCAATGTAAGACTTGGGCTCAGAGATGGCAGAGATAATGGTAGAGAAAGCTTTATGAGAAGATGAAAAGTTAGAATAACATACAAATTTACTGAGAGGATAGAGAGTAGTACCTGACCAAGCATGTGAAGATGGCATTGCTAGAGCAGGAGAGATGGAGGTACAAGCATAATCTTGTAGTCTGGTAGGAGCCTGCTTAGTTCGTGTGCTCTTTCTAAGAGGTGGAGGAGATGGAGAAGAGGGAATAGACGAGGCACCATCAGTGAGAGGAGTAATAGTATCAGGAATGGGGAGTGGTAGGCTGGAAGAGGAAAAGGGAGCTTCTTCAGAACATGAAGCAAAGGGAAAAATATTTTCCTGAAACTGAACGTCCCTAGAGATAAGGAAGGACTGAGTGGTGAGATCAAAAAGTTTGTAGCCTTTGGAGTGAGCAGGATACCCAACAAAAATACATTGTCTACTACCTTGAGGGTTGTGTAGTCTGGAGGAGTGGAATGAAGTACTTCATAAGGACTTTTATTATGAAGAACATCAGTAGGGAGGAGGTTTAGAAGATGGACAACAGTAAGAAGACACTCACCCCAAAAGATTAGAGGAAGACTAGCTTGGAATCTTAAAGCTCTGGCAATATTTAAGAGGCTTTGGTGGCGCCGCTCGACCACTCCATTTTGCTGGGGTGTGTAGACACAAGAGGTCTGGTAAAAATCCGGGAGAGAAAATTCTGAACCATTATCAGTGCGTATTATCTTAATAGAAGCCGAAAACTGAGTAGAGACAAGTGAAAGAAAATTAAGAAAGTGTTGTCTTGTTTCAGATTTGTGCTTCATTAAACAACACCATGTGACTCTTGAAAAATCATCTACTATAGTCAAGAAATATTGAAAACCACAATGAGCGGGTACAGAGAAAGGTCCCCATACATCACAATGCAACAATTCAAAGGGAGCTTTAGTCTTAATAGAACTGTGAGGAAAAGATGTTCTATGCTGCTTAGCTAAAGGACAAATAGCAAAATCTTTATTAACTTCCTTACTAATAGAGGGAATTATATCCTTTAAAAGTGAAAGCTTAGCATCTGACACATGTCCTAAGCGATGGTGCCAGAGACTATTATCTATAGAAGACTTATGAACCAAGTGAGCTGCAAGTGTTGGAGTATCTGCTAACTGAGGTTGACAAATAAAAAGCCCTTGAAACATCCTAGCAATGCCAATCTTCTTGGCCGTGGCTCGATCCTGAATAAGGCACATATCATCAAAAAGAAAAAGTGTGAGTTTGGACTGTAAAATAAGGCGGCTTACTGAGAGCAAATTAACCTTAAAGGAAGGAACATAAAGGACATGAGGTAAAGTAAGACTATCATTAACATTGACTGTCCCAGTATGAGTAACTGGAAGTTGTGTGCCATTGGGCAGAGTAACAAACAACTTAACACTTTGTGGATTATGCAGCATGGACAAATCAGCTACCATATGGTCAGTAGCACCAGTATCTAATATCCAACACGAAGGAGGAAAGGCAAAGAACGAAGGAGTTAATGTGTGCAGAGAAGGAACAAAAAGAGGTGATACCTGCGGGATTATTTTCGGAGGTGGAGGAATTGTTTATGGAGGTGGAGGAAGCCATGTTCTGGATAAGAGACAAGAGATGATTGTATTGATATGAGGATATATTTGAGCTCTGAGTAGAAACCATATGAGCTGCAGTCGGATAACTTGATGAGCCAGAGTTATTACCAAAGCGTGGCTTAGGTTTGAAACCAGGAGGAAAACCATGCAACTTGTAACATTTATCCTTGACATGGCCGGAGATTCCACAATGGGAGCACACTGGTTTATCTTTTCGAGTAGGAGTTATACCAGAAGAAGGATATCCATGAAGTTTATAACACTTCTCTTTAGAATGCCCTGTACCACCACAATGAGAACATACTGAACGAAATCCACCAGAAGAGTAGCAAGCAACACTATTATCTCCATGACTTGAATCAGACGTCATCTTTTGACTGAGCATAGCAACAGACTCAAGATTGGAATTGGAGACTCCATTGACACTACGTTGCTTTTCATCTTGAATTACAAGGCTAAAAATCTGATTCAAATTGGGGAAGGGATTCATAAGAAGAATTTGACCACGGATTGAGGCGTAAACATCATTCAAACTCATAAGAAATTTAATAGCCATGCTACGTTCTTCTGTTGTGGCTATAGAAGAAAGGCAATTGCAAGTACAAGTCTTCATAATACCACAAGTACAAGTAGGAATAGGACTGTACTGATGATATTCCTTCCAAAGTGAATCAAGTTTATTGAAATAGGCAGTAACTGACATACTACCTTGTGAAGTAAGATAAATTTCCTTTTGCAACTCAAAGAGACGTGGTAAGTTACCTTGAGAGAAACGCTCACGCAAGATTTCCCACATTTCAACAGCTGTATCGGCATATAGAATACATTGAGCAATTTCCTTAGAGCAGGAATTGAGAATCCAAGACTGGATCATAAGATTGCATCTCTCCCAAGAAGCATAGTCTGCATGAGTGCTCTTCGGAATCTTAGTAGCGTCTTGAACAAGAGAAAGCTTGTTCTTTGCTCCTAACGCAATACGCATGGAACGACACCATGAATGATAATTCTCACCATTAAGAGGCGGATTAACAAGAACAGAACTTGGGCTTTCGTTTTGATGGAGATAGTACGGACTAGCCGTATCTTCGTTGGCTGATTGATTCCCAACAAGAGCCATTGTTAAGATTTGGATTGAAAAAAAAAAATGGGAGCACTCAAGGATAAGAAATAAATGGATCAGACCCTTCGCTCTGATACCATGTGAAAAGATATAGTCTGATTCATGATGATTGAAAACAAATGTTAATTAGAAGTAATGATTAATAGAGAAAACTTGGAAATAGAAGAACTGAATGATTTTGGAATTCTCGTATATTGGAAGTGTAAGCATGTTCTACATGATGATCTCCTCACCCTTAAATACAACAAGTATACATATTAATCTGGATAAGAATTTCTAACAAACTATGCGTAACATAACTCTTAATTTCTGCTAACCCTAATACTCATTCCAAGTGCATGGGAATTATGTAACTGCTTGTGCATGAGATTGCTGCTGATATGGCAGATTAGAATCTGAATCATAACAGATTGTTCTATAATTTTGATTGCCCAGTGGCCACCTTTCACGAATCAATTTCTAAACCTTTAATTATAACTTGAGAAATCCGAAGCCATTATCAAAAATATATATTACGTAGATTCACTATTAAAAACGTGAGTTCAGTTGTACAATATTTTTGGATTTTAGTTATTTTTCATTAAAATAATTACAGATTGGCCCACCGCACCTCAATCGATTTTATATATTATTCTAAGACGAGAGAAATCCTTAGAAACCATTTAATGTATGATTGATAATTTCAATATTGGAAACGTTGGTTCAATTGTCCTATTATTTTGATAATTACGCATTGGCATACCACATATCAATCATTTCTATGTAATTTTTTATATGACGAAAGAAATCCAAAGTTCGTATTTTTTTTTTCTAGAATTACCCATTGACCTGCCGCTCCTCAACCATTTGTAAGTTTTTTATAAAACGAACGAGATCCGCAACTGTTGTACTTAACTTGCACTAATAGATAAAGTTCGATTCGAAACGTGCATTTAATTGTCTTATAATTTGATTTTTAGGTATTTTTGCGTGAAGAAAACCTCGAATATGTGTATTTGCACTCAGAATATAAATGAGCCCAGAAAAGAGACGCAAATAAAAGCCCAGAAAACAAACAGAAAAGCCCACTTTAGCCCTTCAACAAGGCTAAGGAAAAAGGTATCACTGATTGGGCCTATTCAAAAATTCAAAATAAAATTTAAAATTCAAGATTTCAAAATTTTAAAAATTAAAAGAATAATAAATATTGCGAAAGCTGGGTTTCATCATCTAAGTGTTTAAGGTCGATGTGGGACATGGAGACAAGAAAATTTAAAACCTAATATTTATTGCTTGAATACGTGAAAGCAATGATTTACTGGATCTTATTGTTGCGTGATTATGCCGGACGATTGAGACTCTTTATTTATGTATTTCGCGTTTATATGTTGTCTAATGATATATATTACGTCTCTAACAATCGTTTTATGTTCGTGTTCAGTAGCGAAGCCAAAACTACTTGAGGATGCAAATTTAGTCAATTGATTTTTTTTTAACCATATACACTATGTATTTGTCATATTTCCGTTTGTTTGGAGTTAGAAATAGGAGCACGAATTGAATAACTAATTTTACAATAATAACCCTAATTAAATTTACTATTCCTTTGAACAAAGATTATTTTTTATATTTTAACTTAGGAGGAGCATTGATTTTATACTCATAAAATTTCCCGTATTTTCATGGACGGTGCATTGCATTCTCCCCGTTACATCTTAAAAATACCAAAAAAAAAACGCAAAAATGATTCTTTTTATTTACATAATTAAAAAATTATAGTTTGAATCTCAAATCTCTATGTGAACCTGGCAAGGATACCCCTCACGTGCACTGTGTCACTGACTGTTGTGGAACTCGAAATCTTACATTTTTAATATGATGATGTGGCACTCCCATATTTGTTCAAAATTAATTTATTTAATGTTAATTAGCAGTCCAGTCAAACTAAAACCGGATAGATGGGCAACCAAATCTGTCGCGGACAAATGCCACCCTGGCAGCTCGACATTTTACTTCAATTATTCTGTAGGCCCCATTATCAGCATCTTTCTCCTTTTATGGTTAATTAAGTGTTGTTAAAAATAAATAAAAATATATTCAGTTTCTTTTATGAAAACACTACTACTAGTTTTATATTGTGGAATTATGGGAATCTACCCATTCCCCTATATCAAAAGCAAATCTACCCAATTTTTTAAAAACTATCTACAAAATATCCAAATTGTCTAAAATAATCCCAATTTTTCACTTTTTTCACCTGAAAATTGCCAGGTCGCATAAATGCACTAAATTTAACGTAGTGTGTCGATCGGTCGGCACACATTGTCAACGTGCCGATCGATCGGCCCCAAAAAAAATTTTTAAAAAAAAGTTGTGCCCTATCGATCGGCACACATTGTGAATGTGCCGATCGATCGGGGCACACTTAAAAAATATATATATATATATATATATATATATATATATATATATATTTGTGCCCTATCGGTCGGCACATTATATGGGCCGACCGATAGGGCCGAAAGTGTGACATACACAGACAAAAAGGTGATAGGGCACTGTTAAATATTTATTCATGAGAGAGTGTGCCCTATCGGTCAGACACGTGATAGGGCACACTGAAAAAGGTGATAGGACACACTGAACGGGATGTGTTAAAAAAGTATCCGACCGATAGGGCAAGTGATAGGGCATACTGAAAAAGGTGATAGGTCCAAAAAAGTATGTCCGATCGATCAGGCATATGAACGGGATGTGTCAGACCGATCGGACCCTTGCAATGGAGATGTGATCGGACACTTGATCGGGATGTGTCTGCTCATGATCGGTCAGTGTTCGATCGGTCGGACCGTGGTCGGACCGTGATCGGACCCCACGGTCAGACAACGATATTTTCGAGATAGTTATTTTTTTTCAAAAATCAATCATTTGTTGTACGAAAAATTATAAAAACACCTGACAATCATTGGAAAGTGATTAAATTTATTGAAAAAGTAGGGGTATTTTAGTATATTTGGGTATATAGTGTAGTTAAATATAAGAGTTGGTTAGATTTGTGTTTGACTTTATCCCATTGTGTATAACACCAAATGGCTCTATTGTATTTGTAGGGATATTTTAAGTATTTTATTTTACTATTATATTAGTGTGGTAGGAAGTAGGGGTGTAACGGTTCGGTTCGACTTTTTATGTATTTTAGGAACCGAACCAAACACATAGAAATGGTCCGGTTCGGTTCGGTTTGATGGATTTTTCAATATCGGAACCGAACTGCTTATAAATGGTTCGGTTCGGTTCGGTTCATCGGTTCACTTTTTTATTTATTTATTTATTTTTTTAAATCTTAAATAATGCAAGAATATTAATTTATAAGATGTCACTCATTCCGAACTCATAAGTATAGAGTTGTTACTCATTTCTCTTCATTTGTATAGAATAGAATTGATCTAAACTTAAATCTAATATCTAAATCCAACAATATTCTCATATAAGAAAGACAAATTAAATAAAAAAAATTAAAAAATAGGATATTAGTTCGGTTCGGTTCGAACCGTTCAAAAATTCTTGAAACCGCGAACCGAACCGAATGTAAACGGTTTCTAAAAAAATAAACCGAACCAAACCGCGAAACCTAAACCGAACCACATTTTTCGATTTGGTTCGTTCGGTCCGGCCGGTTTCGCGGTTCGGAGCGGAACCACTTACACTCCTTAGTAGGAAGTGCATTGGATAAGGCCTTTGTGACACATTCAAATTCAAACTACTTTTGTTCATCTATCTTTTAGATATTTATCAATTTGGAACTCGAGTTTGATTATTATTTTGCAAGTCATAAAATTTGAGTTTATGCCCTATTTTAGAGAGGTTATCAGTAGCATATTTGAATTTATTTTGTAAAATAAGCATTTATATGTGCGTTCGGTTGAGTTTGTGAAAATAGTTTATTCTGAAAGTTAAGTTGTTTCTGCCTTATTTTCGTAAACTGATAGAAATAGCTTATCAAATTAAGTCAAAAATAGCTAATGAAAATAGATCTTCATATTAAATCATCATGACAATAATTTTTTAACTATAATTTATGTTTTTCCTAATTAAGTACTTATATATAAATGCATCCAAACATGAGAAGCTAATTCAATTTAAGTGCTTATAACAAAAATATTTATGTTATAAGACTTATTTACTGTTTTATCAAATTGGGTAGACTTTCATATTATTAGACAATCAATATAAGACATTTAGTTTGACACTTCATTAGTAAGGTTCTTTTTGTTGGTACTAAAAGAAATTGAAAGCCCTGATATAGACAATCAACCTAAAAAATACAAATTACACTAGGCTTTTTGTTGGTATTATTAGACAATCAATATATGCATTGAATAAACTCTATTTTTATATTATAATATACAAATTATATAAAAAAATAAATTACACTAGGCTAATCATGTGCAATAAATTCAACCTAAAATATTGAGGGTGGAGAGGGGACTTTTATTTCATGAGAACAATATTATATTAGTAAGCTTGTTTAATAACTGTAATTTATACTAGCAACTTATGATACAATATGAATTTCTTATATGTACTGTATTAAATCGTATGAAATCTATTGTAATTCTTACTATACAAACACAATAGATAAATATTTAAATTTCTTCTAATCACGTGTCATCTGTGACTGTAAGTCTATGTTATGAAATGGGAATGTACTTCTTTATTCTTTTTTCCTTTGTTTTTTTCTTATAATCATACTTTTAACATCACAAACATAGAAAGTATATGGTCACACTAGCATATACCATGAAGTCGAGGGACCTAAACCGAATATTCTCATATTATGCAGACAATGACGTGTCGAGATATGATTGGCAGAAAGTGGAAGCAAAAGATGCAAAAGCAGTCAAAGCCACACGGGAAAAGGCCGAGATGCGTACAGTCAAAGAAACACTGTCACGGCGGTCAACACTTTCTCGCTCCCCCACATCTGCCCATTTTCGGTGGACCACTTGGTGGCCCACCAATCACGCGGCGCCACGCGACATTGGTGGGCCCCAAATCAATAAATTAATATTAGGCTTGTAAAAAATGTGGTCCATCATCGATGCGCGCGTGGCGCCGCGTGATTGGTGGCCACCAAGTGGGCCCACCAAATGTGGGATAGAAGATCCCTAGCGCCACATCTCCGCTGGGATCTTCTGGCCCATTTCCGGTGGACACTTGGTGGCCCATCAATCACGCGGCGCCACATCTCTACGCCAGAAGATCATCTGGCCCAAAAATGATGGCCCATTCGGTGGGCCACCAATCACGCCCCGCCACGCGTGCATTGGTGGCCCACCTTTTTAAAATTAAAATATTTTTTTTATTGCTAATTGGCCACCAACGCACGCGTGATACTGGCGTGATTGGTGGGCCACCGAATAGACACCAATTTTGAAATTTGAAGATTCGGATTGCATCTCTACTCTAAAAAAAAAAAAAAACTATTTTGACGGAATTTCCAACATTTTCCCATTAAAATAATTCGTATTTTTTGGCAAACTCGATGCGATTATAGTTTGTAGCAATATTATTCTATAGGGTCTGTACCAACAAGTGGATCTGGGCCGAGAAACAAAGGAGAGAAAGAAAAGGGGAAGAGCTCAGCACATTAGTCTTGGATGGACCAGAGATGCTTTCTCTATCCTCTTTCTCTCTAAATTCGCCTCTGAATCATCATTCTCACAGGTTTTTGTGATCTGGGCCGCGGTTGATTTCTTCAATTTCTGCTGCATTTTGCTAAAAATTGTCTCTTTTTCTTGTTTTCTGGATCTCTGCCTATTTTGATTTGCTTGCTCATTTATTGCTTCCCTCCTTTTCAATTGGGTTTGAATGGGAAGGAAGAAGGGATTGATTCTTGGGAAGAGTGTAGAGTATGAGTGCTCTATGATGTGTTGTGTGAATTATGATGATGGTGATGAGTCTTTTGACCAGTAAAAGGGGGAATAGATAAAGTGGAGTGAGAGGAGCAAGAGAGAGAGAGAGGGGGGGGACAAGCAAAAGATGTCACCTCCAAAAACAGTACAATGTTTGCTTGTTGATGTAGGAATTTGCCATTTTCCGTTATCCCTTTTCACTCAAACACATGTGGGACTATGTATTACTAGATGTTAATTTGCTTTCTTTGAAGACTTATTGTTAGAGATTAGTTTTGCGGTTAGTTTTTTTATTACAAGGGCTTCCTTGGTGTTGTTCAATAATCAAGAAGTTTTGTTAGCAGAATAAGGTTGGTAGCTAAGATGCCTATGTTTCAGCCTTCAAAGAAAGATGAGATTCTTGGATTTGAGGTTAGTTTACATGGGTGTGTACTGGACCTAGATGTAGATGTGAAAGATGGAGTTTTGAGTGGAATTGTGGGTGGGAAATTTGATCCAGCTATGGAGAAGTTGGATCTCAAGAAAATGATTGAAGAGCTAAACTTATGTGAAGTCCCAACTGTCTTCATTTGCCCTATTTCCCTTGAGCCAATGCAAGATCCTGTAACCCTCTGCACCGGCCAAACCTACGAAAAATCAAACATCCTCAAATGGTTCAACTTAGGTCACTACACTTGTCCCACCACAATGCAGGAGCTATGGGATGACACCATCACATCAAACAAGACACTTCACCATTTGATCCACACTTGGTTCTCTCAGAATTATGTGCAGATGAAGAAGAAATCCGAGGATGCTCAAGGGAGGGCGTCCGAGCTTCTCACAAGTCTCAAAAGGGTGAAGGGCCAAGCAAGAATTCAGACCCTCAAGGACTTGAGGAGGGTAGTTTTGAATCACTCAACAGCTAGAAAAGCAGTTGTTGATGAAGGAGGGGTAACTCTTTTATCATCCTTTTTAGGGCCATTTACTTCATATGGTGTGGGTTGTGAAGTTATTTCAATTCTTGTGAATTTGAGTCTAACTTCTGAATCAAAGAAGAACTTGATGCAACCTGCAAAGATTTCTTCAATTGTTGACATTTTGAATGAAGGTTCCATTGAGACTAAAGTGAATTGTGTGAAGCTAATAGAATCATTAATGGAGGAGAAGGATTATAGGGAAGAAATTGTCTCTAGCCTTAGCTTACTAGTTGCATTGATGAGATTAGTGAAGGATAGAAGACACCCAAACGGCCATCTACCCGGACTAAGCCTCCTCAAGTTAATCAGCACACATGAGAAAGTGAGAACTTTGCTTGTAAGCATAGGAGTAATACCTCACATGGTGGAGCTAATACCGGTTTTAAATCAAGAATGCGTCGAGTTAGCTCTATTCGTGTTAGACCTCCTTTCGTCCGTGCCAGAAGGGAGACAAGCTTTGAAAGATTGTTCAAAGACTATACCTTACATTGTGAAGTTGTTGATGAAGGTGTCCGAGAATTGTACGGAATACTCACTATCGATCTTATGGGCCGTGTGCAAGCATTCACCCGAGGAATGCTCTCCGTTAGCAGTAGATGCCGGTCTTGCAGGAAAGCTTCTGCTAGTGATTCAGAGTGGGTGCAGTCCCACTCTGAAGCAGCGTGCAGCCGAGTTATTGAAGCTATGCAGCCTCAACTACTCGGATACGATCTTCATTTCGAAGTGCAAACTTACAAGGACAATGCAGTGAGGATGATACAATCTTGACTCCTGCTCTGTGCATTGCAATGAGAGCCAGAATGAGATTTTTTTTTGGATGACGAGGGTAACCCGCAGCCGCTACCGAAGTGCGCATTGGGTAAACCCTACTTCTGTGTTCTAGTCTGTAAACAACATAGGAGGGTTCAACTACCCTAGACTAATCATAGGTGAGAGACTAACACATAACGGTCTTGGTGAGTTTTGAACCCATGACCATCTTAACCGTTAAGCCATCCCAAGGGAACACCAAAAAATGAGATGTTTGTAAAGTTATATGGTGGTGCATGAGAAGAGTTTTGGTTTGTTGGTTATGGAGATTTGGTGGAGCTTGCGATTGTGATTGTAATTGTAAAGTGTTGAGGGGAGCAATTGCTTGCTGCATGAATTTCCACCGTTGTGTTTTGAAAGGGCCTCCAATTTTCTTCTGCATATTTGTACAAGTTTTGTTGTGGGAGGGCTTTTAAAAGAGTGTAGAATTTAGAGAAGAGGGGCCCATTTTTGGTTCCACTATTCACCATGTACAACTCTTATTGAATTTCTGAGTTAATCCAAATTTATTGAAATATTAAGTTTTGTTTGTGCTTTACACCATAAAATTGAGCATGTGGAGTCCCATCTATGATCATTTACGGATTTAGAACTAACATCATTTTTTTTATATATAAATTTTTTTCCCTAAATTCCTATTATGCGGGAGTCTGAGGGCATGGGCGCCTCGAAAATTCTATTTATTCTTAACCACAACCAATGTCTCTTAAGTGTTTGAATGCAGTTAATGTTTCTGTAGCTTATCACCACCACTTGATTTCCTTGTATTTTCAAGTTTCGGCAGTTTGGTTCATCTTCATGCTCAATCTTTAGACGATTATGAATATCCCTTATCATCCATCCTAAACGCCTAACTCATTCAACCATCTTAACATTTCTCCATTATATACTTTATCTTTTTTCCAACCCAACCATCACCAACTTTTACCGTTTATCCCTGATCACCCCAACTAGACATACCAACCATAAGTCTATATATTCTAATTATTTTTTATCTATATTATTTGATGTTAATGTTAATTATTTTAATTTTAAACACTAAAATTAACTTAAATTGTAGAAAATATTATAAAATCGAAAATCCCGCAAACTAAAATAAAACAAAACATAGAACAATTATTGAAAGACAAAATTGAAACAACGAGATACTGAAATTACAAACAACAATTCCTCTCGAAAATCTCTGTGTACTTCTCTATTTCGAAGTTATGTGATTTTACATGAGGATTTTCAGAAGACTTTGAACGAGTGTTTTGATTGGGATTCTATGAAAAATGTGACTCCAAATCAAACATTGGTAATACGAATTCGTAGCTAAGATAGTAATTTTGAGAGTAGGAGAAATTTTTGAAATTATAGAAGTTGTCATTTTATGGATTTATGATAATTAAAAGAGAGATTAAGATTTTTAGTAAAGAAATAGAATGTGAGAAAACGAGACTTATCTCCCTCCTCCCATGTATTTACATTTTTTTTAAATACCAACATCCCACCCATCCAAACAAATGGTCTAAGTATCCTTATAATTGTAAATCGCAATTACAGGAGTAACGGATACAATTCTAATACAGGCGTTTATGTAGTTTAAATTGATCAAACCACGTAATTCCATGTCTCTTTTCAACTCGCATTAATATGTACTCTTTCCGTCCTGTTATTTGTGGCTCAATTGGTTTCGGCACGGGAATTAAGAGAGTAGATGATAAAGTATGAGAGAGAGAGTTGATGATGAAGTATGAGAGAGAAGATGAGTAAGATAATGAGAGGGTATGAGAGAAAGATGATAAAGTAGGAGAGATAATGTAATAAAGTAGGAGAGAGAAGATGATAGAGTAGGAGTAATTTTTTACCAAATTAGGAAAGTGGACACAAATAATGGGAAATCCTTTTCGGAAAAGTGAGCCACAAATAGCGGGACGGAGGAAGTACTCTTTTATTGTCAAAATGACATATTTAATTGACTCCTTTAATATTCCTTAAAGGCAAGCAAGAATATAACTTCAAAAATAACTTTGACTTCAAAACTGTAACTTAGCATACCAGCATTATAAACAAACTCACTACTATATAAACAAATGAATTTCAACAAACTTTCAATCAGAAACGAAGCAAAATCAGTAGTGATTTCAGAAGAAAGCTAAAAAAATAAATTAAAAATGACTTGTTATTTGCAAAAAACTATTTTCATTGCTCTCTTTCTCGCAATCGCAATCCCGATGTCAACAAGTCGCAGAGAAAAATGGGGATGCGGAGGAGAATCAAACGAAGACACGGAACAACACCTGAGAGATCTCTGCTCCAGAACCAATCGATCAGACGAGTGTTGGAAAATTCTCAAACCGGAACTGAACCGGTTCGGCGACTCGGACGACCGGACAATCGCCGGCGCCGTAATCGACTTGGCGATGGCGAAATCGAACGAGATCCACGACAATCTGAACCAGTACTACTCGGATTCGAAGAACGACGAGTTGAAGCAGAAGTACATCTCGTGCTCGAAGAATTACAACGACGTGAATCGCAACCTCGTGGTGGCGCGGAGGGACGTGGATTCTGATGATCGACGGAATATCGCGGTTCAGGTGGATGATGCTCGTGAGGAATTGAGGAATTGCGAGAGGGAATTTGAGAGGGAATCGTTCGATCCGGCCCATATTGGGGATAGGAACAAGGAGATTCGGCTTTATTTGGAGATTGTTTACGTTGCAGTAGACGGTTTAGAAAAATAGAAACTACTTTGCCATTGTGCAACATTAATCTAATATTAATATAATCAAATTCTCGTTCAAAGAATGAAAAAAAAAATTCAATTTTTCAACTTTTAAATCCACTTCTTCATTGCTCAACTTCAACTTCCATATGCAGTTTTTTTTTTACTATCTTAATAATATAATTATAAGAGTATTTTCTTCGGTTCGCCGTAGTGGTAACTATAAAACTTAAACTTGTATAAACTGACTAAAAACTCATCAACGTATCTAAAACATACTATAAAGCTTTACTTTTCTCTAAAAAATCATATATTTTCAGTAAAAATCTTAATTACTTGAATATGCTCATTTATTTCTGGATATCAAAATCCAAGTTCTTGTGTATTACGTAAAAGAGCAATAAAAGAATAAAAAGTTTTGATAAGTTTTTTAGTTCATTAGTTTTTTAAATTACTTTTTACTTTTTTTTTTGCATTATATTCTTGGTAGTTTAACTAGTTCTCTAGTCAGTTTTATATTATCTACCCCTCCACTGATTCTTAATTTTATTGGGCCAATGAGGGTATAATTGTTCAAGATTTTAAAAATGATTAGAAAATTTATACTAAAAAAAAGTAACAATAAAATTTACCAATTTATTCAAAATACCTAGTTTTACATTATTCTCAAAAGTAATTACTTTACAACTAGCCGAGTAAGAATTTTTGGCAGAAAATATAGGAATTAAAACTGCAAATCACCAAAAGTGAAATATATAATTTAATTTTATTAACTAGTTTAAAAACTGCAAATCACCAAAACTGCAAATCGCGCATATTGGGGATCGGAACCAGGAAATAGGCTTTTACTCGGAGATTGTTTACGTTGCAATAGATTGGTTGGAAAATTAGTATTATTGGGAAAATTAATTTTGAATTACATATTTTCTCTGAATCAAATATTAACACGTTCAAGTTTTAACCGTTATCAAATTAATTTATTTCTCAACAGATGCCTGGGCACCCGACCCACGCCCACCCCTACTTAAACATTGTAATTTAAATTATAATTTCACATGGATAAAAGAGAGTAGAAGTACTATTTTTTTTAGACGTGACAGCAATTAATTATCCAAAGTATTTCACGAGGACCTAAAAGTATAGTAATATGCTAGAATAAAGGTCATTGATGAAGAACAAACCAAATGCGGAAATAGAAGAAAAAACAACTCATTTTATTGTACTATGAAACTCATGCAAGACACAAAGACTTGTGTGTCACACAATATACTCTCTTATATGTCACACTTTATAAGGTGTTGACATGTGTCATATGTGGGCCACTATAATTGATTTTGATTTGATTATTTAATTAAAATGTATTCCACATGTCAAATGATTTGTGGAGGTGACATATAGTAGAGTATAATTGTGTGACACCAAAATCTATCCGCATGCAAAAGCCTATAGCCCATAAATAAAGAGCTAAATAAGTATTCCCTCCCTCTCACAAATAATGTCTCTCTTTCCTTTTCGAAACGTTCCACAAATAATGTTTCTTTTCCGATAATAGTAAATTATTACACACAACCAATC
Source organism: Lavandula angustifolia (assembly GCA_028984105.1). Lineage (NCBI taxonomy): Eukaryota > Viridiplantae > Streptophyta > Magnoliopsida > Lamiales > Lamiaceae > Lavandula > Lavandula angustifolia. The sequence continues at coordinate 31,319,801 of CM054802.1, read as the reverse complement.
ACTCTTTTTTAAGGGCTCCACTATCTTTACTCACAACCAACCACTCTTCTTAAATCTCGTACCGAAAAGATAATGAACATTATTTGTGAGACGGAGTAGTACTAAAAAATAATGACCCTTTGATCAAATATTGAATTTACTTTAGTAGGTGAAGGAATCTGAATTTTGAGTGGGCGAAAAATAAATTTTAAGAAATATAGAGAAAATTAGATTTGGATTTAATTTGGAGGACTCTACCCGAGCTACAACCACTATGGTAAAAGGAAATCCGCAAACACCTGTAATTAAGCATCAAGATAACATTAAAATTAAATCAACACGTTAATGACTTCACTAGAACTGAAATTTCAGACGTTTAAGCATTTATTAACAACACTACTGACCTTTATTACTAGAAACATCATCTAATAATAATATAGTATTTGAAGAAGAACAACTCGGAAAAATGATCTTAATCGGCCTCATTCTTACGATCACAATACCAATTTCAACTACTTCAAATACTGAACAACACCTGAGAGACCTCTGATCCGAAACCAAGAGATCAAATGAGTGTTTGAATATTTTTGAATCCAAATTAAATAAAAACTCAACGATTCAGATGATAAAGTCGTTTCCGGCGACGTCGTCAACCTCGCGATCGCAAAATCGAAAGAAATCTAGGATGAATTTGTAACAGTTAAGGAAACTGCTAATGTAATTTATGGGTAGAAAAACCCTTGGAATCTGTTGTAAATTTTTCTGGATTTAATGCGAACAGTAAAGAAGGTAGAACATGAATGAAACGAAAAACAAATAGAGAGAAACTAGGATAAGGTTGGCAATTTCATCCTTTCATTTCACTGCCGCTAATGCTTAAATACAACCCTAGACATAAGCGTGTTTTTGGGAAACAATAACTTAAAAGAAAGCAAAGATAGTTATAATATGTGGACTAATCTCGACCGTCCACTTCATTCTCGATCGTCGCATCTCAACCATCAGCCACTTTCTAAATCGACGGTTGGGAAGTTCTCACGTGCATCCACAAATATTTCATCAGCATCTTCGGTCATCAAATCTTTCGAATATCCAAAGTTTACCAAAGCCAGCAAGTACCCTAATTCTTCTTCTGCATCCCCTCTTTCCTCCCACCTTCGGCCTCCTCCAACACTCGGGTTGTTACATTGCCCCCTTCTTCAACAGCGCCTTGACCCCAAGGCAGGAGTTCCGGCCACTTCTTCTCCAGGTAACCCCCTTCTATCCATGTGTTTTCTTTTGCGCCATTGTTGTCCCACTCCACCAAAAAGGTGTGGATCTCCCTTCCCCGTCGATTTAACTTGCTCCTTTTTCCTTTTATATGTGGAGTAAGCTTAAACTCACATGTATGGTCGATCTCTGGCAAGACGCTGGAGTGGTACCTTCCGGGCTTTACGACCCGCTTGAGAAGGGAAACGTGGAACTCCAGCCAGATCTTGGCCCCCAACGGTAGCTCAAGGCGGTAAGTAACTTCTCCCACTTTACCTGTAATTAAATAAGGTCCATAATATTTAGGAGATAATTTCTTGTTCTTCCTCATAGCAACCGTGTTCTGCCGGAAGGGTTGGAGTTTTAGGTAGACATATTCTCCAACCCGAAAGTGGCGGTTGACTCGGTTGGCATTTGCATTCCTCTGCATTCTCTCTTGTGCATGCTTTAAATTTTCCTTGAAGGACTGTTGTAGCTTCTGTCTTTCTTCTATTAGACTGGTACTCTCCACATACTCTGTGTTAGGGAAAGGCCCTGTAAATAGGATAAGGGGATTATACCCGTACATGGCCTCAAATGGGGTCATCTTGAGACTGGTATGGTAATTAGTATTGTACCAGAACTCAGCTAGGGGTAACCACTTAAACCATTGCCTTTAATTTTGTCTGACCATACACCTTAAATAGGCTTCTAGGCACCGGGTTCGGTCTCTCGCCCGCCCATCTCGTTTGGGGATGATAGGCTGATGAGAGCTCCAGTTTAACTCCCATTAGCTTAAATAATTCAGTCCAGAATGTGCTGGTGAACACTGGATCCCTGTCTGAAACAATACTCAGGGGCTGCCCATGCAGTCTGACTATATTGTCTAGAAAGACTTGAGCCACTGTTATGGCAGTGTAGGGGTGGCTCAGGCCTATAAAATGCCCCAGTTTAGTGAGCCTATCAACCACAACAAGTATCACACTCCTTCCTTGAGACTTAGTGTTGGTCCCGTGAGTGAGTTCAGGTGTAGAGGGGAGGGGGGGGGGTGAATACACCCGAATCCAAATTTCTCAACTTTCGAACACGAACAGATCCTATTCGGGGAAGGTGCCGCATCGAAATAGTTCAGCAGACCAGACAACTGTTCTGAATCGTGTTAAAGGCTAAAAGAGTACTGACTCAGCTGAGATCTGCTAACTGACTAGGTCAGAATTCAGTATCGATCAGTGAGAGTTCAGTGTGCGGAATTGTGTAGGCCCAAATCAGTTTTAATGAGGAAAACGTTTTATGCAAGTCTCGGTTCGGTAGATAAGAAGTTCGAATATTGAGACGCTTAAATCGATTTTAAATATGATGTTCGGTATGCACGTAAAAACCAATGAAACAGTAAGTAAACGACACAGATATTTTTAAAGTGGTTCGGATATCAACAATCCTACGTCCACTGTCCCGATAGATCAGGAGGCTATTTATTATACTGAGTTAGTCTCAGTCAGCTTGTACACTAGACAAAGCCGTGGCTTGGGGATTATACTGAGCAAGTCCCAGTTACAATTCTATCAAACTTTAAGTGTTTGACAAACTTCTCCAACAATGAAGGAGTCCTTATACAATAAGGATTGGGTTCAAATGTGAACTCCTTCGTCTAAGCTATAGATAAGAACGGTTGAGCTTAGGGTTAGAGGGATAGGGAATATGAGAGTAGCTTCTAGATCGACGAACAGCTGAAGGTAAGCTTTGAGTTCGTGTAACGTCGATTTGGATACTAGAGGCTTTATATGTCGGTATAGCTTGATTCCCTATGAGCTAGAATGTAGTCTTTCGCCGGAGATTGTTCTTCAAGTTCTTGCTAAGACTTTGTTCTTTGGAATTCGCTCTTTTCGCGCTCTCTCGTGTTCTAGGCGTCGCGTGTTAGTGTTTTTAAATCTTGAATGATCCCTCTATTTATAGAGCGAGAGATTGAAATAGATCCGTTGGAGACGATCTTCTTCTCTCTCTCTCTTTTTTTTGTAGCAAACGGCTCTTTTGTGTAGTAGGTACAGTGTCCTTTCCCTCCTTTTACGGAAATATGTTGACCGTAGCTTTAGTAGGTGAGACGACACGTGTATGCTTGTCATTTGTCGAGGTGGATGTGGTGGTTGAGACAGTAACAAACTTCGAGGCAACCGAAGTTGACTTCTCTCTTCCTCGTACTTGACAACACCGATAGCTTATCAAAAGATTCGGACAGTTCGAAGACGTCGCCCGATGCTTGAGTCCGATTTTTGTATTCGGTGGATAGACAACGAGAAGGGTCTACCGAAAATCAGCTCCGAGTCCAATGAACTACTCTGCCGAGTTCGGTTCAACCGACTCTCTCGCATATCGTCTCCCGCCGAGTCCAAGATTCACCGAGTCTTCTACACCGGTGCCGAGGCCGATGAGCTACCGAGCGCCTTGACCAGAGCAGAGTGTCTACCGAGTCCGAAACCTCGTAGACAAATACGAATACAAAGGAATGGTTCACCAATCGATAGGGTTTTGGGATCTTCAAATCTTCTCAACGGTCGAGCACGAGGCTACCGAGCGTGATTCAAGATAGAAGATAGAATCATTTCCCACAAGTATGATCATGCCGAGGATTGAATCATCACCCAACAATTTCCCCCTATTTGATGATGCCAAAACCTATCATCTATGCTAACACTAAACAAGATAGAAACAAAAACTCCTTACAAATATTACAAGTAGGATCGGTGGAGATGTTCCATCGGTTCTAGACTATAAAGCAAACAGGGTAAACGAACAATTTCCCCCATTGCAAACAAAACAAAGCTAGCGTGAATCTATCAAAGCAATCAGCGACATGTAATAAAGAGAGTGTGAGCCAAAGAATCACTTCGGTGATTCCGAGTGTTAAAGCATAAAACAAACACGGCCGTATAAACAACAAGTAGTTGTCGAGCCAAAAGCGATTGTATAAATATAAGAGAAATTCAAGATGGATACAATCTTGCTATGCTAAGAGAATGAGCTAAAGATCTAAGGAGGAGGGCCACCGAACTTCTTGATTCTCGTCCATGAACTCTTGAGTCCGATCTTCGTGGAGCGGCACTCCATACATCCCGTATGTGATCTTCCTTAGCTTCGTAAATTCCGCAAAATCGGCAGGCTCATCTTGGCAAGTTCTTTCTTCGCTGCGGCATGCTTCACTTCAGCCTTCAATCGTACCAAAGTGTACCGAGTCATCCCGTCTTCTCGGTGGAGGTATGATTCTCGGGTCCCGAACACCGACTTCTATACCTTCGGATATGGCTTTGTCGAGGTATGGGTAGAGTTCGGGTTCGGAGCGAACATCCATTCCATGTAAGCTTCAATCCTTGTCTCGTTGGACCGGAACCTCCGTAAATAGTTCCTCTTGATGAACTCAATTTTCGCATTTTCCCATCTTTGATTGAGTCGAGCCGGTATCCATTCATCTCGTTCTTGGCCATCTTTGAAATTTCGTGTCACCGGCTTCCCGAATTTCCTGTATCTGTATGGAATATCGGCCTTTAGAAGGCACTCTCGGCTGGCCTCCTCTTCGATCCTTTTCATTAGAGCTTCAAGGTCCGCCTTCCAAATCTGTCTCGCGGCTGAATCCGTCTTGCCTCCTCGCCTCTCGTATAGATATCTCGTTCATCGATCAAATATGGCTTCGATTTCATCTCCTTGTGTATCGGTGGCTTGCCGAGGGGCTTCTTCGATTCAAACGGGGTACTAGATCTAGATTTGGACGTACCCCGCCTTTCGGTACTCTTCTGCTGCTTTGCTCCTTTTCCTTTTCTCTGTCCTCTTCATCCGTTATGATGAGCTTTCTCGGAGGCGATCTAGCGGTTTTCTTTCCTCCTCCGGATGGGGCTTTAGTCTTTCCTTTAGCGAGGCTTAGACTTTGGCTTGTTAGCCGCTTCGGCCTCTCGCAATTTCTCGCCGGCCTCTCATCCGCAGCCTATTTGGGCTTCCTCCTCGCCAGATATGTACCTTAATCGCTTTCTTTGGAGGGGTTGGAATTTTAAGCTTTTGTTTGCCCTTGCCTTCTTGAACCGGGTGGTGGAAGAGGAGCCTCTTCTTCTTCCGAGTCCTCCACCGCCCTGTTCGGCGTACTCAGGCAACCTCCTTAATAATGTCTTTGGGAGTCCGGGTTGCCTCGAGTAGTCTCGTCGGGGTCTCGAGCCACTTGGGCCGGTTTCTTGTGCTCGCAGCCGAAACACCCTAGGCCTTACCCGAGTCTCGAGTCCGAGTTTTCGAGACCGAGTTTTGCTAATGTCGGCAATAGATTTCTTCTTCTCGGTCCCCTTCTTTCCTTCGGTAGCTATCCCCTTCGTAGTCTAGAAGGTTTAGTGGGAGTCGCCTTCTCGGTACTCTTTTTCTTTCCTTCACTTCCTTCACTTTCTTTCTCGGTACCCTTCTTCTTTCCTTCCCCCCTTTTTGGCATCATCAAGTACAAATGGGGTTGGGATGAGTACCTTCTTCTCTAGCTTCGATAAACAGGTGGACAAGTCGTCCCATGCGTTATGCACTTTCTCCAATGCTAGATGCAGCTCGTTCCTCTCGATATGAGTGCGTCCTTGTATGCTTGTATGAGAGAGAACGGCTTCGACTTCGGTTCAGCTAGTTTCTCACCGATCTTGTCCTCCACGACCGCTGAATGAGGTCTAGTCTGTTCTCCGTGGCCCGGGCTTGCTCGGTGAATGACTCGCATGAGCGGACAAGGCGTTCGAAATTGTTCAAGGAGCTTGGCCTGTCCCTCCCGAATTGTCCTTAGCCGAGTCCGAAACCTGCTGTTGCTTCTTGGGCCAATGCTTCGATATGAGAGCGAAGACATCGGGGACAACCGATGTGGAGATGCTTGGATTTCAGCCCCGAAGCTCGTAGTTGGTGGCCAATGCAGATTTCTTCCACACCTTGTGGACTGCCTTCGCCAATTCCCGATTTTTAACTCCTTGTGCAGTTAGAGCTTTGGCAACTGAACGGGATTTCTTGGCAGATGGGTTGGGCGCCGCCTCGTATGTCGACTTGAGCGTAAGCCGAGCGGGCTCGCCGAGGACGAGAGACCCGGCCGAAGGCTTCTCGGGCCCAAGGATACCGAGTGGTGCCGCTTCTTCGGATGTGGGTATCCTTGTCCTGTGGATGTCCCTCATCGAGCTTTCCGGGGCTCGAATCATCAGGGTGGGTCTCGACCGTCGTGGTCGACCCATCTGAGGGCGGCGAGCCAGCTGTTTGGCGTCGATCAGCAATGATTGCAAGCATGGCTGCCCTTAGATTCTCCATCGTATTGAGGTTCTCAAGCTCTGAATAGCCTATCTCCTCACGCAATCTCAGTTCTTCCAAGTGTAGCTGCTGACAGGAGTAGTGTAGAACAAGGCGTTGAAGCTGAGGCCACTCCTAAAAGCATATGATCATATGGAGCCTTGCTGACTTGGCTAGGACGAGCAAATCTGAATGGTCAGCAAGCTCTGGAATGAACTGGATGATCTCTCGGGAAGCTCTAGAGACAATAACTGCTGCTTCCATCCCGAGAGTCTCTTCTGCAGACGCAGAATCTGACTCGATATCAACGAAGTCAGTCTCAGGGTCAGCAGGTGGTAGTCTGCTGAGCGGAGGCACAGAGAGAGGGCTATCCAGACGTTGGACTTCTTCGCTTAGGGCATCAGTAGCCTCTCCCTGTTCCTCTTGAACTTGTTCCTCAGTGGAGACGGCTTTCTCCACTGACTTGGTCTTCTCAGATGAGGAAGACTCATCTACCAACCGTAGTGGCCGAATAGGAGTTGGTTCGTAGCCACTTCGGTAGTAGTCTCCCGGTTCGACAGGTGTATCCAAGATGGCCTTCCTCGGCCTCTTGGCTGGTGCCTTAGGTGATTTTGCCGGAGGTGTCCTTTTCTTAGGAGTCGCCCGCCGAGGCTTAGATGGCCGAAGCTTCGCGGTCGGTCCCGAACCAATCATTGTGCGGGGCCGCGGACTTGTTGTGAAAGCGGATTTTCTTCACATTAAAATATTCCTTGCCGTCATATGTGATCTGCTCAGCCTCGCAGAAATCCTCGATCATGACTGACAATTTAAGTCCGTAGAGAAGCTTTCCTTTTGCGGTCGGTGTTCCCGTAGCTTTGTCGAACTTGGTTGCCCGAGCCATATATTCGCGAACAAAGAAGTCGGTCCAATTGACTTTCACGCAGCCATAAATCGCCATCATCATATGGATCTTGGGTCGGGAGACCTGATCGAAAGAGTCGGCTGGCTCGTCAGCACCGAGTGACGATGTACGCCGGTGCTACGAACTGCGGTAGCATGGCATTCTTCGGAAATGCTTGCTCCGAAGGTTGTGGGCTTGCCACAGAAAATGGAGAGGTATGTGTCGACAGCGTCGTCATTGTACCCCAAGGTGCCGACACCTTCGGACGGGAGGTTGAAGCTCTTCTTCGGCCGCTTGTTTAATAGACATCCGCTTCGGTATCCTCGATGCGTCGTCAATGGTGTTAACAGATAACATCGCCGTAATGTCTCCTCCAACCGAGTCGGAGTTCAGATATAGTTCCGCCACTTGTCGAGGAAGGAAGAAGGTCGGCTTCCTCGATAGAAACTCCTCAAGTCCGGATTTCCTCAGATATGTGAAGATATCGTCCATGTACTCGAGCTCGCACGCGTCGAACTCCATGACCGGTTCGCCCCCGGATACGGCCCTTGCTGAGGATTTCCTCTATCTTGTCGGGAGAACCGACGGATAGACCAGGCCATAGTACCTGTTACAAGAAATGAATCAGTACCGTTTCTTGGATAGGACAGTGCTTTACAATGCGATACTGAAAAATATAATAAATACATTAACATATATAAGCATACCAATAGATAAAATTCGAGATAAGATTGAGAATGAAGTTGCAAGTAAGGATTGCGTATGCGAGATCTCGGATTTTTCGAATTTGAAAGTTATGAAGTATGCTAATGGCGGTTTCAAAGATATGATCGAATATATATATCAAATATGAAGATGAACGGTTTTCGATCGAAGGCTGAATTTAAACTTGCTTTATGATATGGACGGTTAAGATTAGAAGTTATAAAATAGGCAATGATCACAAAAGTCGCCTAAGTCAAAGCCAGTTGTAAAATAGCCTAAGTAGTAATCGTGAAAAAGACATGCATTAAATGCGTGCGAGTTCAAGCAAACTTATGTATGGAATGTCGTGCATTAAATGTGAGCCGTTAATAATAAAGACAAACCAAAAGATATTAATGTCATGCTGAATCTTTGTCATAAATGCAAAGTACTGTTGTATTAAATTACTACTGAGTAGAGATACGCAAACCTGTCAGCTGAACATAAGTAGTCACCGATACCTCGTGTAGATGGTTTCGTCTCTACGTCTCGAATGTATCGCATCGAGAGTGAACATTCCCCCTTACCGAAATGTCTCTCTCCCGAAACCTCTTACTCGACCGGGGTCGATAGGGTCCAACAGACCTAGCTCTACTGAAAGTTCTTTGAATCTGGATTCAGCTAGAGGCTTGGTCAGTATATCAGCCCTTTGTTTGTCAGTATGGATCTTTTCCATTCTGATATCCTTCTTTTCGACATGGTCACGAATGAAGTGATGTCGATGTCCAACGTGTTGCATCTCGTGTGAAGAAAAAGGATTCTGAGTATTGCAATAGCACTGGTTCTGTCGCAGAAGATCGGCACTTCATTCTGATTGACGTCATAGTCTTTCAGCTGCTGTCTCAGCCAAAGGATCTGGGCGCAACAACTTATGTATGGAATCTCGTGCATTAAATGTGAGCCGTTAATAATAAAGACAAACCAAAAGATATTAATGTCATGCTGAATCTTTGTCATAAATGCAAAGTACTTGTTGTATTAAATTACTACCGAGTAGAGATACGCAAACCCGTCACCGAACATAGTAGTCACCGATACCTCGTGTAGATGGTTTCTCGTCTCTACGTCGAATGTATCGGTATTGAGAGTGAACATTCCCCACTTACTGAAATGTCTCTCTCCCGAAACCTCTTCGACCGGGGTCGGTAGGGTCCAACAGACCTAGCTCTACCGAAAGTTCTCCGAATCGGATTCGGCTAGAGGCTTGGTCGGTATATCAGCCCGTTGCTTGTCGGTATGGATCTTCTCCATCCCGATATCCTTTTTCTCGGCATGGTCACGAATGAAATGATGTCCGATGTCCACGTGCTTGCATCTCGTGTGAAGTACGGGGTTCCGAGTGATTGCAATAGCAGCACTCTTGTCGCGTAAAATCGGCACTTCATTCCGAATGACGTCATAGTCTCTCATGTCTTGTCTCGGCCAAAGGATGCAGGCGCAACAACTTCCAGCAGCCATGTATTCGGCTTCGGTAGTCGACGTGGCCACCGAGTGCTTGTTTCTTTGAAAACCATGAGATCGGCTTGCCGCCAAGGAACCGACATGTTCCTCGAAGTTGATTTTCGGTCTATTCTACATCTCGCATAGTCGGCATCGAATAACCAGCTTAGTTCAATATTATCATCAGTGGATACCACAAACCTATGTCGGGTGTTTCTCGTAGATAGCGGAGAATCTTCTTTGCTTGAGTCCATATGACTCGCTTGGGATTCTCCCGAAATCGAGCACGACACCTACAAAGATAAGTTATGTCGGGACGAGTAGCCGTTAGATATAATAAAGAACCAATTATAGCACGGTATTCAGTTTTGGTCTACTGATACTCCCTCTTTATCAAGATCTATCTTCATATTCGTGTTCATCGGGATCTTAATTGATTTGCTTGGGATGTGCGGCCGAATCTTTTGATGAGGTCTCGAGTGTATTTGCCTTGGTTGATGAACGTTCCCTTTTCGGTTGCTTGACTTGAAAACCAAGGAAGTAGTTCATTTCACCCATCATCGACATCTCGAACTTATCCTTCATCATCTTTTCAAATTGCCGACACATGATGACATTCTTTGATCCGAATATAATGTCATCCACGTAGATCTCGCACAAGTAATAAGTCTTCTTCCGGTCGAATGCCGTATAGAGTGCGGTCTCATGCCTTTCGAAAACCTTTCGAAGAAGAAACTCGGACGGGTATCGTACCAAGCCCCGGGTGCTTGTTTTAACCCGTATAGAGCCTTTCCGAGTCTATATACTTGATGTCCCCGTTGAAAGCCGGGCGGTTGTTCCATATAGACTTCTTCTTTCAAGACGCTGTTCGAGAACGCAGACTTCACATCCATTTGATAAACTCCGAATCGTTGATGTGTTGCGTAGGCCGGGAATAGTCCGATTGCCTCCAATCTTGCAACCGGAGCGAACGTCTCATCGAAATCTATCCCTTCGGCTGACAAGTAGCCTTTAGCCACGAGTCTTGCTTTGTTCCTTACTATAACGTTGTTTTCATCTCGCTTGTTTTTGAAGACCCATTTGGTTCCAATGACATGTTGATGCCGGGGTCCGTCTACAAGCTCCCATACTTCATTTCTCGTGAACCGATTCAACTCCTCCCGCATAGCAATGATCCGGTCCAAGCATCTTTCGGTGCATCCTCAATGGTCCGAGGCTCTTCGATAGACAAGAAGCGGGAAAATAATGCGCTTTCTCCTTGACAGAATCCGGATCTTGTCTTGACATTTGCTTGAAGGATCTCCAATGATTAAATCGAGCGGTGTGAGCATCGAGCCACGATCTACGATGTTTCAACTCTTCATCCGAAACTTGTTCAACACGGATAGTAGGTGAGTTAGGCATTTCGGTTGTACTATTCCGAGATTGAAGTAATTCCCGAACAAGAGTATGGTCTCACCGAGTCACCGGGTTCGTGGGCATTCAGCTCGGGAACATTACTAGACGTTCCCCCCGAGGTGTTGCTCTCGGTAGTGTTGGTCTCAGCTTACCTCAACGGTTTCTTCATCGACTCGAGTTACACGGGATTGATTCCGTTCGGGAGAATCAACTGCTCAGCCTACTTGCTCACCGGTTGAGATTCATAGATTTGTCTTCGGTTTCTTCGTCCGAATCATCATCCCAACATAGCCGGATCTTTTCGCATTTGTCTTTTAAGCTTAGATCCCGTAGGCCGCTTACCGATGTCCTCGTATTCGAATTTGAGTTATTGCTCCCGTCTTCGGAGCAAACTCGTTAAAAACAACATGAGGGCTTTCCTTCACGCAAAGAGTCCGATAGTTGAATACTCAAAGCTTTGCTTGACCCGAGAGTATCCTAAGAATACTCCCCGATCCGACTTGCTATCAAAAGTCTTCATCGATCTTTCCCATTATTGTGAATAAAGCATGAACAACCAAAAATATGGAAATAAGATAGAGAAGGCTTCCTGTCGTTCCATAGTTCATATGGTGTCCCCTTATCTTTGCTTTGTCGGTAGAGATCTATTCTCGAGTATAACATGCGGTATCCGTTGCTTCTACCCGGAATTTGGTTGGGAGTCCTCGAGTCTGCGAGTAGAGTCCTAGCCGCCTCTTTTAGAGTTCCGTTCTTTCGTTCGGCAAGAACTCCATTTTGCCGAGGTGTGCGTGCGGTGAAGTCTCATGCTCTATTCCTTCGCTGCGTAACTCCTTTACCATGGAATTAAGGAACTCGGTTCCTCCGTCCGAACGTATTTTTCCGATCTTGGTGTTCTTCTCGACACCGAGCTTTTTCGTAAGCGTTGGTAACTCTGTTTGACGTCGACTTGTTGGCAATGAATATGACCCATGTGTAGCGCGAGTAGTCATCTATGACCACTAATGCATATTTTCCGCCTCGATCGTCACTGGGGAGACTGGACCGAACAAATCCATATGTAGCGGTGAAGGATTCCATCTATGGAAGGCGATGGAACCGGAGGATTTTGATTCCTTGTTTGCTTTCCCTTCGGACATGCTTCACACCGAGTGTCTTTGCCGAATACTTCATTCGGCGGCCCCCTTGCTAGAGTGTCTCTTGCAAGCTTGTTGAGCGTCTTAAAGTTGAGATGGCCGAGTCTTCGTGCCATAGCCACCCCGTGCGGTTGTCATTCTTCGCCAATAAGCAAGCTTCGGTGTTCAACGAGTTCCGATCGGCCACATATATGTTCTTTCTGCGCGAACCCGATAACACCGTTTTCCTTGTGGATTTATCAATAACATCTCGTAAACCAGAGACAAATATCACTCTATTTGAGTTATCACAAAATTTACTAACAGAGAGAAGATTATGTTTGAAGTCCTTCAACATATGATACTCTTGGAACGTTGGCGGTTCCAATGCCGAGTGTTCCATATCCTCCGGTATAGCCTTTTGCATTGTCTCCGAACTCAGTCGGGTCCTTCTTCGGTGATATAATTCTTCGATGAGACTCCTTTGGTATGTCATGTGTCTTGAGCATCCGTTGTCCACATACCATGGGTCTTTACGCACCCGCAAAATGTAATTATATTCAGGTACCCTTTATTTTTGATTTTGGGTCCTTAGATGTTAGTTTTAGTAACCCAAATCTGTCTAACAACCCTGGTGGTTTCAGACATTTTCTTTCCACTGGAGTCAACATATCTGACCACTGGACTGGTCACAGCTGACTTCTGAGGCTTCTGAGGTTCAGGAGTCCTGATCTTCTGAGTTGGTGGACTGCTGACCTTTGCCTTCTGTGCGACCTTTTTCTTCTTCTGACCTTTGGAGCCTCTTCGGACTATAGGTTCATAATAATATGATCCATACTGAGCAGGATGCGTCAGCTTCGGAGGTCCATACTGATCTACCAAGTTTGATTTGCTGGTTCCCCCTTGACTGAACTGGGGTTTCTTGGCATTGATCTTCTTGTCGAATGCCGATGTGTGGGATGAGGTGCTTTCATCTTCTCGTTTGTTCTTTGCTAGGGGGTTCGGTATATCTGCGTTGATAGTCTCCCCTCGAACAAATCTATCAGCAAGCCGTACTTCTGAGTGTACTGGGGCAGATGAGGAAGCTCCTAGACTGAATCCAAGTCCTTCCTTGCAGTGCTTTGGCTTATTGCTTGCTAGCATAGCCTCCAATTTCTTCTCTGCGCCCATATACCTCTCAGTCATCAGGTTCCTCCAGACATCATCACTTTTCTTCAGTGCGTCGTGCTCGGCCTGAAGTCCTGACAGTTCTTGCTTCGATAGACTCGGTTCGAGATCTTTCGAGTCAAGTCATTGGTCAAGATCGAAATCCGATCTTCTTGATGCTGAGACTTGGCCATCAGAGAGTTTATCTCCTCCCTGAGTCTCAACACAAGTCCTTCGGCCTCAGTAACAACCTGACTCTCCTGAGAAAGTCTCTGATTCTCCACTTTCAGGGTATCCAACTCCTGAAGAGTCTTACTGAGCCGCGGACTCATCCGAATTTGTTCATCTAGTAGATCTTCATATGCGGTCGAGATGTCCAAATTCCCATCCGCACCCGAAATAGTGTCGTGTGTGCGGTGTGAAGAGGAGTTAACCGGTTCATGAGAATTTACCTCATCCTCTTCGCCCGCCATCATGCACATTTCGGTTGATTCATCTCGCTTCATGCTCTAAGGCCATGAAAGCCGCTTCATCGTCGATGAATCCATAAAGGAGTCGATCTCTTCTGAGTCGTCTGAGATTTCCCCAGCTATGTAGGATTGTCTTTTCTGGGCGTTGCCTTGCGTGCTGCGCGTTCAGCACTACTGAGCTCAGGACAATCATACTGATAATGTCCCGGCTTCTTGCAGTTGTAGCAAGTGATGACTTTTTCTTCTTTGGTTGCACTATCCCTTGAGGGTGCTGAGTCATCTTTCTTTCTGCATTCAGAAGATTGAGTATCAGGAGCGCGTTTAGGTGTATATTCTGACTTACCTTTTGTATCTCGATATGCTTTGGTCAGTTTTCTACGCCTTTCTTTCTCCATCTGATACTTCACTGCGAGCAGCGCGTACTTCTGAGCTAGACTTCCTTCTTGTAGGTCAGTGAGTGAAGGCTCAGTCTTACTCATCGTCTTGCTCGTAGCGGGAGATGTTGTGCTGACTGTAGCTTTGAAAGCATGGTCAATCTTCGTATCGCCTTCGGCTCTCGGCTTTCTTTGAGGTCCGTCGAACTCATACTCCTCCGCTCGTAATTCGAAAAGATATGGTCGGGAGACACAGCATCTAAATCAGAATGTCGCAATAAAGTGGCAAAAGGTGTCTAGTGTCCGTCCGGCAGTGCCCTCAGAATCTTCAGATTCATCTCTCGGTTGTTGAATGTCTTTCCCAGCCCATTGATAGAATTCATCAGATTGGTAAATCTGACGTTTAGATCTTCGATTTTGTCCCCGGGCATGAGAGACAAGCTTTCCAGCTTTTGGAGTTCCAACGCTAATTTGTTGGCTTTAATCTTCTGAGTCCCTCGACTCAGTAGCGCAAGAGCATCCCAGAGTTCTTTAGCAGTCTTGCATTCCTGAACCCTGCCAAGATAAGAATCACTAAGGGTGGTTAGTATAGCATTCCTGGCGACTCGGTCTAGATTGTGAAGCTTCTTCTCTTCAGGAGTGAAGAGACTTCTGTCTTTGGGGATCTTCTTCCCAGTCACCATTCCTCCTCCTTGAGCTTGGTCCTGAGTCACGACACTATCAATCATAGGAACGATAGGTCCATCTTCAAGCACTTCAGTCATACTGTCATGGAGGGATGTCAGATGAGCTTCCATCCTGACTCGCCATACTCCGTAGTTCTCCACCGAGAACATAGGTACCATCCTTATACCTGACATATCAGCCATGAAGAATAATGATATGAATGTAGAGTGATATGCAGTGAAAAACGCTTTCCCTCGGATCTGTTCGAATAGACCAGTCTCAAAGATAACAAGAGTCAAAGAACTCCCGCTTCCGATACCAATTGTTGGTCCCGTGAGTGAGTTCGGGTGTAGAGGGGGGGGTGAATACACCTGAATCCAAATTTCTCAACTTTCGAACACGAACAATCCCTATTTAGGAAGGTGCCGCATGCGAAATAGTTCGAAGGACCGCACAACCGTTTCCGAATCGTGTTAAAGGCTAAAAGAGTACCGACTCAGCGAGATCCGCTAACCGACTAGGTCGAATCCGTATCGATCGGTGAGAGTTCGGTGTGCGGAATTGTGTAGGCCCAAATCGGTTTTAATGAGGAAAACATTTTATGCAAGTCTCGGTTCGGTAGATAAGAAGTTCGAGAATCCGAGACGGTTAAATCGATTTTAAATATGATGTTCGGTAAGCACAAGAAAAACCAATGAAACAAGTAAGTAAACGACACGTATATTTTTAAAGTGGTTCGGATATCAACAATCCTACGTCCACTGTCCCGATAGATCAGGAGGCTATTTATTATACTGAGTTAGTCTCAGTCAACTTGTCACTGGACAAAGCCGTGGCTTGGGGATTATACTGAGCAAGTCCCAGTTTACAATTCTATCAAACTTTAAGTGTTTGACAAACTTCTCCAACAATGAAGGAGTCCTTATACAATAAGGATTGGGTTCAAATGTGAACTCCTTCGTCTAAGCTATAGATAAGAACGGTTGAGCTTAGGGTTGGAGGGATAGGGAATATGAGAGTAGCTTCTAGATCGACGAACAGCTGAAGGTAAGCTTTGAGTTCGTGTAACGTCGATTTGGATACTAGAGGCTTTATATGTCGGTATAGCTTGATTCCCTATGAGCTAGAATGTAGTCTTTCGCCGGAGATTGTTCTTCAAGTTCTTGCTAAGACTTTGTTCTTTGGAATTCGCTCTTTTTCGCGCTCTCTCGTGTTCTAGGCGTCGCGTGTTAGTGTTTTTAAATCTTGAATGATCCCTCTATTTATAGAGCAGAGATTGAAATAGATCCGTTGGAGACGATCTTCTTCTCTCTCTCTCTTTTTTTGGTAGCAAACGGCTCTTTTGTGTAGTAGGTACAGTGTCCTTTCCCTCCTTTTACGGAAATATGTTGATTGTAGCTTTAGTAGGTGAGACGACACGTGTATGCTTGTCATTTGTCGAGGTGGATGTGGTGGTTGAGACAGAACAAACTTCGAGGCAACTGAAGTTGACTTCTCTCTTCCTCGTACTTGACAACACTGATAGCTTATCAAAAGATTCAGACAGTTCAGAAGACTGTCAGCCGATGCTAAGTCTGATTTTGTATTCAGTGGATAGACAGCTGAGAAGGGTCTACTGAAAATCAGCTCTGAGTCCAGTGAACTACTCTCGCCGAGTTCGGTTCAACCGACTCTCTCGCATATCTTGCTCTCGCTGAGTCCAAGATTCACCGAGTCTTCTACACCGGTGCCGAGGCCGATGAGCTGCCGGCGCCTTGACCGGAGAGCAGAGTGTCTACCGAGTCCGAAACCTCGTGAGACAAATACGAATACAAAGGAATGGTTCACCAATCGGATAGGGTTTTGGGATCTTCAAATCTTCTCAACAGTCAGAGCACGAGGCTACTGAGCGTGATTCAGTATAGAAGATAGAATCATTTCCCACAAGTATGATCATGCTGAGGATTGAATCATCACCCAACACTTAGGCAATCCCTCAATAAAATCCATACATATGTGAGTCCAAGGTTGCTCAGGTATGGTCAGGGGCTATAGCAAACCAGGGTACCCTACTCTTTCTGTCTTACTTTTGTTGCAAACATCACATAGCCTCACCCATTCCTTCACTTCCTCTTTCATGCCTGGCCAATAGAAGTATTTTCTGACTCTTTGATAAGTCCCATCAGCCCCAGAATGGCCCCCAGTAGCAGAGTCATGGAGCTCCTTCATGATGCCATTCATTATCTGACTATCCTTCCCTACATCAATTCTCTCTTTATACCTCAATAGCCCCTTTTCCAATGTAAAGTCAGGGTATTCTAGGTTATTTACTGACTTGGCTTCAATGATTTTAGACAGCCTAGGATCTTGATGGTAGCCTTCTGTCACCTTCAGTACCCAAGATGGTACCACTGCTGATATAGCCATGCATTCTTTCCCTAAATTATCTCTCATAGACAAGGCATCAGCAGCCTTATTTTCTCTCCCCTTCTTATAGCCAATTGAATAATCATAGCCCAGTAACTTAGGTATCCACCTCTGTTGCAGAGGTGTGGTGATTCTTTGATCTAACAGGTGCTTCAAGGCTTGTTGATCTGTTAAGATAGTGAAATGTCTCCCTTGCAAATAGTTTCTCCACTTTTGTACTGCTAAGAGAACAGCCAAAAACTCCTTCTCATAAGTGGATAACCCCATGTGTTTTGGTCCTAGAGCCTTGCTAAGATAAGCAATAGGCCTTCCCCTTTGAATTAGGACTGCCCCAATTCCTACTCCAGATGCATCAGTTTCCACCTCAAATTCTCTCTCAAAATCAGGTAGTGCCAACACAGGAGCTGTCACCATGGCATACTTCAAGTACTTGAAAGCCTGTTCAGCCTCCTTAGTCCAAACAAATTCACCCTTCTTAAGCAAGTTAGTTAAGGGCCTGCTAATACTGCCATAATCCTTAATAAACTTCTTGTAATAACCTGTCAGTCCCAAGAAACCCCTCAATCCTTTTAATTGGGTAGGAGTAGGCCAGTCTAACATGCATTGAATTTTCTCACGATCTGTGGATACACCCTCATTAGAGATAGTGTGCCCTAAATAAGCTACAGAAGTTTGACCAAAACAACACTTGCTCAACTTGGCATACATCTTATTCTCCCTCAGCACCTCCAAAACTCCCTCTAGATCCCTTATATGATCTTCCCAAGTTGAGTTGTAAACTAATATGTCATCAGAGAAGACTAACACAATCTTCCTCAACCTTTCCCTAAAAATCTGATTCATCAGTGATTGGAAAGTTGCTGGGGCATTACAAAGCCCAAATGACATAACCAGGTACTCATAATGGCCATTATGAGTACCTGAAGGCAGTCAAATATCTGTGTTCACGGGCCATCAAAATCTGATAATAGCCAGACCTCAAGTCTATTTTGGAGAAATATTTGGCTCCATTCAATTCATCCAATAGTTCATCTATAATAGGGATGGGGTAATCATGCTTTATAGTTAGGCTATTTAAGTACCTGTAGTCAACACACATCCTCCAGCTCCCCTCTTTTTTTTCACTAGCAACACTGGTGAAGAAAAGGGACTCTTGCTTGGCTGGATCTCCCTTGTATCCAGCAACTCCTTTACAGTCCTCTCAATCTCTGCCTTCTGGTTATGTGAAACCCTATAAGGGTACTGCTGTTTAGGAAGGCTACCTGGTTTTAAGAGGATTTGATGTTCCACCCCTCTGTTAGGTGGTAAACCTGTGGGTGTGTCAAATATCTTCTTGTACTGCTCCAACAGGGAAGTCAGTTGTAAATTATCATCTGATCCCTGGCCTTCCAGTTCCCATAGGCAAGCACCTTCTTGTGTGACAGTTAGATCTTGGGTTTGGGAACACATCCCCACTGAGGAAGACTGAGCACCCTTCTTTTCTTTTTTAACTGCTTGCAGTTTAACCCTTTTACCAAGGTGTTGGATAGAGAATGTCTTATCTTCATAGTCCAAAATAATTGGAGTTCCTTGTTTAAGCCAGTCACTGCCCAAGATTATGTCATAGCCTTTAGTGGCTAGGACTCTGATGTCAAACTCAAAGTGGTGCCCCTGCATAGTCCACTGAAATCCCAGTACTTTATGCTCACTGGTCAGCCTCTCCCCGCTGGCCACCATGACTTTCAGTGGCCTTGCCTTTTCCACTTCACACCCAATTTGCTTAACTACCCCCTCACTTAAGAAACTGAGGGTGCTACCAGTGTCTAATAGGATTCTGAGGTTTCTTTCTCCTATCTTACCCACCAATCTCATGACATTGCCCCAACTTCTTCCACCATTGACCCTAAAGATATTATTGTCATTCCCAACTCTTCCTTAGCATCACCAAAGTCATCCTCATCATCCATCTCTTCCAAATTGTGTAAGTACTCAGCTTGTTCCTCATTGGACATGATCATGTAATTCACTTTCTTGGTGCATTTATGGCTTCGGATCGAACCGTTCATCACGGTTATAACAAAGCCCCTTAGCTCTCCTTTTGTCCATTTCAAGAGTGTGAGCGGCTTGAAGTCGCCCCTATTAGGTTTACCGGTATAAGATGGCTTTCCGGTTGGGGTCTTAGAATACCCCCGTCCACTGTCTTCTCGTCCTCTTAGTCACCTGGCCTAGTGGACTCCTTTAGCTTCTTGGCCCATGCCTCATTATTAGAACACTGCTGTCTTCCCAGATGAATGGCAGCCTCCAATGTTGGTATAGGGAACATTCCCAAAGAAGACCTAGTCTCCTTGTCCAGTCCACTAAGAAAACTTGCAACCCAGTAGATCTCCCCAAATTGCCCACACTGAGAGTGAATTAGAAAAGACTTAAGTTGCTCAAATTTCTCCACATACTCCTCATAATCCCCCTCATACTTTAGCTTATTGAATTCTCCAATGATTTCTGTCTTCTTAAGGTCCCCAAACTTAGTGGAGATCATATTTATGAACTGATCCCAGCTAAGTTGCTCTCCCTTCTCTGGTAAATTGTCATACCACTCAGCTGCCTTCCCATCAAAATGCAGGGATGCATAAGACACCATTTGATCCTCTGGAATACTGGATACCATGCCCTAAAAAGTCCTGCACCGCTGCAGCCTACCCCCTAGGTCTAGTTCCATAAAAACGTGGGAAATCAATCTTAGCTCTTGAGGCTACTACCCCAACATTTCCCTCTCTATTACCCCTCTCAAATCCACTCAGCTCCTTGTTCAGACTGTGCTGCCCTTCCCTATTAGGATTATACTGGAACCTTCCTCCTTTAGAACTGCCAAACTGTCCCCTACCCCCTCCTCCAGGAGGAAAAGAACTGTTCCATTGGTTACTTCCCCCACCCATCACTGCTCTACCCCCACCTTCTCCAGAATAGCCCCCTCTACTCAACCCTTGTTGCCTTGAACTAGCCCCTGCCTCTCTTATCCTACCCACAGTGTGTTCCCCTTGGTTGTCTTCAGTGAGGACATGGCTAGGTTGATTTTGTGGCCCGCGTAGGTGAGTTTCTGGTTGTGGAAAATTCTGGACAGGGTTTTGTGGGGTGAGGAAGTTGGAAGCATTTTGCAGGTGATGTTCTGGAGAGTTGGGATACGGTTGTGGTGGTATTACACCGGGATTAGGGTAGAAAATCATTGGGGGGGGGAGGTTAGGGTTTGGGTAGCCAAGGTTCTGGAAGTTAGGGTTTGGGTAGTTTATGGAAGCTTGAGAAAACGGGGAATAAGGGTAGTTAGGGTAGGCTAGATGAGAAGCCATGGAGTTGATTGTTGTTAGCATGTTCTGGTATTGGTTTGTCAAGGTATTTAACTGATTAGCAGTGGAATCTAGCTGATGTTGCTGATTCGTTACCTTGCAGGTGGTTTGCTCGATTTGTTGCTGGTGTGGTTGCTGGGATTCTCCATCATCAGACAGATTGGAGTCCAACTCTCCATCTTTCGGTGGCGGGTTGGCCATGTCTGCGCTCTAATACCAATGTAACAGTTAAGGAAACTGTTAATGTAATTTCTGGGTAGAAAAACCCTTGGAATCTGTTGTAAATTTTTCTGGATTTAATGCGAACAGTAAAGAAGGTAGAACAGGAATGAAACGAAAAACAAATAGAGAGAAACTAGGATAAGGTTGGCAATTTCATCCTTTCATTTCACTGCCGCTAATGCTTAAATACGACCCTAGACATAAGCGTGTTTTTGGGAAACAACAACTTAAAAGAAAGCAAAGATAGTTATAATATGTGGACTAATCTCGACCGTCCACTTCATTCTCGATCGTCGCATCTCAACCATCAGCCACTTTCTAAATCGACGGTTGGGAAGTTCTCACGTGCATCCACAAATATTTCATCAGCATCTTCGGTCATCAAATCTTTCGAATATCCAAAGTTTACCAAAGCCAGCAAGAACCCTAATTCTTCTTCTGCATCCCCGTCTTTCCTCCCACCTTCGACCTCCTCCAACACTCGGGTTGTTACAGAATTCTTCCAGTATTACTTAGATTCTAACGAAGACGAGTCGAAGGAGTACCTTTCGTGTGCGAAGAATCTCTACAGCGCCAACTGCGGTCTAGAAATGGCGCAAAGGGATTTGGAGTTCCATGAATTTGTGAGTATTTCAAATGAGATCGACGATGTTGAGGAAGAATTGAAGAACCGTAGACGAGAACTGGGGGAGGAATCGTTCGAATTGGTTCCTTTTGGGGACGGGACAAAGGAGCTAGGGCTTTATTTGGAAATTGTTCGTATGCCAGGCGACCATGGGGAAGTCGAAGTCTACTAAAATGATTTTAGTACTGATTTATAATGGAGGAAATAAGGATAAATAATTAAATTATGTTTTATTTATTTACACAGTTTATAGTTTCTATATTGATAATTCACGTTCATATGGCATTCTAGTGTCATGAATCAATTTTAAAAATTATGTACCCTAAAATTTTCTATATTTTTAGAAAAGTTATTATTTTTGCTTAAGATTGTAGATTTTCCTTTTTTTTAAATGGAGGTTATTTATAAGAGATAGTAGATTTCAACCTCTTATTAGGTCATGGATCTATCGTTGCAAATTGTGCATAATCTCGAATTCTTTGTGTAATTTATTGAAAGATTAATCGAAGAATGGGTGATTGTCTATAGAAAATCAAAACGAGCGTAACTTTTAGAGTTGGATTCAAATCGCTATTGTAACACATATTCAGAAGCATACCAACATTTTGAATTGCATATTTGGAAGCAGACCTACGTTTACGGATTGGAGTTTATTCGAGGCCTCTAATTGTTCGTAAGACTTATTTTGAATGAAATTACGGATTTTTATTGAAGAAAACTTTTATAAGTTCACTAATATAGATATAGTTAAACCTTGATAAATAATATTCGATAAAGTAATAATCTCGCTAAGATAATAATTTCTTCCAATCCCGATATGGATCAATATATTCGATAAAGTAATAATCTTGTTAAATGAATATTTTTTCTCGGTCACAAGGTTATTACGTTATCGACGTTTAAATGTATAAGAATTCCCTCACCGACATTTGAGCCATTGTTGACCTTGAAACCTTCAACCACTCAAACAATACCTTAAGCAAGAGGTCTAGAAATTGGTATCAATGAGCTCCCCATTCAAGCAACCGGCCAGATGAATCCTCTCCACACAAGCTTGTTCGCCAACGGGACGTCGATGATGATCTCCTTCTGGGTCGGCTTCTTCTAGTCTCTGATCGCGATCAGGTAGCTCCTACCGACCCACCCAATCCACCCGGCGATGTACAGGAAGAGGATGCCCGGAGTGATGAACTCGCCCCAGTGTCGCTGGTCGCCGCTCACAATCAAATGAGGCAGCCCGTCGGAGCCGCATAGGAGGCCGGCCTTTCCGTAGTTGTCGAACCTGCAGTCACAACCCGAGGATTTCAGTATAGCCCGACATTATTAATTCAGTATTTCTGGATAGGGCAATCCAATCCAGATTCAATTAGGATAATACCTGCGCTTGGTTTTCTCGATGGTGGCATTGATAGCTAGGGCGGGAGCGCTATCCGGTGCGTACAGCTTGAGAGACGACTCAAGCTTCTTGATCTCCTGCTTCTCGCGCTTGGCGAACTGCTTGGAGTCTTTGCAGGGCGTGAGGCCGGAGATGTCGGCGGAGGCCGGCAGCACCGGCGCCGAGAGGATGATGGAGGAGAGAGCGAGCGCCGCCGAGAAGGCCTTGAACTGAGACGAAGTGGTCTCTTGGTTGGGGGAGTTTGCTTGGCACACAATGGTGGCGCCAGATGTTGGTTTTGCGGCGAATTGCGACCCCAATTTGGGCATCGAGAGGCTTGTGGGGATTGTCAGCGACATGTTTAATTTCTGGGTTTGCACAAGTTGAAGAAGGGACGAGACAGAGAGGAATGTGGAGAGATGGTGGTTTAGATTTTGGGAGAGGAGGGAATTGTGGGGTGTGGCGTGTGGGATAGGATAAGGTAAATTTGGTCGCTGATTTGGAGAGATGTGATTGGGTAGTGTTTTTCTTCTGCGATTTAAAATTCAATCCATCCGACAACGATTTTGCATATTTCGATAGAAGAAAGACACAAAAACGATAATAAATAATTAATCTTTTAAATATAAGTGTTAAAGATTAAAATTACTACTTTTCGGTTAGCTTAACAAATTGATTAAACCAAAAAAAAAAAAAAGTTTTTAAAAAAGAAAATTAAATACCGAACTGAAAATTTTGATGTTCCATCATAACGGCCAAAAACTAAATAATTAGCAAATTGTGAGCTACGGTCTGTGTTTTTTGTCCACATAGGATATATGAGTCTGTCCTACAAGGCTACAATTACATATTCAGCAATTAAAAAGGAATTTAAGGTAGAGAATAATAATACACTAGAAAGGAGTTTAGCTACTTATACAAATCAAGAGTCAAAATCTGCAACTGTTAGTTCTACTTCTGCAAACTTATGTTCTACTTTAAGCATTACCTCCTCAATACTGCACTTTTACCATCCGCTCTTTGAATACCAGCAGAGGGCTAACTCGACGAAACTCCATCGCTCCCGACTTCATAGCGGGCGTATATTGCAAGGGTAGGGCTCTAGCAATCCATATGCTGTTCGGATCGTGTCATCGCGTAACCAACCAACCGGGTTTAATCAAGATATCTCTCTTGAAATCGCGGCCACTGACAGAAGTCGACTCACCTTGGCGACGGTAGCACTGCAACAAAAGGTGTTCATCAATCAGTTAAGCATGTACATATGCTTCATTCATAGTGTATATGTCATTTTACTGCGTCCAAAATTCGAGCAGGAGCCATGGGAAGAAACGACAAACCTTGTAACAAACAACGGAATCATCTGGGTACATCGCGAATAGTTTGGTACCAAGACGAGCGTGGCAAGAGTCACAAATGCTTTCATCATTAATCTGTACGTGACGGGACCTCTCCTCCAGTCTTGCTAAGCTTGCGTCGATGTTCACCGCATGAGACAACTTGTGAACAATCTGTAGAAAGCAGCATTGTTAAGCTTACGCCTCAGAAAACATTTGACTAGATATTGCC
The DNA here is from genome assembly GCA_028984105.1 of Lavandula angustifolia. Lineage (NCBI taxonomy): Eukaryota > Viridiplantae > Streptophyta > Magnoliopsida > Lamiales > Lamiaceae > Lavandula > Lavandula angustifolia. The sequence continues at coordinate 31,295,580 of CM054802.1, read as the reverse complement.
AAAGCATTTCCGTAAATACCATCAAAAATCTAGATTCGAAATCTAAAGTAAAAAACATACTTTTCCTTGCAGATGGTGATGATGTCTGGCTCTTAATATCCTTAATATTGTTTCCGAAGCATGCTGCAGAGGCATATCCAAAGGCATTTTCTGTACAAGGAAACCAAAGTAACATATATATGGTATAGAAGATGAAGACTAATTGTATTAATAACCACAATACGAAAGGGATAAACACAAATAGACTGCGGTTTTCTGTCTACGTTCATCAGTTTCAGCCCCACACTTGAATGAGCATTCTGAAATTTTCATATACCCAGTTTCACAAAATTCATTGAGAAGTCAAATCGACCAACAGGTGCAAAAAGAAGGGAGGCCTAAGGAGACTCAACTTAAGTTCAAAGAATCAAGCTTGATACAGATCAAAAGGGAAAGACAAACTTGTGAAATTGGATCAAGGAATTATACTTTTTGAGCATTAATGCATATAGTTTTCGTTAAGAAACAAAACCTAGTTCCAAAATTAATCACATTTAGGCCCACGACAGTTACAGAACAGATTATTAGTGGCATCTAACAAGTGGGAACAAACCTTTACCTCAAGCACTTTCAAAGGATCTAGCATTTCTCCATGATTGTGGAGAAGACGAACGGCAGCTTTAAACATGGGCTTTCTTCCATCCTTAGGCTCCAAATATATATCAAGTAACCTGATGGTACCACGAAGAAACGAATACATTATGACATGATGAAGTATTCTCACCATCACTGAAGGCATAGAAACAGAGGAAGATAACTGACTGTATATAAGCATCTGGTCTTCCAATCTCCATACAGTAGTCTTCAGCAGCTTCAAAATTCTCCAACTTCCTGAGAAAAGGCCGAATAATAATCCCATCACTATACATCATCATAGATCCCCTAGTTTTCATGTACTTCAATACAACCTCAAGCATGTTGTTTTGTTATTCAATATTTCTTGGAAACACGGACTATCAAATACGAGAATCCTTAAAGGAGAAACGGAACAAAAGCAGCTATCTTACTTCGATTCAGAAATTATATTTAAAAGGATGTATGTCAAAATATGCTCAGTCATTATACAATACTTATGCCCAATAAACGGATATTTGGTTGTGTTGTGAACTTACAAGGCCAAAATATCTAGCACGAGCGTTTCTTGACCGAGCCTCCTGTAAAGAATAGCCTGCCAAATGCAATGAAGCCAGATAATTTAGCATTGGAGAATACGAGTAAAACGAAATCAGATTCAGTTGGTAAATATTGCAAACAATTCTTATAGAAACTAGACATACTAAAATAATACAATTCTGATTATGCAAGGAAACAAATAGCCAACCTTTTCTAGCCAAAGCTCTGACTGTTCAATCATATCGAGGACCTCTTCTGCGTCGTATAGGGCTGATGACTGTAAAAATATCTGGAGTCTTTCCCTAACAGGAGTATCAAAAATTGCGCTCATCCCATGTGCAGACATGTTCATCTCAGTGGCAGAAACTTGAGTTGAAAGCTCCACTTCGTATTTCTCGAGTGCCGACTTTGTAAGCAAGAGTGCATATGTTGTATGGAACTGAGAGTCATCAGAATCTTGGTCTTCGATCAACCACTGGAGATATCTGCAACGTATTATGTAATCACCTTTTCATGATTAACTGCAACATCAATTACACTTGAAAAGCAAATCATGCAAGTTGAGGCAGGAAAGATTTTGTATTATGATTAGTTCAACATGCTAGTGTAAATTATAATTCATATGCACCTACTATGTGCAAGTGCTGCTCCGTGTCCAATATAATATGAGGAAAAAGAAAAGGAAATTGTCTTGATATATGTCAACTTTTAGGAGAATAAATACTGATATGCTATAAGCAAATTGGAACTGCAGACTGCATCAAAGAATAAATAGAAGAACAAGATCAAGCTACAAATAATTAATTTGAAGATTATGTTGCATTTACTACCTAGCAGAAGTACCCACAGAAATGTAAGAAATGCACCATTTGCTTGTAGTCAAAACCAATGCAAAAAGTAGGGCGTATACCTTTGAAGAATTTCCACCTTTTTGGGATCAATTGCAGCAATAACTTCGTCTGTTACATGAAAACTAGAATCAGAAGATCAACACAAAGAAGGAATAATTCATCAAAACACAACAGTGAAAAATTCTGCAACTAAGATTTACAAGCTGTGCTGAAAATATCTCAGAGATCATTTTGACCAACTTGAAGGAAATTTCAGCGATTGATGAACCCAAAGGCCAGAATATACATTTTATTCCAAAAAGAGTGATGAACTGACTAGAAGCACAATGGCATAGTAGTGTGGAGAGTGGGCCAGCAACCAGCAGCTATAATGAGATTTTATCATAAGAACATCATCAAAGAATTTTGGGCTCAGAAATTCAACAAGTTCATCAATGTTGGGAAACATGGCAATCGTTACCAGGGTATTAAACTATTACCATAAGTTGAAATGGTAATTCCAGCAGAAAAAAGAAATCAGAATGGTAAAGACGATTTGTTTCAAGAAATGTGAAGTGTGAGGAAAGATATGGAACAAAGATGGGAGTTATCTAAAGAAGGAACCAGTAGCATCTTACTCCAGTAATAACCAGTTGGAAATGGGTAAATAATTGTAGTAACTTAGGTGGATTCTTATCTTACTATGCTAAAAAAACCAACTCTCATGTGATAATAAACCTATTTAAAATGCAAGACGTAATAGTTCCACAAACCTAATCCTGGAACTTCTAGGGCATTAGAATCTAAAATATGAAAAACACATGATGGTATTATAACAAAACATATCTCTTGTTAATCTTGCCTGGGGATAATGAACTGCTCCTTTTTTCAGATATCAAAATTTGAACTGCAAGCACCTGGTTGATATCCGCAATCTAGAAAAAAGAAATACAAGACCATCACAAATCAGATATCAGTAAAAGCTGAAAAGGATTTAAAGGTTCAGTTACGAACCCATCCGAGGTGTTGGAGAACCAAATCTTGGTCTGATGACTCCTCAAGAATCTTAGATGCCTCTGTAGCTGCAGTCTCCCGATTTAAGATAAACTTTCTAGAGGGGTCTTGTGAATCAGTTTCATCAGGATGTTCATTATGATAGCTGCCTGACGAATATTTTCTTGCCAACATACGCCACGTGGAAATAGCCTTCGCGCTCATACCCTTGCCAGCATACAAGAAAGCAAGTGTGCGAAAATGCCCAGAGTCATTCAGTAGTGCTTCTAGCTCATCCTGCACTGCCCATTGAATTCCCATGGTCACTGTAGATGACTTAGTAATTTCACTTGTAAAAAGATATGCCAGTATTATAGCATAATTCAAGCTCCAACTTACTCATACTAAGAAAATTGTTCTAAAATCTTTTAACATTTTTTTCTCAAATATTTATGCTCATTGTTTGCTATACGTTTACATTTTATGGGGGGCACCTCGTGGAAGAGTGTGTAGTTTGCTATATATCAGTAAGGATGTTTAAGTCTCAATCTAGTAAGTCAAGTAGTTGATACAAAACTTTGCAGCAATAAGAACATAGAAGACGTAAACACTAAACTGCCTCGATACTCCTTTTTTCCTCATTCTAGACCATAAAAACATAGAACAAACCAACCAATAAAAGAGCCCCTTAAGTCAATTGAGGGAGAAGGAAATGGTAATCCATACCACTATGCAGCTGTTCTCTGAAGAGGCAAGCCTTTCCATGTCATCAACATAGTTTAGAGCTCTATAAAGATACATCAGAAGAGTGTCAACTCCCTCCTTCACTGATATGGCCAGATCTCTTTCACGACAAGCTTGCAGATACCTGTAGCAGATTAGTGAAAAGAGGTAGTCGATCACGCAACAACACATCTTAAGGTGGGAAAAGGAAGTCTTTTAAGATGCATAAAAGAATTTTGGCCCTTCTCCATTCAGAAAAAAGATATTGAGTATGATGAATATCAACAACTACGAATAGAAACCCAGGAGCACCTTATCATGTTTTCTATGGCGGACTCTAATAGATCAGCTCTACTGGGGGGATGTAGAAGAAACTCATCATCAACAGCAGACTCTAGACCTGCCTTCTTAAGAAAAACAGCTCTTTGAATAGCTGTCAATCCATCATCTATTACATTTTCAAGCGGTTTTGGAGGAGGATGCAATCCCCAATACCGGTTCCTTGGAACCTGAAGATTTTCAACCAATTTATACATTATTAAACACAAACACAAACACAAACACAAAAATATACATACATGTCAGCACAGACATGAGAAGATTGTGTGAGAAGAAAATGGAGAAGTCTACATATTTATCACAAGCAAAGCACAAATGTAAAAGAAACAGAAGCTACAGGAGTTCAGCTTTAACTCCTAAATCCTCATCGGAATCTAATAATGCCTATCTCTTCACTGAAAAATATTTCCAGTACACAACTTGGGGAGTCATGATATACTACAATAGTTACTAGAATCATAACTTGTAAGCAGTATCTAGAAATGGTTCAGTTTTAGGAATAAGAATATGATCAAGGAATTGAAATGAGCTGCCCCATACGCATACAGCAGAAAGAAATTAGCATGTACCAGCAGTGTCCAACGATTTGGGTCTGGCATGATGAAAGGAAAAACTTCAGAAGGCTGCATGCTTTCTGAAAGCAAGAAGTGATCTACTGCTTCCTTGAAATGCAAATCAAATAGCAACACGAATCCCACCTGTGCATGGACAAATGAAAGCATCTCCGTCGTCATTTCACCGTCATTCTCAAGTTCTTCAACCAAGGAGATGGCTTCCTTGAAGCTCTTTTTCCTTAGCAGGTCTTTGATTTGTTCTTCTCCAGAAACTTTCCAGTAACAGATTAGCTTCAATACGAAAATATCAGAGACGTCATGCGGACAAAACACTGATCCAGCAAAAGACCAATCATCTTCATTATGTGACCAAATTCTCAGTTAAAATTGACAATCACAAAAAATCTCATTCTCCAATCCAACAGATCATGCTTACCATTTAAACAAAATTTCTCCTTTAAAGCACCAGAAAACTTGTGGTGAGTTCGATTCAGGATTTTAATAAATTAAGATTTCTGATGCTTCTGATACTAAGGAATAACATATACGTGTCCAACATCATTTTATTGGTTTCATTTCCCTGATCTTCCTTCATGCCAATCACTGCATTATGTATCGTTCTTGACAGGGCATAAGGAAATTATTAGAGGAGTCCATATACCATTAACTTAGACAGTTAGATTTAATTGAAAAGTTAATACATACACACAAAATATCAATACATGTGAATCTTTTTACAAGTAGATTCACTTTGCAAGTTCAGTTACAAATTATAATCAAGATCAAGTAATCAACTGTATTAAGCTTATACAAATAGAAGTTGAATTAAACTAGATAACCAGCATAATCTAAGCTTCATAGTGACGCAGTACGAAATATATGTCAATTTTTAATAAACATTTCCATGATCAAGAGATACCTTTAGACTTGTTGCAACTACGACAAGCTTCCCATTCTCACTCTCCTCATCTGCCAGCATGCATGGACCCACACCTGCATTCCCAAACATAAGCCTCTGAACACAGAATCCAGTTTTCTTGTGATACACTTCAAACATCAATTTCCTTGCAGCAATCACATAACTCCCAATTTCTTTAACCGAATCAGGAGCCCCCTCAAACACCAAGCTGCCTCCCATTGGCTGCCCCTCAAGATCAACAATAATACCTACATTATCAACCATCAACAAAACCCTTGACTCCTTAGCCAATAACTTCAGTCTTGGCACGGTGGAAGAATCGGGTAGTGAGAAGATCAGCCCGCATTGCCCGTTTACACAATTATACAAATAATACCCAATCTTGGTGCCAACAAATACAGAATCATCAAGCCACAATACAGTCAAAATAATCCCATCAAGAACCCCTTGAATCTCCTTCAGGATCACTAGAGAACCACTCAGAATCAACTCCGCTAATACCAACTTTTTCCCAATCCCTATAGCGAAGGAGTTCTTGCTATCGTTACTATCCCCATTTCCTTGTACATAATTCGCTTGACCACCGCCGTTACCGTAAAGAGTCGAACCATTTCTTTGACTTCGGAATTTCCGACAAAACGCAGTGACTCCCTTAAAAAGACTAATTCTTTTCGGCGGTTCGAGTAAATCAGAGTCAATCAAATACAAATATCCATCAACGAGGAGGATCACTTTACCGATATGAGCAAGCGGGTGGATCGAATTCAGTACACCGGTTCCCGGAAGCGCTAGGCGTCTGACGAAAGCAATTTGCGGCGGCGAAGTTTCGGAAGTTCGCAGCGAGTAGAGTAGCAAAACGCCGGAGAGATTGCTGATGTAAATTAGAGTCTGTTGGTCGGACAGTTTGGACAGAGCGGTGTACTTGATCGGAGAGTTGCTGGAGTCGACGGCGGATTCTGCAAATGGTTCGAGAATCGTAAGGGACTTGGGTTTAACCGCCATTGCTAGAATTAGGGTTTTATGAATCAAAATTGGTGCTAATTAGAAGTCGATGTCGTTGGCCGGTCAAGAACTCCGCCATCGCCAGATCGGTTGCGGAGAGTTGCTCCCCCACCGACCGCCGTCTATGTAATAGGAAAGCTTTTCCAATAAATCGCTATAGCGACTTTTGATTGCCTAACAAGTAACACCTTGTTAATACTTCTTCAATTTGTGTAATATAGAAATTTATAAATATAAACATACCTACATACATACCTTTTTCTACACAGTCGCCACCGACCGATTAAGTAAAAGAATAAATTAATAGCCAATAATTAATTCAAATTCTAATTGATTTTTTAGAACTAAAGTCCAATCGACACGTTGGCCATTGGATTGTGCCATTTAGGCACCCGACTTATTTTGCGGTCCGGATCTTCTAGCCCACAATTGGTGGACCACTTGGTGGTCCACAACTGGTGACGCCCACCAATCATGTGGTGCCACGTGTGCATTGGTGGGCCCCAAGCCAGTAAAATAATATTAGAGTGTAAAAAAGGTAGCCTACCAATGCACGCGTAGCGCCGCGTGATTGGTGGGCCACCAAGTGGTCCACCAAATGTGGGATAGAAGATCCGTGGCGCTTATTTTGAGCCTTCAACTTCTAAGCTCAATTCTAACTACAAATAGGCTAGCTCAGCTCAGCGAGTCGGACAATTTCAAGCCGTTTTGAGCAGTCGACTATTAATGTTTGTAATTTTTAATTTGTTAAAATAAATATTATGCACTTTCGGAGAATTTGACATTTCCGCATCAAGTCGTACTCATAACCGCATCAATTCTCCAAGATGAACAACTTTGGCCGATGGAACAATGTAGGCAATTAACGTCTGGCAAAATGGATACGTAATTTCGAAAGATAATTGGCTCGGGAGACTGAGCACGGGGTCATAGCACCGAACAACCAGCTCAAAAGTAATTTGGGAAATCCAACATCACAATTGGCAAAGTGTAGTTCTCAATATATAACCAAAGCAAATAAAGAATTCAAGGAGAAAGCTGGAAAAGCAGATCCTAGTTAGCTTCAGCATCATGAGCCTCACAAACAGCCTGCTCAGCCTCCAGAACCTCCTTTTCTGTCTTCTTCCCTTTCTTGCACTTATAGTACAAGCTCATGAAGGTACCCACAGCTCCATACTTTCTCCTGCACTGTTCGTAAAGCCCGGCATCGAACATCCTCCAGAAGTCCTTCTCGCTGAGCTCCGTTACCGCGTGTACTGTGGCTCGTACCCGTGGATGTCAATCAGAAAACTCTCCATCAAACTCCTCACCTCTCAAGACTGGTCCGGGAGCATAATAGACTCCAACGTCGGTGTACATTTGAGCGTAATCAGTATCGCCTTGTCTGCGTTGCAACTCAAATCCCGGTTCAGGAGACATCATGGTTTTCATTGGGAGTTTATACAGCCTCTGTGGGCAGAGCCAGATGGGGTATACCTATACAACATTCACTTGTTACTATAATTAACACACATAATCACATCAAGAACATTCAGTTGTAAGATATATATGGCTCCGTTCAAGAGAGCTTATCAACAACTTATTGAGCTTATACTGAAAAAAAGCGCATGAACATGAGCACATCAAGAACATTCAGTTATAAACATGATAGTTCGTCAACTAAAAGATAGGAAGATCTATTAAATATACCTCCATATTTTGGTGTACCCATTCGAGAGTATCTCCAACCTTATACAGCGGGACGAGCATATCTTGAATGACATGCATCTGATGGTAATAGTTCCTTATACCTTCGCCTTGAGTAGCCTTAAGAAGAGAAACTTTAGGCGGCATCATCCAACCGAGGAGAAACCTAAACCACCACTGATCCGCAAATGGAAGAATAAGTTTTCCTTCCCAATACAAGCACCTAGTATGCCTATGATAATATTCTCTAGTTGGGATATACTCAACGAATTCCCCCTTCTTCAACGCTGTCTGAGCATGCTGGTAAAACCACGGTTTGAACCACCACCCTACTGAGTTGATTCTGTTTCCCTTCTGTTTGGCTTCTTCTTTAGAAGCATATCTACCTGTCATGAAGACGGCTTCAGTTGGAGAGAAGATCATGCCTTCAACAAAGTCCGGTACCTTCTCCGGGTTGTCCTGATCCCCATCCCTTGGGGCAAACGTGTCGGTATAACCTTGGGCGAGCTCCGTTAGAGTACCCAAAAAAGGCTTGTATGTTAGCCTCATATATTCCTTTATAGGAACAAGCTTAATCTCAGCTGCAACAAGAAATCCTAATGTCCCTTGAGACCATGGGATAGCATAGAAAAGATCAGAGTATTCATTGTCTTTTGTAGCTTTAACTAACCACCCATCGGCCAAAACGATTTCATAAGACGCAACAGTATCAGAGAATAGACCATAAAGATGGGAGCTTCCTTCAATACCGTAGCCATTGATGACCCCACCGATAGTAAGATCATCGAGCTCAGACACAACTGCAAGAGACAGATTCATGGGGACGGTGGCCCTCGAAATCTGACCCATATTGACCATTGGTTCGACTCTAGCAATCATTCTCTCCTTGTCAATCTCCAGAATGTTTCTGAAGGCAGATAGATCAACTTCAAAATGGCGAACGCGCTTGTAGTCCACATTTCGCATTCCAATAGCAATCCAAGGCTTGCGGGCCGTGCAGACTAAACCATCCTTCTTGGGGTTCCTCTCCTTGAGCCGCTTCAAGACTTTCTTAACATTTTCGTCGTGTTCCTTCTGACGCCGCTTGAAAGATTTGCAACCAGACCACACATCCCCGAGATATGTGAGGAAATAAAATGTGAAGGAGAATGGAAGAACAACAAATATAACAATTATCCAACGGAAGTGGACAAAGTAATCCACCCAAATCTTCTTTCTCTTGGGGCGTAGAGGGGCCTCAAGATCCGACATCTTAATAAGGGCCTATAAACATTGACGCAAGTATTATGTGAGAATAAATAGCAGAGAATGCAGTAAAGCTTCCACTTGTTAGGCCAATAGAGCAAGGAAGTTCAAAAACAATTTAGAACTCCAATTACGTGATATAATGATTTCATGAAATGCAGAGCTCTTGATTATCATTTGAATTCTAATGCAATCGAAGTACTCGTCCGTCCCAGCACAAGTGACACAAACTTTTTCGGCGCGGGAATTTATGCGGTTGTAGTTAGTGAGTAATTACTGTAGCACACCATTAATAAAATCCATGTGTGGGTCCCACCACTAACTTTTTGGACTTTTCATAATTTGATTTTTTGTTGCTGTAACTACACAAGTAAAAAATTAAAGTATTTGGCGCCATTTACAATCTAAATTTACGTTGGAGCTTCAATTAACGGTGGAGCTTGAATTAAAATAAGCGGCAATCACAATTTATATTAGGAACAGTTTGCCGCCATTAGAGGTTGGAAATCAATAAATACACGGAGGAGCTTAACAACATCAGTGTCATCCAAAACAGTTGCAGAAAATGACTAAAACTAGTAAAAATCTTTCAACCACCGAGCGCAATCAAGTCGTACAGTTCTTGCTTCAAAACTCGAAGAATGGAAAGCCAAATCGTGGAGCGGTGCCGGAAGCAATGGTAAAATGGAGTTGTTCTAGTAGCACTATCTACCGCCTTTGGAGAACTGCAAAGAAGCAACAAAATGAAGGTGAAGTAATTTTTTTACAAAGTGGCAAGATTACTACAACTAGGAACAAAAGAATAATTATTGATTTAGAACTAATCAAAAGTATAGAGTTGCATAAGAGAGCTAGAATTAAAAAGCTAGCAAGTGGTATTCATCTAGCAAGTGGATCAAGCTGTAGCAAGAGTACAGTTGGGAGGTAGGTTAAAAATGGGTTGATCAAAGCACACTCTAGTGCAATTAGGCCTGACCTAACTGCACCAAATAAGCTACTTAAGCTAAGATTCTCTATGGAGGCTCTAGAGTTTGATAGAGTCTTGAAGAACTTGAAATTTAAGAGCATGAATAATGTTGTTCATATAGATGAGAAGTGGTTCTATCTCACAAAGGCACAGCACAGATTTTATCTTACCCCGGAAGAGGCAGATCCACATAGAAGCTGTAAGAACAAAAGCTTCATAACCAAGGTTATGTTCATGTGTGCTGTCTGCCGTCCCATATTTTCAGAGGAAGGCAGTGTCATCTTTGATGGGAAAATAGAGATATTCCCCTTTACAGAAATGATTGCAGCAAAGAGGAAAAGCAAGAACAGAGCAGCTGGTACAATGGAAACAAAAGCTTTACAATCTATAACAAGAGAAGTGACTAAGGCATGCCTCATAAATCAGGTATGTAAAAGCAGTACAGTATGCAAAAACTGTCAAAATAAGATGTATGCTTTAGAGGTTGTAACAGCTTTCCATTAAATACAGTAAACCTTTCCATTGTATGTTTCCTACATTCAGATTTGTAACTTCAGTTTAATTCAGTTTCAGATTTGTAAGTAGCTTCAGATTAGGTAAATGGTTTCAGTTTAATTCAGTTTCTGTTTAATTCAGTTTCTGATTTCTAAGTAGATTCAGTTTAATTCAGTGCAAGATTTGTAATACATGTTCATTACATTCAGATATTACCAGCCATTAGAGCTAAATGGCCAGCTAATGCAAGCAAAATTATCTTCATTCAACAAGATAATGCTAAACCTCATATCAAGGATATTGATCCACAATTTAGAGAGGCAGCCTCTATGGATGGATTTGATATCAGATTGACCAATCAACCACCAAACTCCCCAGACACAAATGTATTGGATCTTGGATTTTTTAGGGCTATTCAAAGTATTCAGATAGAAACAGCTTGCTACAATGTAGATCAATTGGTGAATGCAGTAAGCCTAGCATATGAACAACTGTCTCCTATGACATTGAACAAGGTTTTCTTGTCTTTGCAAGGGTGTATGATTGAGATAATGAAGTGCAAAGGGCAAAACTGTTACAGGATCCCACATTTTAAAAAAGATAGCCTAATAAGGCAAGAAATGCTTCCTAAAGATTTAGAAGTGGACCAAAGTTTGGTTGAGGAATGCATAGAGTATATGACTGAAAATGGGATGATAACGAGACATTGTTGAGCTACGGACGCAGACTAGGTTTGAATGTACAAGACCGGGACGAACGAGTAAGTAGCTTTTGTAATTATATTTTGTAAGTAGCCTTTGTAAGTAGCTTTTGTAATTATCTTTTGCCCAAACAGACATATGGTATCTTTTGTAAGCAGCATTTGTAAGTATATTCTGTAAGTATCTTTTGTAAGATTAGGATTGTTGTCTTTTAGTGAATTTAAGCCTAAACAGGTTAGCTAAGATGCAAATACCATATGCAGCAGCTTTTTTGGGTTGTATTCAACATAATGAACACAATCCACCCAAGCAAATATGCATATGCAGGAGCATAAACCCTGATTAACATGTACTATTAAAGAAATCATAAACATTTCTAAATCACAGCTCGATACACTGCAGCTACAAAACATTTTTCATGCTACAATTTTCCATTCACAATTAAACATACTAGAGGCACAGCTCCAAAAACATACTGGATAAACATACTGGAGGCACAGCTCCATTCACAAAAACATACTGGATAAACATACTGGAGGCACAGCTCCATTCACAAAACATTTTCCATTCACAAAACATACTGGAGGCACAGCTCCATTCACAAAACACTGCAGCCAGAAAAGCAAATCTGCATACTGGAGGCACAACATTTGCCACATTTCTAAATCAAAGCTCGAAAACAGATCCCAATGATTATAGTATTGACAATTTTGAAGCTCATAAACAACCACATATCTAAATCACAGCTCCAAAACATATTACAATTGCAGAAAACGAAATCACGTTTCAAGCACATATCGAAGCACATAAAAGGAGTCACGGGTCCAGAACTGTGAATCAAGTTAATAGATCTCACCGGATTAGGGTACCGTGGCAAATACTGACGAAGCATTGTGTGGACTTCGTCTTTAGTGGCCAGCCCTTCCTTCGCCCTACGCTTCTTCTCTTCCGGTATCAACGAGAGGAAGGCTTCGACGCGCGCCTTCGCTTCCGCAACATCGCCGTCCACCTCGCCGCTCAGATCTGGCCTTTTAGGCTTCGGATTCCTCGGATTTACTTTAAGATCTGGAACTTTATTCCTCGGATTTTGCATTACCTTCTCCAAGGAATCGTAGTTGTCCCTCGATGGAGAGGTATCACCGCTCTCAGAGCCGGAAATAGATAGATCTACAGGATCTATCTCCGTTTCGGGCACAATAGAGTTGAACTTCATCATCGAGTGGTCGCTTTCGCGAAAAGCAGGACGGAAAATTTCTAAATCGGAGAATAGAAGGGGCGAATCCGAGGAGTTCTCAGTGGCGGGGATGTTATTCATCACTGCGGGGAGGGATTGCGAAGCTTGGATTGGATGAACACGGAAGAAGTTCTTCGAAGGGGAGGGAGGCGGCGCAAGAAGAATTGCATGAAAAGGAGGATGATAGGATTTCAATTACTGATAGGGTAGAAAATAAGAGTCAAATTAGTTTAGTTTAATAGAAAGATTTAGTGTTTTAATTAGTGGATTAGATAGTAAATTAGTTAGATTAATTAAGTTAATTATTTCCATTTTCGGAAGTGTGTCACTTGAAAAGGGACGCTCGAAATGGAAAGTGTGTCACTTGTAGTGGGACGGAGGGAGTACAATATAACTAGTAATATGATATAATTTGATGTTGCATGCACCACGATCTTACACGTTTGTTCCATCAATAACAAAATAAATTTGCAAACCAAACCAACGCACGATTTTTGGGGATGATATCAAAGAAATTAGGCAAGTTTGCAGAATAGGATATATATAATTGCAATTCAAACACAAGAATTTAGTTAAAGGATATTTGATCGAAATTTAAGTGGATCAAAACCCACAACAATCCTGTTAGTATTTTGTCTATTTGATTTCGACTGAAGAGTATAATAATTCATATTACAAAATACCCTAAATTAACCACAATTTATAATCATTGTTCATATAATATGACATGCACACGTACATAAACCAAAGGAATGCAAAAATTCCAAATTAGACCACCAGATTATAGTAAAAAACACAAGCAACTACGAACAGGGAAAATTGAATCGAACGTCGTTTCTAAAAATTAATCATAACAATCGTATCGTCAATTATCATAACCACCAGCTTCACAATTAGAACAAAACTATTAAAATTAAACCACCGGACAATGCAGATATCCGCAAATAGAAAGAAAACAACAGAAATCTGATTGTTAGAGAGAGAGTACCTGAGTGTGAGCAGCAGCTGCTGAGTGATGATCAGCGGTGCTAAATTATGAAATATGCGAGATGTGAAAACTGAATATATACTCAAATGGGATCTCGGATTTTAAGAAGTTCAGTAAATTATTTGCAAAATGGAAAGCGGAGTGTTCCGTATGGTATAACCTAAGATTTTTCCATACCGCATACCATATCGAAAATATTCGATATGGAAAAATGCATATTGTTATTGTACCGAAATTTTGGTAGTTCGGTATACAAAAAGTTCACTATAAGCAATTTTTATACCGTTGTCATACCGCTATTTTGGTATACCGTACTGTACTTCGATATACCAAAACAAACGGTATACCAAAACAGGCGATATACCAAAAAAATAACATTATACCGAAGCAAACGGTATACCGAAAAACAACCTGCCATGAAACAAAATATGTCGATATAGAAAACATGCAAATTATATCCAACAAAAGTGTCCAAGATAATTTGCAGAACATGCTGATACAGAAAATAAAACACAGTAAAAAAACTATCCAAATGTCTAATTATAAATAAATAATATGAATACGGTTAGTTTATTAAATAAATATGAATTTATAAATCTCTTATATAAATATTAAAATTGGTATAATGGATAATTCGGTATACATCGTTATAGTTCGATATGAATCGGTATATTTCGGTATGAATCGGTTAGTTCGGTATATCATTTTACGGTATATATCGTGGTTTGGTATGAATCTGTATGGTTCGGTATACAATATGTACCGCGGTATATCGGTACATGATATATAGCGAGGTTCGGTATCAATCGGTATATCGCAGTATACGGTCTATATCGCGGTATGTCGGTACATGGTATATACCAAGGTTCGGTATGAATCAGTATACCACGATATACGGTATGGGTATGAAAACCTATATCCCATCGGTTCCGCTATTTGTGGCTCACTTTCTCGATTGAGACGTTCCATTAAAAGTGACTCGAACCAAATTTGGCAAAAAAATATTATCTTCTCTCCTACTTTATCAATTATCTTTTCTACTTTATCAATTATCTCTCCTACTTTATTAATTCTCTTTCCTACTTTATCAATTATCTGTCATACTTTATCATCCACTCTCATTATATAACTCATTTTTTTTCTCCTACTTTACCATCCACTCTCTCACTATCTCACTTACTTTCTCTCTCATACTTTATCATCTATTCACCTCTCATACTTTATCATCTATTTTCTTAATAACGGTGCCGAAAAGTTTTGAGCCGCTTATAACGGGACGGAGGGAGTATAACATAATATTACGAACTAGTAACACAAACTATCAATCACATCCAGCCGACTTTATCCAATTATGATTCTGTTTAATTGATTGAATATGTTACTCATATTGTAGTATCTATTTTTTTTTTCAAAATTAGAGCTGTTATTGTGTTTAATTAGAAAAATAAAGAAATATGAAAGTAATTGGTGTGAAATTAAATTTAATTCTATAATTGCTAGCACTGTTATTATAACATGGATATAGGCTGTGGAAATTAAATTAAGTTTAATTATTTTAGTTCTATATTCAATTCCTATGTGAGAAAGTAATAAATAGTTTATTATCAGAAATTAGTTCTATAATTACTAGGACTATAATTATAACATTTATATATAGGCATATTTCCTATAAGGATCCAATCTTATATGAGAAAACGTAAATTTATGTATATATAAATTTAAATGGATGGATTTTAATCGCGTGATTACTTGAGACGTTATGTACAAATTAAGCAGTCAAATAGAGAAACAATTGAGATGCTTTTGGTGTTTAAAAGCATCATAATTCTAAGCAACCAAAAAACTATTTATTTTTTTAAAATATTGGTACAAAAAATTATCAGAGTTTGTTTTTTTTTCAATCTTAACCAAAAGCAAATAAAAAAGTACTCCCTCTTTCTTTTTCTTTTTTTTTTGGATGTTAAAGTATGATAGAGCGGTAAATGATAAAGTAGGTGTAAGAAGATAATTGAGATTGTGAGAGAAAAATGATAAAGTATGATAGAGAAATAAAAACAATACTCCCTATGTCCCATTTAACTTGACTTCAAACTTTTCGGCGCGATTATTAAATTGACGTGTGTTTTAGTAGTAAAGGTGTGGGTCCTACAATTTAAATTTAGTGATTTAATAGTAAATGCGTTGGTCTTACATTATAAAAACTTTCTTTTTTGAGTTGAAGACAAGTTGAATGAGACGATTCGAAAAGGAAATAAAGACAAGTTAGATATGATGGAGGGAGTAAGAGATAATGTAATAATATTTTTGAAAGTTATTTAATTTTAAGAAAACGTGTCACTTTAAGTGAAACGTTCCGAAAAAGAAAACGCGCTTTAAATTGGACAGATGGATCATGGAGTACCTATATAAGGAGTTGCAAACAGCCTCCTAAATTTTATGATACTTTCAATGTTTATAGTGATTTGGGGTAGATAAATACATCAAACAAATTTACAATGCCATATCCAAATCAACCGACTAGAGAAATTGAAATCAATTAGTAGAATCGTAAATCTCTCTTTTCTCTCTATGCTTTTACCATCTCAAAGTCATCGTCTTTTTCGAGAAATCATATAGATAGGACGAGTCAATATCGAAAATCTTTTTTACTCACAATGTTAAAGTTTGATACATATAAGAGTTGTCATTTAGTATACATTTTATTCCATTTGGTTGGCTAGTGAAACTTAGTTTAATGCAGTATGAGGCAAATAAATAGAAAATCGTATGTTTTGACGGAGAGTATTTTGATAGATTCTAGGACGAATGACAAATTATATGAAGGTTTGTTAGAACATTAACAAATTAGTACTATTTTGAGCATTCTTTTGAAAAGTCGTCCAATTTTAGCTACAAATCTTTATTGTATCAATCTAATTAAGATGAATAGTCTACATGTGTTCTTATTTCTTCCTTTTAGACCCCTTTTTTTCCTTTCTATATTTAATATACTAAGTCTTGCCGAAACCCAACATCAAAATGGGCAAACTGCATATAAATAAATGAAAGTTGGGAACAATACCTTCTTACCAAATGTCTTGAGCAACATCCATCCCTCTAGTTAGCTTCCTGAACCACTTTTTCGGTCTTCCTGCCTTTGTTCGATTTATAGTGCACGCTCTATAGCTCCATACTTCCTCCTGCAATGCTCGTAAAACCCTGCATCAAACATTCTCCAGAAGTTCTTCTCGCTCAGCTCCGAAACTGTGTATTGTGGCTCGTATCCGTGGTTTTCAATCAGAAAACTCTCCATCCTGCGGACTGCCTCTGCTCCATCAAATTCCTCGCCTCTCAAGACTGGTCCGGGGGCATAATAAACTCCAACATCAGTGTACATTTGAGCGTAGTGAGTATCGCCTTGTCTGCTTTGTAACTCAAATCCTGGTTCAGGAGACACCATGGTTTTCACCTTGAGTAGCCTTAAGAAGAGAAACCTTAGGCGGCATTAGCCAACCGAGGAGAAACCGGAACCACCACTGATCAGCAAATGGAAGAATGAGTTTCCCCTCCCAGTACAAGCATCGAGTATGTTCTCTAGTTGGGATATACCCTTGTTCAACCCTGTCTGAGCATGCTGGTAAAGATCAACCTCGAAATGCCTAGCACGCTTGTAATCCACGCTGCGCAATCCAAGGCTTGCGGTCTGTGCAAACGAAACCATCCTTGTTGGGGTTCCTCTCCTTGAGCCGCTTCAAAACTTTCTTAACATTTTCGTCGTGTTGCTTCTGACGCCGCTTGAATGATTTGCACTCAGACCAAACATCCCCAAGATATGTGAGGAAATAAAATGTAAAGGAGAATGGAAGAACAACAAAGATAACAACTATCCATCGGAACTGAACAAAGTAATCCACCCAAACTTTCTTTCTCTTGGGGCGTAGGGGGTCGACATTCTAATAAAAAGAGAGGCCTATAAACATGGACACGAGTATGAACATGAGAATAAATAGCAAACAATATAGTATAGGAAATTAAGCAGTGCAAGTTCTCAGGCAAAAGTGTGTGTATACAGTAAAGATTCAACAAGTTATGTCAACTAATCAAGGAAGTTCAAAAGAAAATTTAAACCTTCGATTAGTCATGATCACGACTTCACAGAATGCATCTCTCACAACCATCATATGAGTTCTAATGGAAGCACAGTCCAATATAACTGTATGGATGATGCATCACAATCTCACAACTTTGTTCCTTTAATAACAGAGTAAATCTAAAAACCATATGATCGATTATCATAAGCACCGGCACAATGTCGCAACCATATTTTGCGCAACATTTATTGACCTTCCTAAAATGCCCTTCCCGAGGCGGCATTTTCAGCATTATTGTGATACCTCACACAATCCCTCTTCTCCAATGAAACAGTGCCCAACCACAAACTCAATGGAACAGTACCCAGCCAACCGAAAGAAGGAAAAGAAGGAAACTAAAGAAACAGAACCAGCCGCCTCATCAACTGCACAACAGTTACCTCAACTGCATAGCAGTTGCAACAATCAATCAGTTGTGCAGTTGGATCAGCAACCATCAAGTTAGGTTATAGTGGTTAGTTGAGAAGTTGCGGTTATGAAGTTAGAAACAGTTGAGAAGTTAAGAGTCAGTTACTTAGCTTGATCAACAAGGAAAAGTAGTTTAGCCTAAAGATCTTCAAAGTCTATATATATCAGTGTAAATGTACAAATGAGAACTTGATTCTTCCGCTTATATTCAATACAAATTTTCTCTTTACATTTTCATCTCTATTCTGATTTGTTACTTCAAATATTCATCTCTGTTCTTGATCAACTTCTTCAATCTTCATCTTCGATCTGGATCAATTCTTCAACATGGTATCAGAGCTTTTATCAAAGCTAATTCTATCTTCTTCATCATCACATCTCTAATCAACTTTCTCATCAAATTCATTTTATCTTGCTGAAACAATGCCGAGACCTGAAAGCAGTGGATCTTATTTCTCGAGTCAGAGTGACAATCCCTCAGTTGTGTTGGTAAATCCGCCTCTTGATGGAATCAACTACCATTCATGGAGCAGATCAATGAGAATCGCCTTAGGAGCAAAGAACAAGCACAAAATGATTCTGAATCCAGAAACTTTTCCTGATGAAGATGATGAAGATTATGAAGCATGGCGTACATGTAATCTGATGATCCAATCATGGATACTTAACTCTTGTTCAAAGGAGATTGCCCACTGCATTCTCTATGCAGATACTGCGGCTGATATGTGGAAAATACTTCGGCTGTCAAGGGAACTTCCCAAGAGTTTTTGAATTGCAGAAGGAGATCTACTCAACTACTCAAGTTAATCTCTCAATCACAAACTACTACAACAAACTGGATTCCCTATGGAAGGAGTTGCACCAATACAGCCCTACTCTTAGTTGTTCATGTGGTGCAATGAAATCTTGCATCTGCAACTGCTTGAACAATCTGGGTATACAGGAAGAGCAGAACATGTCTATCAAGTTCTTAATGAGCCTCAATGATATAAATGCCTCTGTTAGAGGGCAAATCCTGATGATGAAACCTTTTCCTTCACTAAATGACATCTATAGCCTGATCATGCAAGATGAGAAGCAAAGGAGTATTAGCCAGACTACACCTATTACAAATGACTCCATTGCTATGGCTGTACAAACTCCTTATGGTTCCAAAGGTTCTAATGGTGTGTATAGAGCCCCTCATGCTCGTAGCCAACCTCCATACAACACAAATCAAAGGTGTGATACACCTATGTGCTCCTACTGTGGCAAGAGTGGACACACAAAAGATAAATGCTACAAACTGCATGGATTTCCACCAGGCTATCAGTTCAAAACCAGGCAGAGCTCAAACTTCTCTAATGAAACCAAGCAGATTCATTCTACGGCTCATATGGTTGCTGCTCCTCAAGAAGCCTCTGAGAATCCAAAGCCCTCCATCTCTACTGACCAATATAACCATCTCCTCTCCTTGATCCAAAATCTTTCCCAACCTTCTGCTTTGCCTCCTCTTTCCAGTTCAGAACCAGCCCCCAAATATCCAGGAAATGTTTTAGGTAAAATTGCATATTGTTCCTATTTTGCAAAATGTAATTCTGTGACAAATACAATCCCAAATGGATCATGAATCATTGACACTGGAGCGACAGATCACATGGTGGGAAATTCCTCTCTTCTCATCAATCCTACACCTCTCCAAAACAGCCTAGTAATCCTTCCTACTGGTGACACTTTTCCTGCTACCTATATTGGATCAACTCTAATCTTTAATACTATCATGCATAATGTTCTCTGTGTCCCCAGTTTCAATGTCAATCTTATTTCAGTAAGCAGATTAATAACCACCACTTCTTTGGGACTAAATTTTGCTTTTGGATCTTGTTATATTCAGGACTACAAACTGAGACAGAGGATTGGCATAGCTAAGATAGACAGTGGACTATTTCTGCTTCATCCACAGACCAAAATCTGTCCTCAGCCATTCTCTGGTGCTGCTACTTCAACCATGTCTTGCTCTGTTTCCACACAGACATGGCATTCTAGGCTAGGACACATATCTCCAGCTAGAATGTCTCTCATCTCTTCCCTACCTACTGATAGAAATAACATTGATCCTTGTCATATCTGTCCTTTAGCCAAACACCATAGATCCCCTTTCCCCACCAGTTCAATGAAATCAAAGTTTCCCTTTGAATTAGTTCATTGTGATATTTGGGGACCTTTTTCAGTTCCAACTCATGAAGGTTTTCAGTATTTCCTCACCATTGTTGATGATTTTACTCGTATGATTTGGTGTTGTCTTATGAAGCACAAATCTGAAACAACCTCTCACCTCACACATTTTCACAAATTGGTGTCTACTCAATATGTTGTTTCAATTAAAATTAGACAATGGTACAGAATTTCTAATAAACCCTCTTCTCCAATGAAATAGCGCCCAACCACAAACTCAATGGAACAGTACCATGCCAACCGAAAGAAGGAAAAGAAGGAAACTAAAGAAACAGAACCAGCCGCCTCATCAACTGCACATCAGTTACCTCAACTGCATAGCAGTTGCAACAATCAATCAGTTGTGCAGTTGGATCAGCAACCATCAAGTTAGGTTATAGTGGTTAGTTGAGAAGTTGCGGTTATGAAGTTAGAAACAGTTGAGAAGTTAAGAGTCATTTACTTAGCTTGATCAACAAGGAAAAGTAGTTTAGCCTAATGATCTTCAAAGTCTATATATATCAGTGTAAATGTACAAATGAGAACTTGATTCTTCCACTTATATTCAATACAAATTTTCTCTTTACATTTTCATCTCTATTCTGATTTGTTACTTCAAATATTCATCTTTGTTCTCATGGGCGGATCCAAGGGGGGGCGGGTGGGTGCTACCGCCCCCCGAATTTTTGTGCAATACTACGAGTTATTTTTTATTTTTAGTAATTTTTATACTTGTTCCAATTAAATTTTCGAATTTCCCCCAAAAAAAAATTTAAATTTGTTATCATAACTTTGAAAAAATTTTAAAAACGTATATTAAGTGTCACATATTTTAGTGGAGGGTGTAGATTTTGAGTTTTGGATACCTAGTTTGGTAGAGTCAACTTATATAACTTGATGCAATTAATATACCATGTTTTTTGTTTGATGCAATTAATATACTATATTTGTGTTTTCTTTTTTCATGTACTTATTGATATAAAATTAAGAACATTTGAAGTATAAATAAACTATCATTTAAATACTTATTAATTCCTCAGTGAGATATTGTTATTCTTCATACTTTCTTCTAACTAAATTTAGAGTGATGTCAAAATAGGATTATGTACTATATTTTTCGAATAAATATAAAAAATATATGAGTTATTCATGAAAAAAGAATTTAATCCTTAAATAAGCCATAAAACATAAGTATAATTAGATTTAAGTAGAAAAATGTGCTAAAAAAAATTTTCGGGGGCGGCCCGTACAAAGAAAACTCAATCCCCGATAATTTTCGCCCCCTAACCGAAAATCCTGGATCCGCCCCTGTCTGTTCTTGATCAACTTCTTCAATCTTCATCTTCGATCTTGATCAATTCTTCAACAAGCATATATTCGGTTTACACGTCTCGGATTTCTGAGCAGTCGATCGGGTTCTCTCTCTATCACTCGGATTTTGTAGTTTTTTCCTATTTCTGGATAATTTCGTTTAATTCATTAAATCTCTTAGTTACATTGTATTGAATTTTATAACGAGAGGTGTTGCACCGTGTAATTAAAAAAAAATTGACATAATGTAATAATTGATAGTCTGACGTTATTTTTATTGATTTAGATGTATATTTACTAGCAATATTACTATAATATTTTTTCCCCATATATAAGGTAATAAAGCTGGCAAGATAATTCAATATCATTGTGGGACCACACTAATGTAGTATGGTAAGTGTTGAAAATATTTGTTGATAGGATCGTAGATATGAGAATATAAACAAAGATAACAACACGAAAGAATAGATTTATATAGTTACAGGTTCAGACCACCAAATCACAACCACCACACCACCTACACACGGCGCCAACAGGCCGATCGAAACTATTACAATGATTCCTCATAAATATACACTGAATCGCTCACTAACTCACAGAGAGAGAAAGAAAGATTCGAAAAGTATAGAGAGAGGAGGAAGAAGATCTCGAAGGCTTAGGCTGCTTCCATGATACACAAACTTTCCTTTATATAGGTAGGTTAATGTGTAACGGTTCAGCGCAATGGAAGAAAACGGTTCAATTAAACCGCGTGAGCCGGACCATCAGATGGGCCAGAACAAAAGGAATGGGCTGCAATGTTTCAGATGGGCCTGGGCACGAAGTGTGCTGGGCCTATCAGATAACATTTGTAATTGCTGCATTTTGAATTGTAAATATGGTGCATTTTGAATTGTAAATATGGTAATAATCAGTTCAATTATTAATAATGAGAAATTAACTAGATTAACTGTGAGTTTAGATAATCGATATAAGATTGTTTGCATTATACCAACCCCCTAGTAATTAATAAAAAGGGTACTAGTCCCCTTAGGATGGCATAGCAGTGGAGGTGCTTATCTTATGGCCGAAAGGTAATGGGTTTAAACCCACCAAGACCGCTATGTGGAACCTGTCACATTTGGTTAGCCTAGGGTGGTTGACCTCTTCTGTGTTGTTTGCAGGCTAGAGCACAGGAGCGGAGTTTACCTAGTGCGCACTTCGATAGCGGTTGTGGATTACCCTCGTCATTCGAAAAAAATAAAAAGAGTACTATTGCACCATTGTCTTATTGCGCCAATTTACCATCAATAGGTGTTAATTTAGTTAAACCGAAAATTCGATATTTTTTGGTTCAATTATAGTCAAAACTCCAAGAAACAAAAGAAAAATATTATAAAAAATAATTATAATCATTTATTTAATATAAACATATAGAAAAAATAATATTTTTAAATAAGAATAATATTTTAATGTAAAATATTCAAAATAGCAATTAACAACAGATTAACAACCCTATCAAACAATACATAGTAAGACTTAAGAAGTGAACTATGCATTTTTGAATGTGAATATTTGTTCCAAAATAGCAATTAAAAAAAAAACTATAAACATATAACTCAAGATTTTAAAAGAATTGAGAGGAGGGTGGATGGAGGCTCCCTGATTATAAATTCGATTTGCATGCAATAACCATATTAACCTATCACACATAGCTTACATGCTATAATACAAGTTAGAGGTGATTAATTTTTATAAATGTCACTACTTCAAAACCTACAAACAACGCTAGATGTTAAATTATTGTACGTTTAGTCAGTTTTACATTATATGTGGAGTTTTATATACTGTTACGCTAAAACAGAGTTTATCATATACACAACTCGAATAATGACAACAATTTCCCTCATTACACATAAAGAAAAACATAGAGAAAAGGAATAAATATAAACACATACTATTTTAATAGCAGCTGCAGATGCGAGTACCATCTTGGATAGCACAACAAATACACAAATTGAAAAATGAAAAGAGGGGAAACAAAGTATTTTGGGACTCGTATCCTCGCGTGCTAACGGCCCGTACTCAATCTGTTCCAGTGTGATGATTATATTATGAATATAAGGAAGAACTCTTTATGTAACCACTACAGATAATTATATATATATTTTTTAGCCAAAAATTTAACTATGATAGCAACTCTTGAATTTTTGTATGTTAAAACTTATATTGGATTACACTTTTTTTTTTGACTTATTCCCAAGTTCAAAATTCGGACCCCACACTAGCCCCACTTCTCCAGATTTTCTAATAACGAAAAACGACTAACGAATGAATTAGGCGATTTGTAGGCAACGATAATGCTTAACGAGTCCATATTTTCAATCACGATTAACAAATGAATTAAGCGATTTGTAGGCAATAATAACAAATGACGAATAATAAAAAGCGTTCAACGATGAAAGACTAATATTATTTAATATTAAAATTACATTAGGCCAGGAGAACATAACAAAATCTGGCCTAATCCCCATCAAAAGAAAAAAAAACAGATTATACATATAAAGTTGGATGGCTACATGTATGGATGAATGGCTTCTTCCCCCCTCGTTGACTGCCCCCTATCCTCCTCGACTGGTTACCTAATCCCTCATTTTGGCTTTCTCTTTGATGTCCACATCCATCCGCGAGGCCGACCCCTCTTGAGCCTGATGGTTCCGAGTGTCGTGGTCTGGAGACCTGCATTCGGTAGCTTCAAGATCTATTGTAGGCCGAGAACGACATCAACCCTATCTAGGGGAATCGAGAGAAAGTCCTCCACCGTCGTTTTGCCATCAATCTTCAAGATGACCTTCTCACAAATGTCTTGGCCTTTGATGGGTTCTCCTTTGCTCATGATGATGCTATACAAAGATGTGGGTTTACCAAAATTCCCATGCAGGCGACCAGATCAGCCGAAATGAAGCTTCAGCTTATCGAATAATCGATGAGAATAAGCACCAGCCATCCTACAATTTTTCCTGTTACAATTTAAGAAATCAAGTCAAAAATAGCCTAAGGATGGGCAAACGAAGTAATAGTTTCTTCCATTGGGTTGTTCGTCGTGAGGGTTCCGTCGACTGGCTTGTTCGCCATGGGAGGTTCGTCCACTAGTTCGATCCCAGTTGTTGCGTGGCCATCACTCCACTCGACGCTCCAATAGTTTTTTATCTTCCAACATAGTTTGCAACTTTTGCTGCATGGCGACGATCTCGTCCTGCATGAGGTCGACGACACGTTCAATTTATGTTACTCGATCGACAGACATGCTTGGAAGTGAATTCGTGCGAAAATTATGGGAGAAAGGAGTGTGTGTGTGTGTGTGTGATCAAAGTGGCTGGGAGATGGGATTTAATAGGGTAGAATTATGGTCATTAATGGGAGATGAGATATACCATCATTGAAAATCTTAGTGATTATTGAGAAAATTCTCATAATAAATGGGCTGCTTCCTGCGGGAACTGGTGGCGGTTTGGTGTAATGACGAACACTGTTTTGTATTGTTCAGGTTAATTTTCTTTTAGCCAAAGAAGTAAATCGTGTCACGATTCTTAATTGTTACATTTGTCTAGTGAACTTAATCGTTAACATCCATTAGTCACTTTAATCGAGTAATTATATTAAAAGCATTAATCGTAAGACCGTGATAGTTGTTTTAATCGTGTAATTGTAATAGACCCCTTAATCGCTTTACTCGTGTAGTCGTGCTAGTTGTTTTATTCGTGCAAGCGTGCTAGACCCCTTAATCACTTTATTCGTGTAATCATGCTAGTTGTCTTATTCGTGTAATCGTGATAGATGTATTACTCGCTTTAACCGTGTAATCATATTTGAAACCTTAGTTGTGTAATCGTCCAGGTCATTGATCGTGCAACTAAGAACAGGGTTCAAACCCTGAACCGTGTTCAAACCCTATACCATATTCAAACCATAAACCCTAAACCTATCAAACCTAAACTTAGATAACTAATATAATGAGTTTCGATAATTTGATTATAAGATATGACACCCCTTAATATATTTGATTTGATTATGTGATAATTACTTATATCTACCTTCATGTAAATCTTAAACTAAATGTTATGAAGGGTTTTCTTATATTTGAAATTTATGCTTGCTATATCTACATCATAGAATATGTAAGGGAGATGACCGATTCATAATCTCTTTTATTAATTATTGTAAATATATGTTTATTGAACAATATAACAATGAAAAAGATTTATATTTAACATATGATCAATTAATCATGATTATAATGCATTAATATCTCATTTGAACGATCGTATACTCTAATCGTATTGTAAGCATTAACCGATCAGGGCTTCTAAGAATTGTGTTAGCCCAAATCATTTTTCATCTCAATTTATTAAACTCAAATACAATTAAAAATATATTCAGAATACAAAAAAAATAAAATACAATAAAAATTATAATAGAATATTATTGATTTCATATATAAGTATCGTGAGCTCGATCAAGGTGAGCTCCCTAACAATTCAATATTTTTGCCCAACATACATAATAGGATAATTTCTATTATCTAAAAGCATCTGAATCAAATCTTCGTTGCAATTCAGATGAACCTTAATCTTTCTACCATCATAAGTGTCTGTACGATAAAATAGTTCGTAGTATGTAGTTGAATGATCTACTTTCAAGTTCCGGTGAATATCTTGTACTAACTGTTCAATATTGAAATTAACAACGTTTAGAATAACAATTCGCCACCACCTACGTATTCAGATATGTTCCACTGACTATTGTGTCGAAGAAACCCCATCTATATTAAGATAAATAATTATCTAATTTATTAATAATAATTTAAAAACTGATAATTAACAACAATTAACATCCAAATCAAATCATCCTAGTCTTCTAAACAAAGAATTGACGATTTTTCACCATAATCGTTATCGTGTAGTTATGAACAAGGACGCATATTTCTAGAGAAAACGTGTATTTACAGGTATGTAAGCATATTTCAACTACATCATAGATAAATACATTTAGATACATTTCATCCCATCATAATTAATTTGAAAAAAAAATTAAATATTTTCCTGCAAATAACGCATAAAACAAATTAAATTCCTCAAAACTGAAAAAATAAGATGACTTACTAGATCAATCTCTTATTTATATCGTAACTTTAAGAAAACTTGTAGAATGTTTAGAATTTTTTTGGATGGATTTTTAGTGTCTTAAATCTATTTTGGTTGTTTAAAATGAGATTTGTTTTTCAATTTATTACATGTATATAAATTCAACCTTTATCTCCATGTCAGAAAAATTGAATGTTGTAAAAAAGGTAGTTGTAAGAGACAGGATGCTCATCTACTACTTTTGGTTCTTAACTTTTGACATGTGCTTGCATTCAGAAGTAAATTCTCACACTACATTGTCCACTCCGTGATATGTGGTTTCTCTACCTTCATTGTTCTATTGAAGTATCTTTTTTTTTTCAAAATAAGGAAAAAATTAAAACAACAAAAAATATTGGAGAACAAGTTCGAGAAATTAAAATTGTCACCAAATTTGAAGCAAATAAAGATTGTGCATTGCCAAAACTATCTACATGGGAAATGCCAGAAGGTTGTCGAGATCATGCACTATATGTTTAACAGTTTTCCAAATGGTGTTGGTGATAAAGAGTAACAGGGGCTGGATAGAAAGCGACCTACTTTAGCTAGGTATAAGGTTTAAATTTTCGTGTTTCTTTCCAGATCGGACTTTGAGTTTCATTATTTTATATGGTGTTTTTGAAAAATGATTAGCTACTAGGGATGGCAAAAGGACCCGGAACCGTTGGACCCGTACGCGTAGAATCGGGTAATACCCGCCCCGTACGAGAACGGGGCGGTTCCGGACCCGACCCGTGCCGGGTCCGGGGCGGTTCCGGTTCCGGCAGTGGAACCGCCCCGCCCCGCCCCGCCCCGCCCCGTGTAGAACCGCCCCGTAATAAAAATGCTGCTAGCGGGATTCGAACCTGCATCAATGATTTTTGTACATGAACTTATTCCAGTTGAGCTAATACACACATTCGTTATTTTTATAGATATATAATAATATTAATATATAAAAATATAATATACTAAATTAATACATATTTCGAAAATTCATATAACAAACTAATACATATTTCAAAAATTTAATTATCGTAATATATATTTCGAAAATTCATATAACAAAGTAAAATAAATCTAAGTTCTATAAATAAAAAGTATTAGTTTATAAAATCTATAAATATTCAAATTTTTGTAAAATTCAAATTTTAAGTGAAAATTTTGGAGGGTTTTTCAAATATTTGGGAACCCTCCAAAAATTTTAATTTCCCCAACTATATATATACCTTACCCATTATCCCAACCCATTTTTCACATCTTCATTAAATTTAATACTTCATTATCTCTCTCTCTCTCTCTTTTTTTTCCTTTCTTCCCCTATTTTTTCCCCTTAAATCTATATCTTATTTTAGAAAATTCAATTACGGTAATATATATTTCGAAAATTCATATAACAAAGTAAAATAAATATAAGTTCTATAAATAAAAAGTATTACTATATAAAATCTATAAATATTCAAATTTTTGTAAGTATTAGTGAAAAAAAAATGGGCAGTTCTAAACGGGGCGGGGCGGGTAGGATCCGCCCCGTACGGGTCCGGTTCCGGGGCCAATTTTATGGACCCGTACGGGTCCACGGGGCGGGACGGGTCCGGGTTTTCACAGGGCGGGGCGGGTCCGGGTAGTATGATACCCGGACCCGAACCGCAATTTTGCCATCCCTATTAGCTACAAGGGGGCTTCCTTCGTACTCTATTTGTTATGTTCAGTTACAGTTCGTTTTTAGTTATATGTGTTAAAACTGATGTTAAAGATATTGGTATGTTGCAGCTTGAAGGCTTTTCGGATTCTCATTTTGTATTTCTGTGTATTCAAGCTCCTCCCAATGCAATTTGTAGAAAGTTCATTCGCTTTATGAAAGTTCAATTTTTACTTAAAGTGACTATATTTTGTTACCTTTTTATTCCTCGCGCAGGATCACTTGATCTTAACTGTTGTACTTTGTTTGCTATATTAATGGATAAATTGGGCTTCATTTGTTTAGGTTGTTTTCCAATTGTATTAAGAAAAAAATTATACTGTAATACATTTTCATCAGTCTCTAATGTATAAGTATAACATGATGTTCTTTATCTTTCCAATCCACTAAAGGTTCCTCGGATTTTTAAATTGAGTACAATAAGTATATTATGTCAGTATTAAGTGTTGAGGAAGAAAAGGCCAAATATTCTAAGAAGTTTTGGGATGATTTTAACGTTGCTACTCTTTCGTGCATTTTAATCTAATTTTCGACATTCTTTTGTGCATTTTAATATTTAAGCTTTCTAATTTCCTACATTCGCATTACACTTACCATAAAGATAAGGGGAAAAATTAAAAATAGGCAAATTTGGAACCTTAAATGCAAAAATAGGCAAACTATGCCAAATATGCATGAAATAGACATTTAACCCTTTTTCATAAATTTTTTTATTTTTTTTTCTAACATCAAGACCCACATGATTATTATTCTTTACTTTTTATTAATTAATGTACATGTAGATATATATTACATAAATTTATTTATTATAGTGTAATGAATCTTAAACTATTTATTACTAATATTCCAACTCTACCTAAGTGTCTATTGAAATTTCAGTTAATTTATATTATTAATTTATTATTGGAAAATGATTATGATGACTTTGACTAAATAATTGGGGCACAAATGTAGCACGAAGGGCACTAAAATAATTAGGAGCACTAATAAACCTTAATTAATAAATAATTAAGATTATAAAGTATAACTAATTTAAAATTAAGAATTAATTATGCATTTATCTATACTTAATAATCTACAAATGGGTGTAAAAAAATTAAGTTTAATTATGCATTTATTTCAAGGGAACGTATTAAGTTTAATTATGCTATAAGTTTTAAATTATTGAAATTGGTGCAAAAAAAATACATTGCCCATGTGATGCATATTTGGCATAGAATGCCTATTTTTGCATTTAATGAGCAAATTTTGCCTATTTTTACCCATTTCACCTAAAAGTAATACTCCCTTTGTCCCACATAACTTCTCCTATTAATTGCGTGTAAAAGTTATGTAAAATTGTGGGTCCCTCAAATAAAATATTTATAATAATTTATCAAAAAGAAATATGACAAATTCAGTATAGAAAGACAAATTAGATGAGACGGAAGGAGTATATTTTTTCAATACGACTTAGTGTGCATCAATTAAAATTGTACCAAAACTAATTTTCCTAAACAATTTCAAACAACCTTTTGCTATTACTCTCTACAACTGAATCTAGAGTGATGATAAATCAACTTTCCATTATTCCTGTGTGAAAGATGGCATAACAAACCGACCGTAATTTAAGTGTATGTGAAGGATGGGGTAGATGAACATAACAAACCGACAGTAATGCGATTAACGTATAGATGTCGATTAGGATTTCCACCAATTCGATCATTTCCCCGTGACCGATTTCTCCATTCAGCCGTACAATTCGCAGCCGAAGCCCCTCATTTCCCCTTCGCAGAGGAGGTATTGGCTTCCCATCTTGCACCGCTTCTACAACACAAGAACCCTTCCCACTCCCCTTCCGTCCTCCAACAAACTCAGCAAATACACGCCCAATTTACAGTTAATGGGCTCCTCAACAAGGGTATATCCGGGACAAGGATTCTGGGTATGTACATCATGTGCAATAATTATATCGATGCCAAGAAATTGTTCTGGCAGCTTCAATTGCGTTACGCGTCCCCTTGGAATTGGATGATTCGAGGGTTTACTATGAGGGGTTTGTATGATTATGGAATTTTGTTTTATTTCAAAATGTTGAGTTTGGGTACTAGTCCGGATAAATACACTTTTCCTTATTTAATTAAAGCTTGTGGGGGTTTGCGAGCCGTTGATTTAGTGAAGTATGTGCATGGGATGATAAAGGATTTGGGATTTGAGCTGGATGTATATGTAGGTAGTGCGTTGGTTAAATTTTATGCTGAGAATGATTGTTTAGATAATGCAAGGAAACTGTTCGATAAATTGCCTCAGAGAGATGTAGTGTTGTGGAACGTGATGCTTAATGGTTACTTGAAAGCTGAAGGTCTGGAGTGTAGTTTGATTGGTTTGTTTGAGCAAATGAGGAGAAGTGGAGATGAGCCAAATGCTGTGACTTATACTTGTGTTCTTAAATTGTGTGGCTCGAAATCGATGTTGAAGTTGGGAGGCGGAGTTCATGGTTTGGTCGTCAAGGGTGGGTTTGAGATGGAGCCTCCGGTGGCTAATACGTTGGTTGCTTTGTACACGAAGTGTCGTTGCCTTGTTGATGCACGGAAGCTGTTTGATTATGTTCAGCAAGCTGATCTTGTGACATGGAATAGTATGATCGGAGGGTATGTTCAGAACGGGTTTATGAATGAGGCGTTGGATTTGTTTGGGAGAATGATGTGTTCGGATGTGAAGCCCGATTCAGTAACGTTTGCAAGCTTGCTCCCTTTGGTTCCGGAATTAGGTTATTTTAACCTAGGGAAGGAAATGCATGGTTATATTGTTAGGAATAGTATTTGTCTTGATTTGTTCTTGAAGAATGCTCTCATAGATACGTATTTCAAGTGCAAGAATGTGGATATGGCTAGCAAGGTGTTTGAACAAACCTCTGCTTTAGATATTGTTATCTGCACTGCTATGATATCTGGATTTGCTCTCAATGGGATGAATTCGGAAGCTTTGGAGATTTTTCGATGGTTAACTAGTACAAAAATGAGGCCGAATGCTGTAACGTTTGCTAGCCTTCTACCAGCTTGTGCAGGCTTGACCACGTTAGCACTCGGTAAGGAGCTCCACGGTAACATAATCCGGAGAGGTCTCGAGACGAGGTGTTTCATAGGAAGCGCGTTGACTGACATGTACGCAAAATGCGGAAGGCTAGACCTCGCGCATCAAGTCTTTTTACGGAGCCCTGAACGCGACTCTGTAAGTTGGAACTCAATCATCACGAGCTGCAGCCAGAACGGGCAGCCTGAAGTGGCGATAGATATCTTCCGCGACATGGGATTGGAGGGAGCGAAAGCAAAATACGACTGTGTGAGCGTATCAGCCGCCCTCTCGGCTTGTGCAAGCTTGCCGTCTCTCCGCCATGGTAAAGAGTTGCACAATTTTATGCTTAGAACCGGATTGAACGTAGATGTCTTTGCTAGTAGTGCACTGATCGATATGTATGCTAAATGCGGTAACTTGGAGTTGGCGCAGCGCGTTTTTGACTCGATGGAGTCGAGAAGTGAAGTTTCTTGGAATAGTATAATAGCTGCTTATGGAAACCATGGCCTTTTACACCAATGCTTAGGGTTATTCAATGCAATGGAGGAGGAGGGTTTTCAACCGGACCACGTTACGTTCCTTGCAATAATGTCGGCTTGTGACCACTCGGGTCGTGTTGAAGAAGGGAAATCCGTCTTCAACCGGATGATCCAAGAGTACAGAATTGCTGCAAGAACGGAGCACTACGCGTGCTTGATTGATATGTTAGGCCGAAGTGGGAGACTAAGAGAAGCCTTTGAAGTAATTGAAGCAATGCCTTTTAGTCCTGACGCAGGCGTTTGGGGAACGTTACTTGGTGCTTGCAAACTCCATGGAAATGTTGAGGTTGCGGAAGTTGCAGCAGAGCATCTTTTCCGACTAGACCCTCAGAACTCCGGCTACTACATATTGCTCGCCAACTTGCACGCAGATTCTGGGACGTGGCGGAGAGTGGATGAAATTCGGAACATTATGAAGGAAAGGGGAGTTCAGAAGATTCCCGGTTTTAGTTGGATCGAAGTGAATAGCTCGAACCATGTGTTTGCAGCTGCGGATAAGAATCACCCTAAGGCTTCTCAGATCTATGAGGTGCTGAGGGATCTTCTTGTGGAGCTTCAAGATGAAGGATATGTTCCGAATATGGACTCTCCTGTGCAGCCATTGATCGATGTAGAAGCGCGATGAATCGTTAGTATGATGCTTCTTCATCTACTTGGTTTTGGTTTTGGTTTTATGTATCTTGTAGGAACATGTAGACATAGATACAAATCTTTTGTTGGTCTTCATTACTTCTGTTATAGTATAGATGTGATTGGAGCGAATGTTTATAATTGTTTTAATTTAGTTAAAATGGTAATGAGTTTTGAAATTTTGATTCTGGTTTTGATTGGATCAAGCAACGGTTTGGTGGAGTTTGATTCAATAGGCTTAGGTAGTGTGGAGACGGAATTTTAGCAAGTAGATTATCCCACATCGAAATTTCATCAGTAACTGAGCAGACAAGGACACTATAAAAAGGAAGGTGCACGCGTTGGATATCTCATACCTTTCTCGGCCTTTTGGCTAAGATCAAGTGTAGTATCTGTTCTTATCAGTTTAATATCTGATATGTGGACCACCGGTCCACACGATATTAAATTAATTTTTTGAGGGGGAAGGCCCGCCAAGGTAGCTTGCTGCTTGGGTCTTCGCGCGTCGCCCAGGCGTTGCACTACTGCTCGGGCCTGGCGCACCCCACCAATTCAAGTCTCGATTTTAGTTACGTACTCCGCTCAAATTTTTGTAGAATTCGTACTAGATGAATGCTTATTTAACATTATACTTTGTCTATATCTTGAAAATTTCGAAATTCGTAAGGGCATATCACATAAGATTCTATTATCTCCTTACTATTTTAATTTTTATAATTTTAATAATAAAAATAAATACTCCCATTATTTCTTATTTTTCTCACTATTAATATCGTCTTTCTTTCCTAAAATGTTAATATTATACACTGTTAACCTTATATGAGGCATTAACCCTATATGAGGTGAGCGAATGTATTAAAATTTGTCTTAATAAATTTTGAATGAAGTCTTATTTTGAATGAAGTCTTATTTATTAAAACTATGCTTATTTATTTATATAATTAAAATTCATAATATATATATATAAAGTTTTTTAATTTACTTGCCCAAAAGAAATGGGATATTAATAATGGGATGGAGAAAGTATATAATAATAATATTATTTCTTAACAAGTACTCTCCGTTCCAATTATCTTTGTTAAGTTTACTATTTCAAGTCGTCCTAAATAAATTGTTTATTTTTCGTTTTTGGCAAATTATTACACATAACATTTTTGTAGAACCCACAACTTATACCATTTTATTCACAACTAACAATTCTCCTTAAGAACCGATCCAAAATCAAAATAGACCAGATAATTGGGACGGAGCAAGTAGTATTGCGGCATTAGTAAGAAAATGAAATGCAACTACATACTTGAAGATTAATCCGGTGCAAGAAAAAAATGAACTAGACGAGTAATGATTGCAACTCTGCCTGAGCTTCTTCGCATTGTGAGTCTTGGAAATAATGTTGCTCAAGTATCATATTTGCTTGTGTCGCATTAGATGATTTCAAATAGCTTCAACCGCTTCTCTCTCTCTCTTCTTCTCTTTACTTCGAGCGTTTTTTTATCTCAACTTCGGCCTGACGCAATTCAACTTCGATTTTTTCATGTTTTAGATCATTATTGTCGTCGTCACGACTGTGGGTTGCATATGTTTTTTCTTCACTTTTCTCTTTGCAGCCTTCTGTTTGAATGGACATGTTTCTTCGTTTAAATCAAAATCAATACTTATGTTTTGCGTGGAAGATGTGTTGCTCACCCCCGCTTCAGAAATCCTTGTCTTCTTCGTTGCAATATCGGCATTGTCAGACTGGGATCGAAAGGTTGGATTATCTTTGATGATTTCCCAAACGTGATCAAGTGCAAATTTAGTTTTGTTTTCTTCGCGGTTCTTTTCAAGTGCCATTTTGTAGACGTCTTCACTATTGGACCCGCTTCTATATACACTTGATATGAGATTGTAGCACTCGTTGAATTTTACTGCAAGCAGTCTGATGTAATGCCAATAAGATCTCAAGACCGCCATCGGAGGAGTAGGAAGCCTATCGGGTTTATTTTCATTGTAGTAGCAAGCAACATGATTCCGAAAGGCCACATCCTTCTGAGTATTACCGATGATTGGATCTTCTAATATTGTGCATCATACGTTTGTTAGACGTATATCCTCTTCTGTAGGGATATGAGTCAGTGGTCTTGTAGACCATTGCTAAGGGGTACTTAGAGCTTGACTCAGTAGTTGCGTTTGAACTGAAGTCAGTAGTTCATGTACTTAGGACGATATTGTAATATTTGTTATTGGGGGAAATTGTAATGATGTTGAATTGTATTACTATAGAATTGAAGATCTCAAAATCCGTCCTGAACCCTATGTGTGTTTGAACCGATATGATGTAATAGGCTAGACTTGATTTTATCGTCATAGATTATTTTGTTTAAGTCCTGTATAGGGTATTGTTGGACTGAACTTCAGTAGAGAAGTTAAAGTTCCAGAACCTCAAGTCATCAGTTTGTAGAGCTCAGTAGTCTTGAGAGTCACCAGCTGAGAGCTTTCAGTAGAAGATTCCCTTTAACAGACTTTGGAAGAAGACTCGGTATGATCCTTGATCTACTGAATGAGTGTAGAGCTCCTGTCTTCAGAGTCACCAGCTGACAACCTTCAGTAGAAGATCCTTATCAGCCGACTCAGATGAAGAATCAATATGATCTGCCCAGATCTACTGAATGCATGCAACTTAGTTGCAAGTCCAGACAAGGAAAAACGACTATCCAACTCTTATCGATCGAATGTTAGCAGAGATCATTCAGTATACGAGGTTCAGAGAGTCAACTCAGATGGAAGACTGATGTTTGACAAGTCTCACCTACTGCAAACCTCGACCAATGAGAAGCAACCAAAGCTTACCTGCTCTGATATTAAAGATGCTCTCATGTACAGAAAGCCAACCACTCTGCGGCGCATTTCGAAAATATATGGCCGTTTTCCTTAGAAGTTTGTGACACGTGGCATCGTCCTCTCCAACAGATACATGTCTGGGTCACGACTATAAATGGAGAAGATTCTTCAAGCTCAACGCACGGGACAACAAGGGAACACAAGCTTACAAGCATACAACTCTCTAGCGCGCTTAAAGCCAATCCAGTGAAGAACTTGCTTAGTTGAAAATTCTTAGTTCTTCTCTCTAGAGATTCTTTAGTTCCCCTTCTCTATCTAAGCTCCATTGTTATATCTTTAGCTTAGAGCCTTCGAAGGAGTTCACATTCTGTGAATTGATCTTATTGTAAGAACTCCTTCATTGTTGGAGATCATCCCCTCCCCTTCAAATTTCGGTTTGATTTGTAAAAGTCGCTAAGGACTATTACTTAGAAGGGTCTGTCCAGCGTACAGATTCCTTGCTGAGGTTTGCTCAAATTAATCAACAAGAATTCCTATTCTGCAGGACCGTGGACGTAGGATCTTGCGTATCCGAACCACGTTAAAAAGTGCTTATGTTGTTTACTGTTTTATTGCATTGTGTTCAAACTATTTATAAAATCATCCTTTGCATAAAACGAACTTAAAAAGTGCTCCAGCCAAAACGATTTTGGTTTGCATAAATACGTTTTCAAAGAGACGAAGTCTACCGGCCCCACACTTATCCGCACAATATTCTTCAATTGAAATCCTCATACTGACTCAAGTCAGTAGAACGGACTCAGCTGCTGACCCGCGATATGAAGGTTTATATCTGGCACTGTTCATCCAGTAGGAAAACTCAGCTGACCTTCGCGTTTGAGGAAAAACTTGCAATCAGGTGTATTCACCTCCCCCCCCTACACCTGATACTCGTCTCCGGACCAACATCTTCTTTTCTCCAAGGCAATCATTTGTTCTTACTGGTCGCGCTGGCAGTTGCTTGCTCCAGACTTCCAATTGAAACGTATGACTCTTCTTCCTCTTCAAGTTGAGTTTTTGGAACCGAAGATGGAGAATCTAGTTCTACTCGTCGA
This sequence comes from Lavandula angustifolia, assembly GCA_028984105.1. Lineage (NCBI taxonomy): Eukaryota > Viridiplantae > Streptophyta > Magnoliopsida > Lamiales > Lamiaceae > Lavandula > Lavandula angustifolia. The sequence continues at coordinate 31,258,730 of CM054802.1, read as the reverse complement.
GAAGATCGGGACAGTTTATTTGTTGGTGGTGGAGTAGAAAATCCAAATATGTGTGACAGATTGTAAGTGAAATTTGACATATTAGGGGGTTGGATAGAAAATTCGGAATATTTGATGGATTGAGAGTGAAATGTGGATAATTAGGCATAATCATATAACTCCCAAGATTTTGAGTATATGGATTATTTGGTGGAAAATTTGGTGTATAAAATTGTGGTAGATGGTTGAATTGTGGATATGAGAAATTTGGAGAAACTTGAGAATTTTGAAGAATTTGAGAATTGGGAGTAAATTCATCTTTGTCCAAATTATAGTAATTCGGCCAATTGAAATTGCTATTTTTATCCAATTCGGACAAAAAAAATTAAAAAAAAGGAGAATTGAAATACGAAATGAAATTGAGAGAATATAAATAATGAATAATGTTTTGATTGCGTGAATAAATTTTTTGAACACACTCTATATATAATTTTTTTTGTAACGTCCATTTCTTTTTTTCTATTGCAACGGTTAGAAATTAAACATCTATGAAATTGAATTTCTAATGCTGTCCACACAACACTCCCAAAGTTACAAATAAATTAAAGCTATGAAATTATTTCTCTCTCCTCTCTCCACTCTCCATTAACCAACAATAAATTATTGTTTCTCTCTCCTATCCACTAACCAACTATCAATGGGGCCCCACAAAACACACTCTCCTTCATCTAAATCCATAATTGTGAATGGGCTATAGTCTGTGTTCTTAAAACCGACCCGGTCATTGACCCGAAAAAATATTTTTTATCGGTTCAACCGGTGGGTTGATCTGGTGTGACGTCATAAATATATGATTATTAAATTATATAAATACATAGGTATTTTAATAATATTAATAAATATTAAAAATGACTTACAAATATATAAAATAAATATAAGCATATTTACGACTCCCAACCAATGTGAGATGAGTGTAAGTAGTTAGATGGAAAAAAGGTTGATGAAAAAGAAGAAGAAATCATCCCACATCGAATAGAGAAGAAAACCAAATAGAAAATTAACCTATAAATCCCTCCCTCCTTGTTTTAACAACCTGTCAACAGTTGGTAATAATAATTAGTCTACCAACATTAACATAAATGCAGTTTAAATTTATTAAGCATTTCTCATTTATGAAAATAGGGTTTTGCTTTCGGTTATCATACTAATTGAAACCGAACATGAATCGGTTATCGACCAACAGAAAAACCGATCGGTTTTGAATTTCTGAAATCGAACCGATTTGCAACCCTATTTTTTTCAATTTTGTTTTTTTTACATTCAAACCGAGTTACCGGCTCACATATAGTGTAGTTGGTATTCCCACTTTTGTGCAAGTGGTTGATCTTGTGTAAGGTCTTGGGTTCGATTCCCGTTAGGGACGATTTCTAATAAAAATTTCCTTTAAAAAAAAAAAAAAATTGCAAGCGAGTTGACCCGGTTCACGGGTGCCGGTTCAACCGGTCGAATCGGCCGGGTCGCACGGGTCGATAGTCAAAACGGCAATGCACGTAGTCGGCCGGATTTTTGGTGGGTCCGGGTCAAACCGGTTGAACCGGCCGGGCCGGGCCGGGTTTCAAAACATAGGCTATAGTAGCAACAATGTGGATGCTTTAATGATCGGTTGGTTGATGGTCGGTGTAGGAACACCGTCCCGTATTGTAGCCCACGCATTGCATAGGTTTATTTGATTCAAATTTGCTTGTTTTGGTAAACTTACCTGCTTTACCAACATAAGTGTGTATAGGGGAGCATGCCCCTAAATTTTGTACACATTCAGAATATTTTCAAAATTCCCTACTATTCCGAGATTTTCTGCATTTACTGGACACCCAAAATTGTACAGTATAATTTTTGTTATATTTTGTAAATTTATATATTCGCCCCTAGTTACGAATTTGTTCATGCCATTAAAAGCAATGATATTTTTTCTTGTTGGAATTTTCTATTTCAGAAGGATGAGTTTCTACTGTCGTGTAAGTTTTGGTATTTATTTTGACAACTACACTCATGAAGTTTGAACATGCATGGTTACAACTATGTAGTACTCTCTCCCATTTCCCTTTTTTAGTTGTCCCATTAAAAATATCTTATTTCTAAAAAAGGTAAAAAATATATGGATAAGAATCAACGACTCAAAAGTCAAAAGTCAAACAATACACACCACAAAATACCATTTTCTTAATAACCGTGCCGAAGAGGAATGGGACACTACTAATGGGATGGAGGGAGTACTAGTATTTGTGTATGATTATTGCAAACAATGGAGTTTGAAGCTATTATATTCTTTATACATCAAGTACCATAATTTTGAATCAACATCCAATACAAACCCAATTCATCACCACTACCCAAAACCTTTCAAGAATTATTCCTTCCCCTCCACATGTTACAGCAAATTCACATTCTTCAAATCTTTCTACGCTTACTGAGGTGGTAAGCCAAGACAATCTCACATCTTCCATATTTTTTCACTCTCCATTCTTTCTCAAAACAACTGCGAGATCTCGAAGCTCCTCGAATGCATGCATGGTTTCTGCATCAAATCCTCCAGCAAACTGCACATAAACTATAAATCTCAGAAAACAAAGTCCAGAAAATCATACATTCTTATGATGAGGCCTTCTTTTTTCTGTTATAGTACATAAAATTTCAATCTTGGTAGTAAAGACATGATATGAAGTATAGATTTTCATGAGGCCTTCTTTTTAATGTTTTATTACATAAAGTTTCAATCTTGGTAGTAAAGAAATGACATGGGAAGAATAGATTTTCTATGATAAGGCCGTCTTTTACTGTTTTATAACATAAAGTTCGTTCTTGGTAGTAATTAGTAAAGATATGATATGGGAAGTAAAAGGAACCTGATGTATTCTGAAGGCAAATCTGACTCCCTGCAAAAGCATATAATCCAAGGAAGAATCTTTCTCCGGCGTCCCTTTGAACTGAAGCTCCATTGCCACTCTCTTCATGTACATTTTTGCCAGTTTCACAGAGCCAAACTTTATCTGAAAATTTCAACAAGATTACACTTTTTTCGTGTTGAAGATCATTGCAAACCATGGCAACTAAATGTGCAGTTTTCTGCCTTAAACTCTTGCTAAATATGCTCTTTGTTCTTTCACCGTATCTTGTATTTAGTCATAACTCATAATATAGAAATCTTACCTTGCTTAGGATTCCCATGTCTAGCATCCAATCTGTGGGAATTTGGAATTCTTTGCAGTTCCTCATCAATGATTCCCTTGTTCGTAGGATATTATGCACGGTTCGCTCCATCCTAGAAGGAAAATTGCTTATGTCAAAATAGTGAAAATGTTGAAGAAGCCAAAAATGTTTCAAAAGGGTTGCTGCTTAGTGGTTAGTGGTCTTCTTTACCTCTCGGATAGAGCTGCGATTTTCTTGAGTCCAACGTCGCATGACAAGCGTTGATCATCTTTGTAAGTTGATATTTCATGTTCCAACTTCTTTAGATCTCTGTATCCAAATGCTGCCTCTCTTAATGTGTCTGCCTTCTTTTCTGGCCACTCGAAATGCTTCAGAACAGCCCTTTCATCCACCTATAGAAAGACAAATAGAATACATTAGGCAGGAAGGCCTAATTCCAAAGGTATGACTGCTAAACAATATCAACATGATTAGTATCCTATGATTCCAAGATGAGATTTTTCTATGCATTAACCACTTGAATGGCATTGAACTTACAAGAAAGCAGAGTTCATCATCAAGCCATTTCACGAATGCAACGACGTCCTCAATATTTTGGTAGACCGCATTGTTGACCTCTCGTATGAGGGAGTTCACAAATTCGCCTTGAGTCTCAACATCCGCCTTTATCTGCTCATAGAAAGATTGGTAAGTCTCAAATTCTATATACAAACTCCAAAGAGAGGCAACTATTACATTGAAAGACTTACTGCTAGCAAATGAGATGACCTATTCTCAATTTCTCCAATCATACTACTCCGAAAATTAGCAACATCAGATGCATCTGCACTCCCTGAATTTAGGCAGTCTTTCCTAGACTCCCTCTTCATGAGTGAGTGATAAAACTCAACCACTTGTGGGGCTCGTTGCACCATCCCGGTTGAGGCCCGGGCCATTGATTTTGGAAGAGGTGGTGGAGGAGGCGGTGGAGGAATCGGTGGAGCTACACTCACAATAGAACTCTCTTCTTTAAGTCCAATTAAACCACTACATGAAGGCCTTGGAGGGGGATTAGGGACTCTTAAGGCCCTTTTTTCGACATCCAACGAAGCTGTTACTCTGCAAATCTCTTGACAGTTGGTGTATACATGAGGCCTATTACTAACTTCCAAATCATACTTTTGAGAAACAAGTACTTCAGCCATTTTATCTGATTCCTTTGAACACATGAAGCTATCCGATTGGCGTTTCTTGTTAAGAACAAGATCTTCGTGTGAGCAATTCGTTCCACTAATAGAGTGCCTTCTTCCTGAACTTTGCTCATCATCCCAATAACGGTTCACAAGATTGTCTTTAAACTTCATCTGCTGCAAGTCTTCATCGGTAATAGGCCATTTCTTGAACTTCTTGACAAGGTACAACCTCTTTGTGGCGAGATCATCAGAATCTTCATCAATCTTGAAAGGCGAAAAGCAAATAGATTCCCTCCTCTTATCTATATAATTCGGGGTTGATGGCGTGTTAGAGCAGCTGCGTAATTCATCTCTTAGACACGAATTAACCCATCTAAGGTAAGCAAGCTCTTCCACTTCATTCATCCTGCTTATTTGAAGGCCTTCCACTTGCTTGCAGAGATCCTCATTTGTATGCCTTAGTGAAGACGCCTCGGCTTTGATCTTCTCAAGAACTTCGCACTGCAGATGAATGGATTCATAAGCAAACCAGAAATCAAGAAACAACAGCCAACTCAATGCAGCCATGTCAAATTTCTATATCCCACTACAGAAATTTTAGGAAAATAATAAACTACTTCATGAATTGAGGGAAGAAAATGGTAACAAAACAAATTTCAACGAAGCCAAATCAAATTTCAATGTCCCATTATAGAAATCCTAGGAAAATAGTAACACCACTTCATGAATTGAGGGAAGAAAATGGAAACTAAAACAGCAAATGGTGTAATTTATGAAGACACGCAATCATTTAACTACCATACTAAATTTGCAAGCATAAAGCTAAGAACCTTAAATTGATCAAATGAATTGAGGCAAGAAAATGGGAATGAAAACATAAATTAATGTAATTATAAAGACACACAATCATTGAACTGCCATATAAAATAGCAAGAACAAAGCTAAGAACTTAAACTGATCAATGCAAATAATGGAAGGTTGAATAAAACTCATAAAGTCAATGTAAATTAAGATGTATGCCTCTGATGCTTTGGCAATAGTGGCTAGCTGAGACTCCAATGAAGAAACCCTGCATGACAGATTCCTCTTCTCCAGCTGCAGCTCCATGTTCAACCGTCTCAACTCGACAACCTCAATTTCAACAGAACTAACATTATCATGGACTTCGTTCAAAACCGCCTCATCATCTTTATTCCCCATAACAGAAGCTAAAGAAACCAACTGTCCAGAAAGGCAAGCCTTTTCCTTCTCAAGCAACTCCACTCTCTTAACAAGGCCATCAACTTCACTCTTCTTCGACTCGAGCTCATTCTCAAGCTCCAACTTCTTCAGACTCCTCAACTCAGCTTGCAAGCTCACCTCCCTGTCCTTGGACTCTTGCAGCAAAGTCCTCAAATGATCAATCTCATGAAACAAATCAGAAGAACCAATAGGTTTACTAGTCTTGCTCTGGCTATGAATACTAACACCTTGTGGATGAACTTGTGTGGCAGTTATAGAGCAGGATAGATCAGCAATGAGGGACCTCTTGATTCTTGAATTGGGAACAAGAGGTTGGTTCTTAGGCGGGTTCGAGTTATCCGAGGTGTTGAGGGGGGGCTTCTTGACATGAGCTGTGTTGTGCAAGACTCGAGTTTTGGTCTTTTTATCTGCAGCTGAAAATCCCTTCACTATTTGAGAGCCCCATGAAGATTTCATCCTTGAGAAATTGATGTTCCCTTTCGCATTGCTTCGGTTTTGATCTTTTGGAGCTAGGTTTTGATCGGCAAATCTTGTTGCTTTCACCTTGTTCTCAGATGGGTTCATCTTAAACAGCTAAGAAAACCCCACAACTCCGAACTTATCAAACAGCCTTAAAATCTTAAACCCTTACTTGAAACAACAATTGAATTCAAGAATCATGAAGAATAGTTCAGAAAAATGGAGTCTTTTTCCCACCCCACTTGCACAAAGCGGACTCAATTCAAAATCAAGATTCAAGAAAGAAACCCCACAACTCCGAACTTAATAAACAACATTAAAACCCACAAAAACCTCAGTCGAAACAACAATTAAATTCAAGAGAATTCAAGAATCATAAAGAATAATTTAAAAATTGAGTCTTTTTTCCCACCCCACTTGCCCAAAGTGGACTCAGTTCAAAATCAAGATTCAAGAAAGCTAGAGAGACTTTAGTATATGCACTTATAACCTGTGCATAAATTCTTGAAATATTTTATTAGTTTTTTTCTGAATATATAATGTGGGCTAATGTTTTGGGGCAGGGTGAGAAAAGCTTGCGAGCGATGTTTCTGTTCTGTTGTGATATTCTGAAACTCGAAGGAGTAAAAAGTGGTACTATGTCGCAGCTTTCGTATCTGTTTGTTTCCTTTTCTGCAAATCTTTTCTGAGTTGCCATTTGAATTTGAAAATTTGAAATTGTTGGTGGTGGATGGCTGCGGATCGCAAGAAAGCCCTCGTGTGTAATCGACGGCTGTAAGAGCAGAGTCCCGTTCAAACTGGCGCTCCAAGGGTTTGTTTTATGCTAGGGGTGGGAGTAGTGCACCTCCCACCCCAAATTTTGACAAGTGTATCTCTTTATCAAAATTTGGTGCACCTCCTACATTTATAATAGAATAAGAGATACATTTGTCAAAATTCGGGGTGGGAGTAATGCACCTCCCACCCAGGATTTTGACAAGTATATCTCTTGTCAAAATCTGGTGCACTTCCTACATTCATAATAGAGTAAGAGATACACTTGTCAAAATTTGGGGTGGGAGGTGCACTACTCTCACCCCTAGCATAAAACAAACTCGCTCCAAGTGTAGCAACACCAACGGTCGAATTTCGAGCCGGATCTTTTTCCTATAAAGCAATAATTTGATTAGAAGGAAAAGGTGTGCACATAGAGATATACACTAGATTCTTATTTATTTTATGTTTTTAATGATGGTCAAGTCAAAGGATGAGTTTTGCTGAAAATTAATGCATCTTTCTAATTGTGAAGAGTATTTAATTTATTGAATAGAATAGGAAAATCTGAGAAATGCACATCAAATAAATTCCAATACTTTATAATAGAGGTTGGGTGGTGCACTTGAACTTGCAAGTAAGAGAGTCGATGGAATTAAATGTAATATTACTAATGTATATTGTGCATCCACATGAAATGTTTGGTAAATTGAGATTTGGAAAGTATGGACATTTTGAAAAATCAAATTGTATCATGTCGACACTATATGCTCCCAACAATGTCGAATATGTCTACTGTTCCCTTCAATTAAAGTTATGGGTAAAAGTTGATTTTAAAAGTGAGTTATGGACTTATTACACTTTATTTATTAAACAATTATGAACTACGAGTTATGTTCTGGTGACGTTCTCACTCATGGAAGTGAATTTAGTGCCTAAATTTTCAATTGTTTTTATTTTTAGCCTCTGTATTTTAAAAATTATAATTTTGGTGGCTAAATTTAACAATTCATCTCCATTATTTTACCATTAAATACTACAAAATCTATAATAGAATGATAATTTTATGTACAAATTCTTAAAATATTGTTATTAATGTTGCAAAAATTCTAAAATCTAAACCTTTCTTTCGTCAACCCACCTAACTTTAAAGAAAATAACAAAGATAAAAGATACTCTCATCTACATATTAAAATCTAGATGTAAACACAGCGAGACTAAAATATTGCAAATTTATAAAATAACTTCATTATAGGTGATAATCTTGACAACTTTTATCACTTTTCGATTCATGAAATTTGTCATCCGAAAAAAATGGCTCCTAATACTATTAATCTAGACACATCTTCTAAGATAAAAGAGCATAAAGGACTACAAACATAAATCTAAATTACAAAATTATGTTAATCAAAATCAGTTAAAGTAATTTCCAATTAATCCAAAAACTTAAACCCAAACATTAAAATTAAATGTACAAAGACTTATTATCTCAAAATTAGTTTAGACATCAAAATTTCAATTTTTAAAGTATGAACACCAAAAATCAAAACAATTGAAAGATTGGGACTAAATACACTTTTTACTCTATAATTTCTTCTAATACATTATCCTGATAATAACTTTCATGTATAATATCTTTATTTATTAACCGACCTCCTGAACTAATCTTTTGCTTTTAACACAACTAAATTTGTCCCATTAGCTTAAATCTATTATTTAAGGATATTATTGTTAAATGTAAAAGCGTAATATATATAAATTAACTAAAACGAAATTGATAAAATCATAAATTTGTGAAACGATAAACTCTAAATCTCTAATAACCAAATTGTTAACTAAAATTAAAAACTAGACAAAAAATACAATCATAGTCGAAAAGCCGATACCTTAATACTCTTAGGGCCCGTTTAGTTGATGAAAGTAAAGTTCTTAGAGATTATAATTCAGCGGAATATGATTCTAGTGAAAATGATTCAGGAAAATAAAGTGGTAAAAGAATGGGATTACGTGGAATCCAAATTCGAGGAAAATAGATTATTTGCATTGTGTTTGAAAATACCACAAAACTATTCGGTTTTTGAATTTAAAAAAAAATATTTAATCTTATTTGTAATTAATTATTAAATTGAAAACATATAATACGATTAAAACTTGACAAAATACAAAACAGATTCTCCAAAAATTTTCCAGTCGTCTTCTGAAGTTGAGTTTTGTCATTAGATTTTGTATAACTTACGATGATGAGCCTCTCTGTGTGTACAATTGATTAATGATGAAAAACTACAACTTAATCTTAAATGTTACCCCACCACAAGAGAAACATTGGTTATCGAAATTCAAAGTTCCGATATTCTCAAAACAACAATCAATTGGAACAACAGAATCAATTATTAGGTGCCCTCGTGATTATTACAAAACACTTACGGTCCTATGATCTATGGCACCTGCGGCTGAGTTCTTCCCATATGGACAGGTGGAGTCGGAGACGATGAGGTGCCCTCCATTGACAACGAGCCTTCGCCTTTAGATCCCTTCACCGATACATTGTTTTCCTCCGATCAAAAACCCCAATTTCAAAAAACCAGAAGAGTAATAACAACAATTCAATTTGAGAATATAAATATATATTCTCCAATCAAACGAATCAATATATTTCAATTTGCAGAGACAAATTCAAAATTCTTATGGACTGTGCTTGCTAGGGAAGGAACTGGAAGGGTGTGAGTTAATTGTGAAAATTGTTGACTGCATTTGTGTTTAAGATGAATCGATGGTGATAATCCCGTAATTTGAAAAAAGAGTACCTAGATTAGAATAGGTAAAAAAATCCCTGTTATATTTTCCTTATCTTTTGGATTCTTATTATTTTATCCAACTTTATTAAAATTCAACCAAATTTAGGATTTTAGATTTTTGGAATCAAATTACTTTTCAAAGTTTACCAAACACAAGAATTTGATAATTTGGAATAAGATTACTTTTCGAGATAGAATCCGACCAAACCAAACGAGCCCTTATAATTACAACAGTCATTCCCTAAAACTCAGTTGTTCGCTTTCCTATCACTAGGTCACCAACTTCCTTGACCTTTTAGTTCTGGGCACGCATCAACGCTTAAAGGACCTTACAATTCTCCTAAGTTCGTTTTATATATAATAGTTCAAACGTGGTAATTGCCCCCCTTTTGGGAGGAGTATCCCTTCCCCTAAATATGGAGTTATTTTGCTGAGTTTTTAAGAGAGAGTTTTATTATGTGCTTATCTACTTATTCATCTTTGTCAGTTCTGAATACATACCTTATCTTAAGATTCTCACAACTAGCTATCAATTGTTCAATTTTTTTCTAATACAAAGATTAAAAAAGTTATTGGTTATGTGTAAATGAATAATAAAGTAATTGCATACACTAAATTATATAGAGTATTATTAGTAAAAAAATAAAATAAGACAATTGAAATGAGACAGTAAAAAAGAATATTAAATAACTAAAATGGGATGGAGAGTATATACTTTTACATAAAGATTTTTTCTAAAAGTATGGTGTGAATTACTTCAGTATCATAGGTGGTTTCTCTATACCTCATTCGCCCCTTCTTAAGTTAACTTCAATGGCAAGTTTTAAGAAATTGACAAAGTTGGAAAGCCAACTTTTGGAGTAAATTAAGATGTGTTGAATGTGGAAGAATTCAACTCCTTAAATTAAGAGTTAGATTTTAAAATCTCGCTGGGTTTGAGGTGCATGTGCGGGCACGCACGCTATGATGCCATTGGCATGTGCGATGCACGTGCACGTTATCTTAGAGCATCCATATCGCCCATATTTTAACCATCTATATTGATGGATGGATGGATGATGATGCTGCAATGTGACATCAAGATGGATGGAGAGAGAAACAAAACCATCCAATGTCTTAAATGGAGAGATGGTGTGGGAGGTGGGCCAAATGAAATATTGAATGAAGAGAAAATGTGGGGAGGTGGCCCCAGATGATGTTTGAAGGTGATAGATATGCAAAAATATTCACTGATATTCTGAATTTCGATCCAATTGCAATACAATAAATATACAGTAAATCTAACCGTTAATTACGAAAGGAATCCAGAAATACAATTTTAACGTTAATTACGAAATGAATCCAGAAATATAGTAAATATACAGTAAATCTAACAGTTAATTTTCCATGTTATTACAAGTTTTTAAATTTTTTTTTAACTTTCTTAGTATTTGTTGTTTAATGAATTCATCTAAATTAATTAGTAATTTTTTTATTTTATAATTATTAATTTATTTATTGAGTAATAATAATATTATTATATACTTATTGTTATTAAAATATAATGTTTGAAAAAATTAAAATAGTAGGACTCAATAAAGTAAAATTTGTTTAGTAGTGGGATCCAATTATTAATTTATTAAAGTTGAGTGGTTAAAAAAAACTGATGTGACGGAAAAAGAATATGATGGATGTATGTTTAAATGGTAGAGGAGTGTGGATGCTCTAAATAATGGTGGAAAAGGTGGTTTAAAAAATGTGTTGATCTCATTCGGCCCAGAAACGGCAATAAAAGCTGGCCCATGTATGTAATAAATTGGGATTGAATGTAACGTTAATAAAAATAAAATGCTGAAACATGCAACGGAAAATTTTGGGCAATGTTAGAAAAAATTTTGCAACTGTAATTTATTTTTCTATATATGCATGTATGAATTTGAACTTCTTGATAATATATCACACATTTTCTAATTTCTCGATTCAAAAAAATCTCTCTCACTCAATATTCTCTCTAAAAAAATATGAAAAAATTGAGTTCTCAAAAACTCACTCGTTCCATAGTCCAACGCAAAATACTATTAATAATTTTCATAATATTCTCAATTTTCACATTATGGGATTCAACCAAATGCGTACGACTTCCAAAATTTGGTAGACTATTTTCCTAGTTTGCTACAAGTACCATTTTAATTGCAGTTAAGATCAAACATAGACGTGGGTGGTTATAATTTATTTATTTTCAATTGTCTACTCATTAATTTAATTTCCTGTAATTGTTAGGGAAGATATTATGAGTTCTATGAAAACTTCTTTGTCGTTTATCGAATTTTATCTCGTCTTGTAGTATTATGCATATTTATATAATTCTGTTTTTTAAGTTTTATTTATGTAATTTCAAGCTTAGTCATGTACTTTCTAATTTTAATTATGTAATTTCAATTTCTGAATATAAATTAGCGATTAAATCTTATATGAATTATTAAATATATATATAAATTTAAATCTTATACTCCCTCCGTCCCACTCATCTTGACGCGTATTCCTTTTCGGGACGTCCCACTTAACATGACACGTTTCCTTAAAAGAAAATAATTTTTAAAAATATTACTAAATTATCTCCTACTTTTTCATTTATCTCTCCTACTTTATCATTTACTCTTTTACAAACTCATTTATATTCTCTCTCTTACTTTATCATTTATTCATCTCTCATACTTTATCATCCACTTTCTTAATTCCCGTGCCGAAAAGAAATGCGTCAAGATGAGTGAGACGGAGGGAGTATAAATTTATTTTAATGTTATATATTAATAATATTATGAATAAAATATAGTGAATATATTCTTATAGGAAATGAGTATTTTAAGAACCAAAAGCTTAGATAAAAACTAAGAATCAATCTTATTTTTAATTTTTTTAATTTATGGACACCTATTTTCCTAATTTATTTTTATTTTTAATTCTAAAAAGGCGAAATTAAGTCTCATTAAAGGTAATTATGTCTTTTTACAATTTATATTTTGAAACTAAACCAAACACCTACACTTTATTCCTTGATCTTGGCGACGGCGCTGGCGGTGGATGACTATCCGCCAGAAAATCTATTAGAAAATGCAACTTTTTATGCATAATATGGTGTTGGTTTATGCATAATTAAGAATATTTTTATGCATAAAATTGTATGTTATGTGGATATTATGTTATACAATAAAAATGACTTTTGTGCATATTACAATATTTGTTAATGCATAAACCCGAACAATTTTATGTATAAATTGTACATTATAAAATAAATACAGATTTTATGCATAATAAATTACTAGTTTATGCATAATTCCATGCATTTTCATTTATAACATTGTCTGTTTTGTGCATATTGTGATTTTACAAATACAATTCATCATATTGTTGTTTACCAGTTTGTCATTTTTAGAAAACAGATTGTACATTAATATTTTTTTTACCATTTTATCAATTTTCTAATTTTATGAATTAATTAAATTTAAAAAAAGATATATTAATTGTACACTATAGATCGAATAAAGATCTATGGCTACTAGTGGTCCTTAATTTTTATTTAAGGAATGATTTTTAAGTAGAATCATACCTATTCATATATATGTATATTTGTTTTATAAATATAGAATTGGAGTGAAAAATATTAGAATTTGATTATTTTTTAAAACAACTGACACGACGGGTAAAAAATTAAATTTTATGAAATATAATTGGAGTTGTCCTTAACTGGCAAAAGTACCTTACATTTTTGAATTGATAACAATCTTTTAGCCCTATCAATTTAATTTATTGAAATTTCATCTAATAAAATGGAAGAATATTAAATCTCCATAATTTAGTCAACTCAAAGTCAAAATCAAGAAAATATAAATTGTTTTATCCGTTTCATTAGAAATCATACGTTTTTCTTACGTTTTTCTTATGCGTTATTTCATTATAGATGACACGTTTCTAAAAGTGGTAAAAATTGTGCGAACTAATTTAATACTAAAAAATCAAACAAACACTACATAATAATACTTTCTTGATTATCTCGACTAAAAGAAATGCATTGTTTTTAGTGGAACGGAGGAAGTACTTGTTAAATATAGGGATGGCAAAATGGCAGGTCGGGTCCGGGTATCATACTATCCGGACCCGCCCCGCGCAACGGACCCGCGGACCCGTCCCGCCCCGTGGACCCGTCTGCACCTTTGGCCCCGGAACCGGACCCGCACGGGGCGGGTCCTACCCGCCCCGCCCCGTAGTTTTTTTTTTTTTTTTTTTTTTCTCCATTACTACAAAAATACTATTCACTACGAACTAATCAAGTTGTAAAACCTGTTATCGTCAATACTACTACAACAAATATAAAACAAACACAATTTCATATGTTCGGATATTACCAAATAAACAAAATACAAATTATAAAGTCATAAAGATGTTCATATCCTCATAGATAATTACAAGTTAAATATAGTATATTGAATTCAAAAAAATTAATATTTATATTTTATAAGCTAATTTTTTGTTAGATGTATCAATTTTTTTTTTTTAGTATGTAATATTCTTATATATAACTATACATTAAAATATTAACAAATGTGAACATTAGCTCAAACGGCATAAGTGCATATAAAGAAATTATTGATACGGGTTCGAATCTCACAAGTAACACTTTTACACTTCTAAATTCTAATTTGTTACGGGACGGGTCCGGGCGGGACGGGTCTATACAGGCGGGTCTAAACGGGGCGGGGCGGGTCCGCGGCTGGAATCGGAATCGCCCCGGACCCGATACGGGTCGGGTCCGGAACCGCCCCACACTCCTACGGGGTGGGTTGCGTGCGGGTTCAGGTCGGGTCCGACGGGTCCGGGTCTTTTTGCCATCCCTAATTAAATACTTTCTCCTTCTCATTAGTAGTGTTTTATATTCTCGAAAGAAATACAATACAAGCGTTTACGGAAGAAATACAATACAAGCGTGCTGTATGTATAGCAACTCTACTTGTAAAACACGACTCCATCGGAACTGCTCGGAAGAGTACAGATTTACAGGGGACGGTGAAACGTTCACCAAGAATTATCTCTTCTCAAAACCTCATTGTATCTACTCGTCGTTACGGTTAGCGGGAATTCGTGGATACAATTCGAATTGAAGTCAATCGAGATGCTTGGTAGTTTATCCGTGCCTGAATCCGCCGCCGAAGTCTTCTCTTTGATAAATTGCAGCCGGAATCCGTTGTTTCCGCTATCACGGAGACCTGTTGCTGTTTCTACGCCGAGGAGAGAGAAGCAGAGAATAATTGCAGCGAGAAGCGCTCCAAGTGATGGCTACGGCGGCATTGCTGTTGTTAATGAGGAGTTTGAGTTTACGCCGTCGTTCAGCGAGTATTTGAAGGCGATGGAGTTTCTCAAGACTGACAGAGATAATAACGATGATAATAACGGCGGTAGAAATCTCAGTAACAATCGTCCGATGAGAAAGAAGTCCGTGAAGAAAGTCCAGCGGGAAGAAGATAAGAGCAGTGATGAAGTGACTGCTTTTCAGGAAGACTCACGAAAGGGTAAGAAAGGTGAAATATCTGAAGAAGAGTCGAGGTGGAGTAATTCTCGCGACTTGAATAAGGTTGACAAGAAGCAGGATAGAGATTTGAAGATTCGAAGTAGAAAGAGAAGTGATGGCAGTGAGAGCGAGTCATCGGATTCGGAACGAGTTGCATTTAAACCGTTGGGATATGATGATGATGTAGTAGGTAGGCCAAGAGTTACAAAGGTAGATATGGAGGAGAGAATCCAAAAGCTTGCTAAATGGTGAGTAGTCAGTTGTGCGTATAAATGTGATCAATTGAACAAGTTCTGAGCTACGTATTGGTTTTGTTTTCTTATTGCCAATGTTGCTTATATGATTATGTAACTAGTTAGGTATTCATGGTAAGACGAATTGTGAATCGGGGTTGTATTTAGTTTGTTGCGTTGGTAATTGACTGATATGTCGTATTGTTGCACTAATGAATGAGTATGGTTTTCTGAGGTGGCAAAAGCATGATAGTTTTGTCTTGTTTGTTTATTTTCCTTATTAAAGTGATGATATTCTTGAATACCTTAGTTTGTTGTAGTTGTGTAGCTGATCATCTCCTTTCCTATATGTCTGCGTGGTGCTTTAGGAGATAAGTGTACGTTTGAATTCTAGATTGTAATGACTGGGCAACCTTAGTCTGCGATTACCATTTTGTAGATGGGACGTGGTAACAAATGTTTTTCAGAGTAAAATTTTAGATATTTTAGTTAGGATGTTAGCAAGTTCACTTTAGAGGACATAGTTTAGTTTATGCTTGACATGCTATCTGATTTTTATTTGTTTGGGACTCGCATTAAGGTAAGACATTATTTGCAGTGAAGTGCTGCGTTGATATCTCGAACTTGGCGCTGAATATTGTAAACCAGAATATGTTTTCCACTTATAATGAAGTAATTTACTTTTACAGTCTGAATGGTGCAGACGTTGACATGCCTGAATGGAAGTTCTCTGAACTGATGCGTAGAGCTCAAATAAGATTCTCAGATCATTCTATTTTGAGGATAGTCCAGATATTGGGTAAACTGGGAAACTGGAAGAGAGTGCTCCAAGTCATTGAATGGATTCAGTCCCGCGAGCGTTTCAAATCCCACAAGCCAAGGTACCTTGTCCCTATTTCTCACTCACCAGAAGTGAAAGAAATAATTTTGTCTGCAAATAGTGGTCATTAGATGCGTATTCACATGCAAGAGAATTAGATTCGAAAAAATGAATTTTTGATTTATTTTTTAGCAGTGCAGCAGTGATATAATTTATTTTATTGACCGGAGGATTCTTGATTAACCAATTTTGTTCGTACAGAATGAACTTAATTGAGGCTTTGATTAAAAGTAATATTAATTGGAAATACAACTATATTGAAGAACTTCATTTGTGCTTTTGTGGATGATAATGATTCAGGGGGAGATACAGAGAGAGGTTTCCAGAGCTTCACTAAAGGGATTCCCTTGATTGAAGTGATGACAATATATTTTCTTGCATGGAAGAATCCTGTTCCAAATGCTTTATTATAGCTTGTGATGTTCTTCGACAAGAACCCAAATATAATAATAAATTTAAGAGGCTAAAATGGCTTTCTGTTAGAAATTTGTTTTTAGTGAAAACTGGTATTTGAGTTGCAATAGTTTTGGATCCATATTGGGGTTTTCGTGATTAAGCACTTCTATAACATGAAGTTATAGAGATGTCCACATCTACCCTTATGCTTTGACTCTATTATCGTCTTGATTCTTCTAGTTTGTTCCTATCATCCAGATATATTTATACTGCTGCCCTCGATGCTCTTGGTAAAGCAAGGAGGCCAGTAGAGGCTCTCAATCTCTTCTATAGGATGCAGGTGAATGTACTATACATGCTTGTATTAGTACCTAATGAAGACGGATAGCTACAACATCATCTAATTCTTTTTTCTTTCTTTTTGCTAATCACTTTCTGCAGGAGCAAATGGCTACCTATCCTGACATAGCAGCTTATCACTGTATTGCTGTCACCCTTGGACAAGCAGGACATATGAAGGAACTCTTTGACGTGATCGATACCATGAAGTCTCCTCCCAAAAAGAAGTTCAAAACTGAATTTCTTGAAAAGTGGGATCCACAACTGGAACCGGATGTTATTGTCTACAACGCTGTAAGTGGCATCTAAAAATCAAGGTCCTCCGTAATTTTTTTGTTGCCTCTACTGACGGTTGTTGTTTCCTCCATACTCAATATTGTGTACAATATTTGCATCATGAATTATGATGTTTTGATCAGTGAATGCCCATCAATATGCAGTTCTCATTTCTAGGTAATATCTATCTACTAGGATAGCATTGCATGTGGAGCCTTCTAGCCTCCAAATACTATGTAAAGCTGGATGTGATAGTCATGCTATATGCTTCTTACTTGTTTCTTTCTCTCCTTAGGCAGTTTACATATTCTGAAGATCTTTAACTCAATAGTCTGTTACACACTGAATATTGAAGTTGTGCACTAATTGCCTAGACAGATAGATAATTTCTTAACTTTAATTTGTAGAGTTTCTGTTTGTCATATAGGTCCTTAATGCTTGTGTTAAGCGTAAAAAATGGGAAGGGGCATTCTGGGTTCTGCAGCAGCTGAGCCAGAAGGGTCAACAACCTTCATGCACAACATATGGACTAGTTATGGAGGTCAGCCCTTACCATTTTCTGGCATTTCTACAATTTACGATTCTTACATCATATTTCGACTAGTGTGTTAACTTATCTCCTTTGTCTGGATAGTCCCAGGAATTCAGTTTTAAAGTGTCTAATGGAACATTTAAATGCTTGCTTATTATCAAATTTTATGCTGCTTCCAACATATTCTTCTCTCCTTTGCAAGTTGGAAGAGTTTTTAACAAAATATGAAATTGATCTAGTTTTAATAGAAGCATTCTAGCTGGAGCCATTCTTTTGGAGTCCTCAGTTTACTTGCCTTTCTATCAGCATCTTCTTCTGAGTTGCTAAATATGTTTCTGCTGGAGCAGGTCATGTTGGCATGCGGCAAGTATAACTTCGTGCATGACTTTTTCAAGAAGGTGAAGAAATCTTATATACCAAATGCTTTAATATACAAAGGTAACTATTGAAATATCCTTCAGCCTACTGCGTTGTAGATATCACTCGGTAAACCTTTTTTTTGTTGTCTGTAGTTCTTCTAAATACGTTATGGAGGGAATCCAAAGTTGACGAAGCCATAATGGCTGTCGATGAAATGGAGAGAAGAGGGATAGTTGGTAGTGCAGGTTTATATTACGACCTTGCTCGCTGCCTTTGTTGTTCAGGAAGGTGTCACGAAGCACTGAAACAAGTACGTATGTTCAAATATGTCGTACATTTTGGTTTACTACTATGTCTCTTCGTCTCATTTTCTCCTCATTCTCATTGGCCTTCTACTATTCAGATCGACAAGCTCTGCAAAGTTGCTAGTAAACCACTTGTGATAACTTACACTGGTTTAATACAAGCGTGTCTTGAATCGGGCCACATTGAAGACGGTGCATACATCTTCAATTACATGCAGAAGTTCTGCTCCCCTAATCTAGTCACTCATAACATAATGCTCAAAGCTTTTCTTGATCATGGAAGGTTTGAAGATGGCAAACAGTTATTTCTGACTTTGTTGGATAATGGAAACTTTATTAGTCATGAACAAGATTACAAAGTCAGGGTTATACCAGATATCTATTCATTCAACACAATGCTAGATGCATGCGCCAAGGAGAAAATGTGGGATGATCTTGAGTTTGTATACGCACAAATGCTGAGATACGGTCACCACTTCAATGCCAAACGCCATCTTCGAGTAATATTGGATGCACGCCGTGCTGGAAAGGTACTTTTCCCAACTTGAAATGTGAAATGTTCAGGTACTACATTTTTGTTTGGTATAGCACATAAGATCCTTTGTTCACTTGAAACTACTCGTTTAACTACTCTATGTTTGGTTTAGGGTTATTAGCGTGCATGAACTTTGTGCGGATTTTGGTTTTGCACATGAATTTAGTGTAAATATTCGACCTTTCAATTTGTTAAAATTCTTAGACCGATGAAAACTTCGGTAATTATCATAAAAACAATGTCGATATTCTGGCCTCCACGTAGGATATTTTAGCCTCCGGAGTTTTCGCCGGTGTACAAATTTGACAAATGGAAAAGGCGTGTGTATTTTGAAAGTCATGTGCAGCCCAAAGTTCGTCTATATACATGCTAATAACATTTCATTTTATCATAGAAGATACCCTGTGTTCTTGAATTAACTGACTGCTCTTCCAGGACATGCTTCTGCAAATGACGTGGAAACGCCTCATAGAAACCGGGAGGCCTCCCCCTCCTCTGCTCGTTGCAGAAATGTTCTGCATGAAGTTGGAGCAAGGTGACTGCGCTGCTGCCCTCTCGTACGTTGTCAACTTTGCCTATGTCGAATCACTTGCATTTTCCAGAAAGTCCTGGTTGAAGTTCTTCATGGAGAACGCCTATCAGTTCCCAGACCGCGTTCTTGAGGATCTACTACACGAGGGAAGCATTCTTCTTCGCAGGTGCGAAAACCCTTCTCTTCTGCATCTATTAGATTCTTGTAAAGAGTATATAAGGATGCAAACATCAGTAGATATCAAGGGAGTAGAAGTAGGAAGTAGGTTTCAAAGTAAAGCTGCTTTCTCATGCTGAAAACTTATCTGCAGTCTATGTAAAAAATTGATGTACTGTCTGTTTGTTCAGAGTTATATAATCTGTCTTTGTTGATTTCAAGTTTGAGTTCGACTTGTGTGAATCATCGTGCCCTTTGGGATACAGACTAGATGGTGGAGAGACGATCTCATATTGAAAGATTCTATATTTCTCAGTATAGCTACTTGCTCACTTTATTTATTTGTGTTTTGGAGTCAAACGTTGCTTGAAATGAATGCCCACATTCTCTGCAGCCTGGCAACATATTTTAATTTTAATATTGTAATAAAATAATTGTATTAGGTTAGGACCATCTCTATATCTTAGTATATTATTAGGGACAATTCCACTACAACTGCTGATTTACCGAGTGAGTTGTATAAATTAGTGTTAATTGCTTGCTTCCATCATTGAACTTCCATTGCACGCCAATCTCACTCTAAGCAACATGGCTGTCATTGTGCCTGCATATTTTATTTTTTTTATGTATTTAATTGTTTTTAATTTTCAAAGTTCATTGCTACTGCCGCCACTTGGTGAGTAACTAAAGCATTATAAAACCCTTAATTCGCACCATTAAATTAAATTTGGGGTCAAGATAATCGATCTTGGAAAGAATTATAGCAGATAGACTTTAGTGCCACACAATTATACTCTACTATATCTTACCTCCATAAATCATTTGACATGTGGAATACATTTTAATTAAATAATCAAATCAAAATTAATTATGGTGGGCCATATATGCCACATGTCAACATCTTATAAAGTGTGACATACAAGGGAGTATATTGTGTGACACACAAGTCTTTGTGAAGAACTAGATATGGATTTTGAGTAAAATCCGTCAAATTATTAGGGATTTGAGAACTTCCAACTTTTTAATTATGATTTTAATAGTCTACTCTAATCTAAACCCTTAATTTTGTATCCATTTTTAATTTTGAAACCCTTTTAACGAAATGATCCTAAAAAAAATAATAGGAGGTGGGTCAAGAAATCAGAAAAAAAATAAATACGAAAAGAAAGATGCTGGTTATTGCATGACAGAGGGGCACTAATTGGGACAGCTTCTTGTTTCTATACATTTGACTTCTTGTCTTGATAGATGACTTGCAAATCTTTTCTTAATTTGGCCTCTAAATGTTACACCTAATATTTGCTTTTTCTGAGTCGGTTCATAGCATCTTTAACGTGGATTATGTCATTTCTTTATTAGATTACAATTTTGTTTTATATTTTTTACAAATTATAATTATTTAGTTCAATTAAAAAGTGGGTAACATCCACATTCGAGTTTAACCATAAAATCCTCCTCTTCTTTTCTTTTTTTTTTTTTTGTTCCAGATAATAATAATGGAATTTATTGCACTCGGATAGTACACTTTTAATGTTTAATCTGAAAATATAGGGACCATTGATTAAGAAGAAATAATTGTGTTAATGATGCACCGTGTTTATGCATAATGATGGACTAATTTAAAGTAAAATATCCAAATAAATTTTAGTTTGATCTCCTGAAATTAACAAGACATTATTTAGGGGAGAAGGTACTATTCCTAATTTATATATATAAATCTATATAAATTAGATACTTTTCTTTAATACTAATGTTTTTTTTTGTGTGTGCGTGTGTCGGGGCAAGATGGGCCTACAGCATCAAGGTCTAATGATTGTGTCTTTTCATGGTAATGTTATGTGTTCAAATTCGTTAGCTTACACTTATTTCCTTTTTTTTCTTTCTTTTTTTTCGTATTTGTACCGGAAAAGGCAAAAAACTGATAGGATAAATAAAATAAAAAATTATCATATGTTCGAGTGGAATTACATAAAATTAGTTTATTTATTTTTTTTAAAAAAATCTTTATATTCTTAAAAAATGTTGAGCAAAATCCTAATATCAAAGTTTACTTTGTGTGCATCTCTAACGTATAGGAATATAACCAAGCTTTTTTTTTTCTAATATATAATGTCTCACATATTCTTAAAATATTAAAAATTATGAATTACAAGTTGTGATTTGAATTATATTACTATATTTTAATAAATAAATGCAAATATATATACAAGTAAATTTATTCATTATCGATATGTACTACTCCCTCCGTCCCCTTTGCTTTCCGGCACGTGAATTAAAAAAGTAGAGTAGATGATAAAGTAAGATAGAGAAGATGAGTGAGATAGTGAGAGAATTAATGATAAAGTAGGAAATATAAATGCTAAAATAATAGTAATTTTTTTTCTTTCGGAAATGGGCAATTACAGATGGGACTTCCAGAAAAGGAAAAATTGTCATTTAAATGGGGTGGAGGGAGTACATTATTACGAGTTAAATTAATTTTCTATATGTAGGTTGTTTTTACAAGTAAATGTAATGTTTTTGTTACTAGGATTTTAGTTATATAAAAAAGGGAACAAAGTGTAATTTTATTAATAAATTAACAAAATCAAATAGTTGAGGTGGTTGTAATTCATGTGCACTTAAATTTTACTATGAAACATTACTCTTTCTAGACTAAGATAGTGTTTGGAACAACTTAAATAAGTTATTTATGGGCTATTTTATTGCTAAAGCACATTTTTCAATGTTTGGAATATGCGCTTTTATTTATTTTTGGGTAATTGGCAAAAATAGTTCTCAAACTTCACGTTTTTTCGAATTTTGTCAACACTTTTTTTTTTTTGACCCTCAACTCCTTGTTTTTACGATTTTAGTCCTACCGTTAGATTTTTCGTCCATTTTAACGGTAATTCAATTTTAATTTTAAAAAATAAAAAATTAAAGGGCAAAATTGAATTTTTTATTTATATGGACCAAAATTACAAATGAAGAATTATTTGGGACCTATTTAGCAAAACTAAATAGTTTAAGGGTTGATTTCACAAATTTTACACAAATAAGCTAATTGATTCGTATCGACGAGATTTTACATTAAATTTGCTAACGTCGTGCGCCGCACCAGCCCCGCCCCATGCCGCCGCCGGGAGAGCAGCCGCGAGTGCGAAACGGCGGAGCATCTGTGCGCGACTGAACAAGCAGTCGCCGCAGCCGCCGCGCGCTCTCCGCCTTCGCTCCGGCCGTCCTCTACCTCCTTTCGGCAGTTCCGACGTTGCCTAGACGTCTGCCGTGAAGAATGACGGTCGATGTTCTTGCAAACGCGAAGAACAAGCGCTGCCCGTCGCCGCCATCTCCCCCAAATTCACTATTTTTGAGCTGTGATTCGATCAATTGAAAGAGGGGAAATATAATTGGAACACTTACGACCACCGTGTAACATATTCCGACCGAGATTAGTTCATCAATTTTTCGAATTTCAAACGATTCGTCGGAAAGAATTCATGGTGAGTAACAAACTTCAGACGTCGATTTCGGTCCCATATGAGATCGGATGACCCCTTACGACCTATCAACGCGAAGCTCGTGAGACAAGGAATCCAGCGGTTTAAGCCGATCGTCGATCGGACACCGGACGCGCTAAGAATCGCAGCCGCAAGATGCGGTTGAACCCTAGGAAATTAGGGTTTTCGTCCAATTTGGGGTTTCTTCTCCGTCTCGAATTTCGAGCTTCTCGGACAAAAAAAAAAGTACATAAATAGTACAAACGGCAAATAGAAGTATACACATTGGTCCTATCAATTATAAATTGGCAAATTTAATGCAAAATCTTGTTGATATGAAACAATTAGCTTATTTGTCTAAAATTTGTGAAATCAGTCCTTAAACTATTTAATTTTGCTAAATAGGTCCCAAATAATTCTTCATTTGCAATTTTGGTCCATATAAATAAAAATTCTGATTTTGCCCTTTTAAATTTTATTTTTTAAAATTAAAATTGAATTACCGTTAAAATGGACGGAAAATCTAAAGGCAAGACTAAAATCGCAAAAATAAGGAGTTGAGGGTCAAAAAACAAAAAAAAAAATGTTTGAGGACAAAATTCGCAAAAACGCGAAGTTTGAGGACTATTTTTGCCAATTTGCCTTTGTTTTTTCGCTTTAAATAAACTAGAATAAGCAAAAGTTCATAAGCTTGTCATTTGGTGCTTTTTAAAAGCAAAAGCCAAAAGAAACTGAAAAATAACTTATAATAGTGTTTGCAAAACTGATTTCTCTAAAATTATGCTGTTTTTTTCTACTATTTCAAACTCTAACAACTTTTACTTAAAAACAACTTTAAGCATAAGCAAAGCTACTTATAAAGTTCTTCCAAATACTACCTTTATTGGTCGATGCTTTTAATTATTTACTCTTTTAATTCTTCCGTTGAAAAGAAAGTGGTCAACAGTAGACCGAGGTAGTACTAAGACAGTGTTTTGAATAGCTTAAATAAGCCGCTTTTCAGCTTTTTTTTTATTGCAGAATAACTTTTTAATGTTTGGAATGTATACTTCTATTTTTTGTGCATAAAATAAGTCAAAATAAGCAAAAATTGATAAGTTAATCAATGGGTGCTTTTAAAAGCAGAAGCAAAAAAAAAAATTGAAAAACAGCTTATCAGAATGTTTGTAAACTATTTTTTCCTATTAAAATTGAACTGTTTTTTTCTATTATTGTAAACACTATCAGCTTTTGCCTAATAACAACTTTAAGCAACTTTAAGTATAAACAACTAAAATTGCTTATAAAAGCTCTTCCAAACATTACTTAAGTCCCATATAATACGTGACATTCTATAAATCTACCCAAATTTAATATAACTAACACAAAACTCACATCCATACTATACACAAAATGTCCAAAAGACACTCACCTTTTCATTATTCTCACCTGAAAGTGTTGTATCGATTAGACACATAATAGGGCATGCTGAAAAAAGTGATAAGGCACAATAATGCATTAATTCGTGAAAAAGTTTGCCCTATGAATTCATCACATCACGGAACATTATATGACATGTTACCTGTTAGATTTATGTCGATCGATTGGATATTGATTGAGCACATTGTTGGCCAATCTTATTTTTGAAAATACTTATTTTTGTTTGAAAATGAATCATTTGTTGCACTTAATTCAAAAAAATCACCTAAAAAGATATTTGAAAAAGAGTAACATTTCTTAAAAAGGCAATGATAATTAAGTCATATTTGCTAAATAGTGTATAATCACTTGCATAAAGTGAGGGTGGGCAGTATGGGGGCCACTACCCCCTCCTGACAATGATTAAACTTTTAAGTAGTATTTTCAACAAATATTCATGAGGTCTAGCACTAGAAATTTGTACTCCCCCTTTACATTTTTCTTCCAATATTTGAGATTATTTGCGGAGTTTAAGATAGTGGGGTAAATGTGTAAAGTAGTGGTATAAAATAAAAGATAATGATGTTCAGTTATTTGGTATGAGTGTGGTCCACTCATTTTTTATATTTTAAGAAATATTGCAAGATGAATCGGACAACCCGAAAAGAAAATATTGCAAGATGAGTGGGACAAAGGGAGTATATTTTTTTAATAAGTCATATGTTCAAATTTATATAGATGAGAATTTTTGGATAATCCCCCTCCCATAAATCTAGTCCAATCAATTTTATTTTATTTTTGGTAAATTATTACATAAATTTTTTTTGAGGGACCAATTATTTTATATGACTTTATACATATCAACAACTCTTTTTAAAAACTCGAAAAGAAAGTGGATTATATTTATGAGATGGAGTAATAAATACTAAAAAACACTCACTAAATATAGCAATGCATATAAGAATATAAAATCAACATTAACCAACTATTAGTACGAGGTAAGCAAAATACTAACGATAAATAAATCCCAAGACATAAAAATAAAAAAGAAAATATTAGAGTCGCTCTCATTAATTTCGTCGGCAAAGCGTAGGCGAGAAGGCCGAGAAGTGGGGTTTTAAAGTTGAAAAAAGTCGAAAAAGCTGCCAAAAATATCTCCACACGTGGCCGTCTCTGGAAGGAGGGTGGACGCTCTCCCTCTCTCTCTACACATGCATGACAGAGTGACAGTTTGGTTGGGCTGTACTGTACAACACCTTTTTATGGCGAAAAATATCTAGCGGTAGTATAATCATAAAGTTTCCGTGCGCATCTTGATTAATAAATATCGATTTTTCGGAGTTATAAAAAATATTTTACAAGCGAATACAGTGAGTCTAAGGCCGAATGCAGAAATTTATACTCTCTCGGTTCCATAAAAAGTGTCTGGTTTGTATGTGATATGGAGTTTTAAAAGAATTGATTTTAATTGATAAAGATGTAGGACTCATATAATTAATTAATTATTTAAAATTAATTTGTGAGGTAAAGAGGTAAGACCTATACAATTAATTAATTATTTTGAATTGATTTGAGTTGATAAATATATGAGACACATATATCCTTTTTTAGAAATATGAAACTTTCTATGAACACTCCGAAAATGAAAACATGATACTTTCTACGGGACCGATGTAATATTTTTTAGATGAAATTTAGAATTTATAGTTTATGGATGTGCATGTATAGAAGGATAAAATTATAATTTTTCAAGAATTTAAAGAATAATTAAGTGATTTTTTTTTTGATTTGGAGATGTGGTGGCCTCTATATGGATCCCCCTCATCGTCTTTAATTTATATTAGTCGACTATGGTCCCGTTTGGAAAAACAACTTAAATAAATTATTTGGGCGAAATGATTTATTGTATAAAGAATTATGATAAGAGTTTTTAAATTTTATAAGTTGCTTGCGTTTGGATGCACAATTTAAAAATGACCTATACAATATAAAAAATAAAAATTCACATAGAAATTAGAATATCTAGAAATATCTTTCTTTTTCTCAATCTCACAAACAAGATTTAAGAATAACATTAGTTAATCGAAGAAGGGGGTGTTAGATCGGAGGATTGATTAGTAATGAGAGACGGGTTCACGAATTCCTTGATTTTTTTTTTTTTTGAAAAGATTCATCTATCTGATTGATGCTTCATAAGAAGACAGTTCATATACTTAGTTTAACTTATACTGAAATTACTAAGAGACTTTTATTACGAAATTACTTAAAAAATATTATATAATCTATAAAATTAAGAAAATACAGAATAAATAAATAATCCAATCCAATTGAAGTCAAATGGAGGAAAAACACAGCATATTTTAGTAAGGAACAGCGTAGAATAAACTTCTACCTCTAAGGATGCATAGGAACTCGGGAAAATATCTTCTAGAGGCGGTAGTATATATATATAATATGACGTTAGCAGTTTTATTCATAAAGATTAACAGTGTCCAAATATGTACCACTAATGTTTCTAGGCTCTACTGCTCTAGCCCCTAATTCCTAAATACAACTTATAAATATCTCAAATTAATAATTATTCATTCTCAATATTTATGGCTCAGTTTCCGAATAGATATTTTAATATTTATGATTTATTTTTAAAAAAGATAATGATTGTGAGAATAAAAATTAATTATCAAAAAATCAAACAATTTACACTACATAACAATATTTCTTAAATTTCTGTACCGAAATTAATTGAGCCATAAATTTTGAAACAGAGTGAGTATAATAGAGTTTTAAAAAAATAAGGGTGGTTGACTCGTATCTTGTATTCATTCAATAATATCCCTCATAATATGAAATGAATTTGTTATGAATTTTGTACAAGATCCACCAATTATAATTCAGGGTTTGAGAATCCTATATTTTAATATATAATTTCAAAAACCTCAATTTCAATATAATCCAAATACTCTTGGCTTGTATGTAATTTGGTTCTAAAACCTTCCGCTGAAGTTATTAAGGTTATTAAGGGTGTATTTGAAAATACTTTTTTAAGTATTTATTTATTTTTTGACTTTATAGAGAGTTTTTTAGTGTTTACACAACTTGATTTTGCATTAGCTTTCTAAAATTAAGTTGCTTAATTAAACAGTTCTTTATTAGCATCAATTAAGGGTGTTTGCAAGGAATTTTTTGTAGTGCTTATTAGCTTTTTTTAACTATTTAAGTATTTTTAATGTGTTAAAATTAAGCAGATTTAAGCAGTAAAACTAAGTTAAGTTAAAAGCATAAAAATAAGTGCTTTTTGTTGCTTAAAGTTGCTAAAATTTTGGATATACATTAATTAATATTTGTAATATTTTCCTATTTATTTTTTATGGCCCATAAATTTGAAATTTTATTTTAAACAAGTGCTTTTATTATTTTTTAACCAAACACTAAAAAATTAAATTATCTTGTTTTAAGTTGTTTTTTAACCAAAAACTACTTGTTTCTGCTTAAAATTAATTTTCCAACTTTAAGAAGTGCTTGTAATAGGCATTTGCAAACACTCCCTTACATGATTTTGGTGCTTAAAACAACCTAATTTTCAAAACTACTATAAATATATCTATTTTTTTAATTTAAAAAAATCTATACTTTTAATTTAAATTAATTATTTATAACCTTAAGTATAAATAAATAAATAAAAACATTCTAGTAAGATACCTGCAAAAACACCCTGACAAATATCAAAATCTAACAAATATATTTATTAGTATGCAATACGCATCTATCTGTTTTGTGTCATTATCCTCTTCCTATTTTGGGTTATGGATATTTCATGAAAATATATTTGGGTTGGTTTTCTTTTAATAGTATTATAATATTACTATCTATCTATATATAACTCATAAATACAATTTGATTATAATTCTCAAACTAAGACTTTTCCATATCTTAAAAAAATACTACTAACTCAATATCAAAAATTTTGTCCACTGTATAATTTTTGAACATTCTAAAATTCTTATCTACTTTTTTTTAGCAAATTATTACACAAACTTTTTGTGAGATTCATAATTTTACATAACTTTATACACACTAACAACTTATCTTTAAAAAAAAAAGACAAGAATTTTGGGACAAAGGGAGTAATATTAAATTAGGCAAACAATCAAACAAACACTTGGCTGACAATCTAAATTTATATTTATGCATCACAAATAGCGGATGTGGATTTTTTTATTATACTCCTTCCGTCCCAAATATATACGCCTCATTTCCTTTTTCGTCCGTTCTAAATTTATACGTCTATTATCAATTTTTTTGTTCCTAATTAAATATATTTCACTAACTTTCATATCTAATTAATGTGATAATATAACAAATGACCATTTTATCCAACTTTTATAATAGCAAATACAATTATGTCAATAACTTTTTAGTAATTTATTTTAGTTTACTCATATTTCAATGCCAACATTTATCTAACTTTCATATCATTAATTTTTTTCTTAATATGTGTGAAGAATCAAATAGACGTATATATTCGGGAGGGAGAAAGTATTTAATTAGAGTCAACTTATTTGCATTCAGTAGTCGACCCACTAAAAAAATTGGTAAAATTAATAAATGAAAGATGAAAGAGCGAGAAAAAGTGGGAGAAGGATAAAAAAATTAATACTCACAAGAAATTAATTCTGTTTCGGAATTGAATTTCCACCCTTTTCGGCTCACATCAAATCAATTTGGGCTTTTGATTTCCTCAAACCTTCCCCGCGTCCCCAATCTCGTATGAGTAATTTAATAGAATCCCGCGTCCCCAATCTCGTACGAGTAATAATTTAATAGAATCCCGATTAGTCTAATCGGTTTAATCAAATTTGGTCGAAAAATATCATAATCGGGGCTACTAGGAATATAATAAAATCTCTTGGTGTTACTGTTTCCTATTTGCTGCAAATTCAAAAACGTACGCGCAGTCTCAGACCCAGCAGGAACATCGCCACCTGCTCTCTTCCTTTTTCTCGTATGATCTCTCTCTCTCTCTCTACTTTTTTCTTTTTTGATTTTGGGTTTCTTCGCACTCTATGTTAATGTCGAGGGTCCATGTAAAAATTTGATCTTTGTTCGTGTTTACTTCAGGATCTTTGAATTTCTTGTGATCGAACTCATAGGCCTTCTGTTTTTCTGTTCATCGATTTTAATGCCTTTTTCAGATCTTGTGATCACTTAAGATACATGCATATATGTGCCGAGAGGTTTATGGGATGACAAATTTGGAGGAATTTTTTATTTTTTATTTTTTTTTATTTTTTCTCTCTCTCTCTGATCGTTGAGTTGCAGCTCTTGGAATGCTGAATTGTTTCTTCGTTTTCTTCAAAACTAACTTTCTGAACTCAAATGTGGAGGGTTTTTTCTGTATTTTATTTTTCAGTTAGATTTACCTTTTTTATTTTTTTGTCTTGGCTATTTAGGTAACTCAAGAATATGCAGTCTGGTTTATTAGCTGAGATTTCTTTTGAACTTTTTTTTTTACTAGTTTTTGGGTCAGTTGAAATTGGGAATTTTGATTGGATTGTGGCGGATCTCGAGAGTTTAAAGTCTAATTGGTGTTTGAATCCGAAATGGATTGTTGTTCTTCTCTTGTTATGTTATAAAATGCTAATTATTGGTGAAATCATACTTTTCAATAGGTTATGATCGTCTTGAAACAAGCTATTCGTTTAAATCATATGTTCTGGTTTTTCTTAACTATATTAAATAGATTTTTCTTTCTTTTGCAGGACATCCGGGGATACGGGTGTATTGGTTGGTGATTGATGTTAATATTTGATTTATAGAAACATATTTTGTAAAGAATAAAAAAGGAGATTCCTCAATGCTGAGTTTTACAAGGATCAGAAGTCAGCCGAGGTCTAATAGATCTCTGTCTTTAGGAGGTGGGATTTTCTTTTGATTTCGCGTCATTGATAATTAGCAGTTCTTTATAATGGTTCTGATGTTATTTGCTTGCTTTGCAGGCATGGATTTTGCAGATCCAAAGAAGAAAAACAATCTGTGTGGAAAGATATTAATGGTTTCCACTCTTACAGCGTTGTGCATTCTTATGCTCAAACAGTCCCCAACCTTTAACACCCCTAGCCAAGTAATTTATCTCTATTTTTCTACTTCTGTCTTACTCTGGATTTCATGTTTATGAATTGATTTCTTATGATTAAAGGATTTCATATTGGGCTGGGAAGTTTGAAGATTTATATTTGAAAGTAGCTAGCTCTGGTTAATGATTACTTTGTTTTTTCAAATGGTTTTTCAGACATTTTCAAATGGTTTTTCAGACATTTTCGTTAATGATGACCTAACGAAATAATTTCTCGTTCTGAAATAATCTCAAACCTATCTATGCTGGTTGTGCAAGTTTTGAATATTGAAATTTGAGGAGGGATCCTGTCATCTTGCTACGAACATTTGATTGTAAGAATTGAATTTGAATTCTGTAAACTTTTCCACAATCTTCTGAAGCTTATATTAATCTTCCCTTCGGTTTATCCGCTTTCTAAAATTTACTTCTTTGATGACTTCATATAGTTTTCCAGTCACGAGCCTGGTGTGACTCATGTCTTGGTAACCGGAGGTGCTGGATACATCGGTTCACATGCTGCATTACGGCTTCTTAAGGATTTCTATCGTGTGACTATAGTGGTACTTCCCGATATCAACAGTTCTAATTCTCTGTTGCCATAATTGCTTAATATGATTTTGAAAATTACGTACGTTCTTGATTGACAGGACAATCTCTCACGGGGAAACCTTGGTGCGGTTCATGTATTGCAACAATTGTTTCCAGAGCCAGGGAGGCTCCAGTTTATTTATGCCGATCTTGGGGATGCAAAATCGGTATCCTTGCAGTACTATTTCTTATGATTCTTTATTCTATGATGATTCCTCTTTTAACCTTTTAATTTTTTCAATTGGTTTACATATAGGTCCAGAAGATTTTCTCCGAAAATGCATTTGATGCAGTAATGCATTTTGCTGCTGTAGCGTACGTTGGAGAGAGTACTCTTGATCCACTAAAGTAAGTATTTTTTTTTATATTCAATTACAAGCATATAGATTTTGGATTCGCTATTGAATAAAGTTCACAGAAGTTGGTATCTTACGATAATCTGTAAATGGCTTGCAAGAAAACAGTCAAATAACGATTTGCACAATTGGGTCCTTCCTGAGCCTGAAGTCTATAGTTCCGTTTTTCGGATCAAATTCAAGTGAATTGCAAACTCAAAACGTTTTGTATAATTGTCTTTTTTTTTTGGTTAATGCCAATTCTTTCGATTTATTGATGTGGTTTCGTTTATATAGTGCTCTTCTGAATTAAGAACAATAAAGCCTAGCAATTGCACTGCCCTAATTTCTTTTTTTGGTAAACAGGTATTATCACAATATTACATCGAATACTCTAGTCGTATTAGAAGCTATGGCTGCTCACCAAGTGAAGACTTTGATTTATTCGAGCACATGTGCAACTTATGGGGAACCCGAAAAGATGCCTATTACAGAAGAAACCCCACAGGCGAGTCTTGCTGAAGTTTACAGTTGCTTGCTTTTTGTGGATGAGGTATCTTGACTAATGAGCCCTGTTTTCTTTGACGTTTTACAGCTTCCCATAAATCCATATGGAAAGGCCAAGAAAATGGCAGAGGATATTATTCTGGACTTCCATAAGAACTCTAATATGGCTGTCATGATACTAAGGTAGGTACTTTTTTGTACATATCTTCTAACATCTTTTTCGTGTCAATTGTATAGTCTTTATTTCTGGTGTATAAAGTCAATTCTTAGTGCAAAGATAATCAAATAACTCTATGGAGCTACTGGAACTCATTGATTTTGCTTGCTAGAATCCTGTGTTTATGCATGAAAACAACTCTTATATACCGTTTGCATCGTCTTCTGGGCTATCCTTTACTGCCTGTGACTTATTTTCGTACTTATCAGATATTTCAACGTGATTGGTTCTGATCCTGAGGGAAGGCTGGGTGAAGCTCCCCGACCAGAACTACG
The DNA here is from genome assembly GCA_028984105.1 of Lavandula angustifolia. NCBI lineage: Eukaryota > Viridiplantae > Streptophyta > Magnoliopsida > Lamiales > Lamiaceae > Lavandula > Lavandula angustifolia. The sequence goes on along the minus strand of CM054802.1, from coordinate 31,226,123 downwards.
TGAACATGGACGGATATCTGGTGCGTGCTTTGATGCTGCTCGTGGAATCATTCCCGGTCTTAAGGTACACCCATCACTGCTCAACTTGACATACGAGTTCTTTCCCATGTACAAGCTTTCCGTTGGGAAAGTATGAAACTGCCATGTGGTCACCTTTTTGCAAGAAATACCCTCTGTTCAAAATTTCATACAAAAAAGGAAAAAACATAATTTCTTGCAAAGCGTACTTTGTGCATCATTCTATAAGAACGCATTGTATTTCGTGAAAAAAATGAACAAATGGGTAATTTTACGTAATTTCACCCGAACAATGGGTATTTTTTTCACTTTTCCTGATTTCTATTTCATACATTTCTTGATCAAATTTGAATTCCTCCCACAAATAGGTTCGTGGAACGGATTACAAGACTCAAGATGGCACGTGCATACGCGACTACATCGATGTCACTGATCTCGTAGACGCTCATGTCAAAGCCCTCGAGAAAGCAAAACCCGGGCATGTAGGCATCTACAACGTCGGTACAGGAAAAGGTAAACAAACCGCCTCCCATTGTTACGTTGAACGATATGGACTCATATCTGATACTGTTTGAATCCATCTCAGGAAGATCAGTGAATGAGTTTGTGGAGGCTTGTAAGAAGGCGACGGGTGTGCCCATAAAGGTCGATTTCCTCCCCCGTAGACCCGGTGACTACGCAGAAGTGTTTAGTGATCCAAGCAAGATCAAGAATGAGCTGAACTGGACAGCAAGACGTACTAATCTTCAAGAAAGTCTGCAGGTGGCTTGGAGATGGCAGAAGGCTCATCAGAATGGGTATGGAGCCCCTTTGGTGATGTCTGCGTAAATAGAATCCCAACATTCATATTAGTAGCAGAGGACTAACATGAGAGAGAGAGAGAGAGAGAGAGAGAGAGAGAGGGGTCTTATGTATTCTTTTACATCTCTATTTAAGCTACTACATTTGATAGAATTGTAGGAAGAGTCCTTTTTAAGAGTTTTGCATTGAAGACATGTTTAGTTGAATAATTATATTTGGTGATAGGTATAGCTTATTCTTGTATCATATTAGTACAACTCTTGAGTTAGAAAATGGTTCTTTCCTTCTTTGCTGAAAATCCAAACGAAATCCCTAAATATAAAATGTGGACTAGAATTGGGAATACAAGTCTTGAAATCCAACATAGTGTATTACATATTAAGCCGAGTTCTAACATAACAAAAAGTCATGCAGCAATTCTCAAATAAAGAAGCCATTTAAGAATGACCATTCCCAGACAGAATCTTCAGACCATGTTACAACAAAAATATAGTTCAATGAAGGAGAAGAAACTAATGAGAGCTAGTCCATTCTTCAAGAAACTGTTTGAACTGCTCTGTCAAAGCTTTCCTCCCCAGCAGCTGCGCGTTTGGCTAGTATGTGGTCCGGGTGGGACAGTTTCAATTGGCTGCAAGAATACAATTCAGTATCAGAATATCCCAACAGTACAAATCAAACCAAAGCAGCTCGCATTCAGCTAATGGACCAATTGGTAAGTAGTGAAGAGAATTGCTGAATGAATCCTACCTGAGGTAGCGCGATGATGATTTACCCAGGTGAAGACTGCAAACAATCAGATTGGCAAGGGTCTCTGGATCCTTGGCATCCTGTGTAGACAAGAGAGTTTACATGTTACATAAGGAAGACATTGCAATAGATCGTTATAGACTTCTTTGAGTTATGGTAAATAAAAGCAAAAGGCATTTGAGCAGGTCTTATACATAATTACATACATATGAAGGCGAATTCCATGGTAAAGCAGATCATGCCTTGCACCCAATACGAAATAGCACATACTAACACCTAAATTTGCTTGAATCTTAAAAAGTTCTAATGCTAGAGAATGGTATTGGAGACATTAAGGAAGAAATGGGTAAAGCATATTCTACTCACTCTGTTAAGGGCCTCAAGCAGAAGAGTTTCTGCCTCGTCGAATTCAGCCTTGTGCATGCAGCAGACAGCCTTGCCATTCAGGACCAAGCTAGTCACAGGGTACCTCTCCGAGAAGTCTTGGAAAATAAGATATGCCTCCTGTATCTTTGAACCACCCTGAATCAAACAGCAATAGGTAAATCTCCAGACCCTCCATTGGGATTACACAATAATTATGTTATATAGCAACACTTACCACAGCCAAGTTCAACCATGCATTAGCAAGTTGAGTTAGTGCATGGTCTTCATCTATTCCTTGCATGACTCTCAATTGTTTCTCAGCATAATCTGAACGGTGCATCTTAAGAAAAATTTGGACATTTAAAGCATGCCTGCACAAGCACAATATCATCAAGCTTAACGTGTGTGTGCACCCACAAACTAGCCAACTTAGTAAGATATAACTGATTGCATAATTTGCTAGAAAGACATTTAATTCTGGCTACTATAAGTTTGTCGAATAAACCACAATCTTGGGATTATCAACAGGAAATATCTAAAGTGCCCTGTACCAACTAAGGGAACTCACAATTCCATAGTTCCTCCAGCATTTGTATGCTTCAAGGCTTCGTTATAATCCTGTTCGTGCATGAATACAATCCCAGCAATAAGACGCAGGATGGGGTTGTTTCCAACTGCAGGATCTGCCAACAACTCATGGAGACTCGAAATCACTGTTTCCTACACAAGTAATGATGAGTTTAGTTTAGGAGAAACATCTGACACGAATAATCACCAAAAGGAACTATAATCCTCCACCATTGTTTATCAAACAAATTCCTGATAAAATGCTTAATATCTATCAGATTAACTCCTCAAAAAGGGAAGGCCACCCCCTCATATAGAATTAGAAGTCTGAATTTACATTTCTTCGCGGAAACCATAACTAAGATCTTCATGTGGGTCCTAGGAAATAGAGATCTACGATCAGAATCAAAATTTCTCCTTCATGAAATTTAGTACTCCCTCCGTCCCGGATGAAACGTCCCCTATTCTATTTCGGGTGTCCCGGATGAAATGTCCCCTATTCCTTTTTTGGAAATAATTAGTCATCTAATTACTTATGTGGGACCCAAAACATTTACTCTAACCTACCCACTACCACACACCTACCCACTCCCCTTACTCTAAAGTACAAGTGGGCCACCATTCTTTACTTCTAAATTACACCGCATAAATTACCGCGCCGAAAAGAAAGAGGACGTTTCATCCGGGACGGAGGGATTACTACGATCCAACAAAAATTGAAAAATTATGGATAAAATTAAAATCAAATTCATGTTAAAAATCAATAGAGAGACACATCTGCAGAGTCTTAAGGAATCAAAGCACAAGAGATCACCTTGTTGTTAGGGCTGGAAAGATAAAGAGCCAATGATTTCACCGCCTGAAGTGGCGTTGCCGCAGATGAATCAATCTCACTAATCACAAGCTACGCACAAAAAAGAACAGAAACAAAAAACAATCGATGAATAATCTTTCGGCAATACAATTATACAAACCTCGAATCTGATAATAAGCAAATTCTAGTCCAAACCATGCTGTGAAACGTAATAGATCTCCAAACGAAGCATAATCCGGACATACCTCATAGCTGCCAAGGGCAATGTACGAGCGGTAAACGAGGGAGTCCCTATCAACAGCGTCATCGGGTGAGAGATTAGGTATTTCGCTATTGTTGATTGCCGCCTGGTACGCTCCCAAGTAAAAGTTATTCCTCAATCCGAACAAGAGGTCGGGTCCTCCGGTGGCCGCCATTTTCAATTCTTTAAAGGTTAATCTGGGGGCAAAGATCAGAGCTTGAGAAGGAAATTGCGAGAGCGATCGAAACAAACGCAAAACAGAGTCGGAATGAATTTTACACGGTTGAAGAGGAGAGAGAATCGCGTTTAGTTTTTTTTAAGTCTACGTTTTTAGTTAACATGGAGTAATAGTATTTATTTTCAAATTTATAAATAAACTATTATATATATTAAAATCTAATGGTGTTTTAATTGCAATTGGATTTCAATTCAATTTCAATTGATAGTAAACTTTAATTTACTATTTTGATCTTTCTAATTTAAAGTAAATTGATTTTTAATTTTCATTTACTCTTTTGCCTTTTAATTGCAATTCAATTTCAATTTCTATCAACTCAATTTTTTAAAATTCTTTTCAATCTCAAATCAAATATATCTATCTATCTATTATATATATATATATAGAGAGAGAGAGTTGACCATGTAAGAACCTGTATTTAACGTGAGAACTGCGAACCATGCATAATCATTATATAATTATTGCATAATCGTTATATAGTTTATGCAAAAAATATATAATTTCACATTATACATATTTTTATGTAGAAGGGACAAAGTGTAAAATTATAGATTTTTTGCATAAAATATATAAATGTTATGCATAAATTATATAAGAATTATGCATGGTTCTCATTTCTCACGTTAAGTGTGGGTTCTCACCAGATCCATACCATATATATATATATATATATATATATATATATATAGAGAGAGATCTGGTGAACATCCACATTTAACATGAAAACTGCGAACCATGCCTAAATTCTTATATGTTTTATGCATAATTTTTATATATTTTATGCAAAAAAATCATGTAATTTTATATTTTAGTCATTCTGCATAAAACATATAATGGTTATAAATAATGTTAAATTACAAGTTTTTTTGCATTAAAAACATAAGGATTATGCATAAAACATATAGCAATGATTATGCGTGGTTCTTAGTTCTCACGTTAAATATGATTTTCACATGATCCATATATATATATATATATATATATATATATATATATATATAACTCTAATAGTGTTTTAATTCCAATTATATATATAAAAATCCGGATGGTGTTTAATTTCCCATTGATTTTAACTCAATCTCAATTAATTTTAAACCTTGATTACATTTTTCCCCCTTTTAATTAATTTCAATTTTAATTTAATTCAATTTCATATAATTCTATATTCAATCTCAAATCAAATTTATTTCATCTTATTCTTTTTTTATTCAACTATTTCAGTTCAGTTCAATTTAATTTAATTTAATTTAATTTAATTAATTTTTTATTTTTACTTAATGGATAAAGTAATTAATTTTATCCATTTCTTATTTTAATTTCGTAATATAAGATAATTTTAACGCAAATTTCTACAATAAAAGCATATACTTTAAAGACCCAATATCAATATTCTACATGTATAAATATAAAATATGAGCATTGTAAAATAATATATAATCAACCACAAATTATTATGAAATAATAGATATTCAATTGAATTAAATATTTATTTAGATTAAATTAAATTATGTCTTTATCTCATTTATAACATATAATATATTAAATTATAATTATACATCGATAAATTATAATCATATGATGATTTCAATTAGTCAAAATTAAAAAGTTAAAAAGAATCTATTATGTAAATGAAATGATACAAAATATAGACCAAGTGATAGTAGACAATACACAATAAAAATAGTGTTCAAATACACAACAAATAAAATCCAAACTCAGAGTTCTAAGACACGTACATCGAAATTGCAAATCAATGAATAAATTATCAACACATTAAAAAAATGTATCGAGTATTTTCATGTTTTCATTATTTTGTTATAACACGTTGTCATTGATCAATTCCATAGGAATACATAGTTCAGGAGAAATTCCGAAAATTAGAAGAAGCTCAAAATAAATCTTCCAAGAAACGTGTTTTTACTGAAGGTGTTTATTAATTTCTTTACTTATATCTACATAAAAATTAGCTTACATAAATATTTGATACCTCCAAAGTAAAATATTTGAATGTGATTCTTACTGTACGAGTTATACAATTTTTAAAATTATAAAAAATCTTACTTCAGAGTTCATACTATTCTAAACAGATGGGAGAAGAGTAGGATCAAAATTATAATATTTGTCGGTAACCCAGAGGAAGTCGTCGGAGAAATGAGATGGATCGACTTTCTTCGATTTCTCTAATTGCATTTATTAGGAATTTAAATAGACTAGATTAAATATTAGAGATAGACTTTTAAAATAAAATTAGGTGCTCTAATTATACACATCCAAGCAGTACCCAATCATTCTAGTACTTTAAACAATGAGAGTATACTATATAAAAGATGGTCATCGTATAAGAACTTACCCTTCCTTTTTGAAAAAAAATGCGACATAATAGCAAAAACTGAATCGCAAAGACACAACCAATTTCTTAATTTAATTTTCTAGGTTTTTTGACTAAGGCATATTATTAAATCATATATGTAATAATCATTTTTATTAAAAATGATACGAAAAAAAACTGCAAAATTTAATAAATTTTAAATATCTATTATATATATATATATATAAATCTAAATAAAAATCATTAGAAGCTCAATTTTTTAATGGCATTCGCTTCTTATTCGCATTGTTTATAAATCAAAGAACAAACTTTCAATTTTTTACAATGTAATAAGCGTTTGAACGAGAACAAATTGGGTATAGACGCCTAACTACTTAGTTAGTTACAAATGTTGAGAAAAATATAGTGGGTGATTTATGATTATATGTATAAACTTTGATTATAGTAATGTATATTTAGCTATTCTAACAATTTAGAAAATACAAAAAAAAAAAAAAAAAAAAATCAATGACAAAATAGTATCATCTATATCTCTACCACCAACGTCTTTATTTCTAGAGAAGTAATAGCGGGACGGAGGGAGTACATAAAATGCATAAATAATATTACAATTTTAGGTATTAAATTTTAAAGAAAAAATTACAGTGTATTAATTGGTAAATATTTCAGTAAATATTTTAAATTTATTCTTTTAAGATCAATTTAACCAAAACATGAATATTTGGTAGGATATTAGAATACCGAGGTATTTCTAAATGAAAACGACAGCGCATCAGATATGACTGGTGAGTTATAATTTATGTGATATTTGATTACAATTATAATTACAATTTAATAAAAAAAATTACATATTGTCATATTGAACATCTATATATTTTCAAAGATTAACTTTTAAATTCGAGTCAGTGGATATTAGACATTTACTTGCAAAATATTCAAAGTATGTACCACTACAACAATACGAGTAACAACGATGATTAGTTTAATATTTTTTCCCCTCGATACAATCGATTGTTCAAGTAGTTATTTATTTATATTCAAAACACAAATGATTTATGAATGCAAGAACGGTTTTAGGAATTAAAATATATAATGTAAAATAATGGAACATCAAGGTGTCATCAGTCATGAAAAAATAAAAAAATCTAATATTACTGGTGAGATTTTATTTGTTCGATGGCATATTTTATTTAAGTTTATTATTTAATCAGTATTTCCATTAGTAGAATAAAATTATTAAAAATGAATATTGGGAGTGCTCTGATATAGAAGACCTAATACACATATGTACTGAATGTGAGGTTTATTTTCGGTGTGATGAACGATGGTGTCTTCGAGTAAAAAGAATCCAAAGTATTCCCTTTGTTGTCTAAGTGGAAAAACAAAGTTTTCGCCGAAAGCATTATCAAATCTTATATTTGGTAGAGATTTATTGAGAAAACACTTTTTGACCAATAATAGGTTGTATAAAAACATAATTTATTTCACATTTATGGGAGAAAAAATAGATTCAACTACAAACATTGGAAATTCCATGCATGGATTCACATGTATGAAAAAAATACCACCAAATCGAAAGTCTGATACCAACACATGAACAACCGCCTAAAGTTGTACAACTTTATATCAACAATACAAAAAATGAAGTTAAAAACCAACTAAGCACAATGTAGTAAGTGAGATTTATGCAATTTAAAAATTATTTTAAAAAATAAAAAACTAACTATTTTATCACAAAACGTGAGAATTATTTAAAATAGGACCGATATAACATAGATAAAAATTGATGCTCAAATTATGGTAAAAATCCTGCATATGCTTCATGAGAATAATGTTTTAGTGAAATCATTTAGAATGAAAGAGAGAGATTTAGGAAAACACAAACATCAAAAATAAAATTAAGGCTATTGAAAGAGAGAATGAGAAAAAGGGACATATAACTTTCCTATTGTACCAGAGGTTGTTATATTGGTCGTTGATTGATGAGTGGTTTTTATACCATCTCATCGTGTTCTTTTTAAGCTTATTTACATCGTTTTCTATTCATTTTTAGCTTTTGTTTTGCTTGGAATCGTATACTTTCGATGATTTTTGATTTTATAGGTTTCTCACACGTTTTGAGCATATTTAGTGGTATTTGGCACCAAAATGAAAGAAACCATGACCATTGATGCATTGTTGGCAAAGATGGAGTTGTTTGATGAAGAATGAAGAGGATTTGAAGCCGGATGTTGAAGAAATCGTGTTTCGGAGCTCATGTAACAAGGCAGTTGGAAAATCGCGTGGCAGGCGGATCTAACGATCTTAGAATCCGATCTCCACCGTCCACATCGTATTTCTATGTGTTAGGAACATTGTGGCAAAGTTTCGTGGCGATCCAACGGTTAACGAAGGAGATATCGCTTTTTCCCAAAATGCAACAGTGCAGAAAAAAAGTGTTCGGCCGAAGACGTCGGACCGCGGTCCGCATTTGTGCTGGACCGCGGTTCGGTATGTTCTGACTCAAAAACTGGAAAATCCGTGGGGGTCGGACCGCGGTCCGCCTTTTGTGATGGACCGCGGTTCGCGTCGTATATAGCCCAAAAATAGATTTTTTCAGCCCGAAACATATATAAACCCTTCCGGACTTCTTTCCTTCGGACCACACACCATATTTTCGACTTCTTCCACCCTCCAAGGCAGAGAAACACCCAAGGCATCCCTCCGTTGAAGATTCAAGACGAAGATTGAAGACCACAACCCGAGAACCAAGCGCGAGGATCAATCCGCTAGATTCTAGGTTGTATTATTCCTTCTCAGTTTTGTTTAGGGTTTTTGATACTTGAATTCTATGGATTATTTTTGCATCTTTTGTGATTATTTTCCTACGAATATGAGTGGCTAAATCCCCTTGTGTGGGGGTTTAGCAGGATCTATGTTTTTGATGAATTGATTCAGACCTTAGTTTTTCAATGAATGAATTGTTTTGTTTCTTAATTGTTGAGACTACTTTTGATTTCTCTATGATTCTTTAATGTGATTGGTCATCATCTTAGATAATTATAGAGAATATAGGTAATAGATAATACGGCGCATCATACCCGATTATTTATTTAGACCTGTAATTAAGTGTCTAGATTGTCACCATTGGTTTGGGATAGTTTAGATGGTTCCTTAAATCCTTGAGCATGATACGATCCTTAAGTTCATGATATGATCACTTGATTGACCCTTAGGATTATAAGTTAGAGATCTCCCGCCATCATACGGAATCCCTAGAGCCTTAGTGGTTGAACCAACAAAATAAATTCATAAATGCTAGCTAGAGAATGGGAATGAATCGATCATCTTAGACATAGTGATTGCTAAACCTCCGCACTCTTCATCAAATCTTGAAACCACATCCATTATCCGATTTGCTTCGCTTTTACTTGTTTTCTTACTTTCTTGCTATTTTAATTTCGTAGTTTTAAATAATTCAAACCCAGTTTAGGACCAAGTAGATACTTAAATAATTAGAGTAATTAGAACCCAGCTGAATCCTTGTGAGATCGACTTCGGGAGTTGCTAGATTAAGTACTATACCGACTGTTGCACTATAGGAATGCTATTAGATTTATTGCTTTCCATTAAAAAAAAAACGAGGAGGAAATTGACATATATGCTTCATCTATTGATTTTTAATGCATAATAAGCTATATCAGAGCAGTAGGTGAGCTGATACGGTCGGGATTAACTTTGGATCTGAGCCTGCCAGATCAAGCTTCACATTTGTAGATCGATCGGATATCACACATCAGGGAAGATTCATTTACCCATTTTTCTTTGTTTCACTCTATTTTAATGCTAAAGACTAGCTCGTAGATAGGTTTTGGGGGAGGGGGGGGGGTATGTAGAATCTTGAACCCTATTTATTTGGTCTGTATTGTTATGATTTTGATGATTCTCCATGTACTTGATATTTGAGCTTCTATGACTTATGTTATTTGATGTTTATGCATTTCTTGCCTTAAATTTTTTCTTTGCTGAAGCATTGTTGAATTAAATTTGAGCATGATAAAATTTTCGAACATGTAGGATGTAAAAGTATGGTAGTCCAAAGCCTTTGTGAGAATTTGAGCCTATTGTGAACTGACGAAATTCTATGTCGGTCTCAATTTCTTTCATGTGTGATACTCGCTTTAGGGAGAATATTTAGAACTTGCTTTGAGTCTGTTTGAAGTTTATTGAACACTTTTCGTATATGTCATTGATATGATCTTAGACACTATCTCGTTCTTTAGCCAGAGCCAAATATGATTCCTACCTCGAACATCAACCTAGTAAGCCCCTTTGAGCTTAATGTATCCTTTTTATTCATGTTCATCCACTTAAATTGCCTAACCTAACTAGCCTTAACCGAGGATCTAGTAGCGTCATTAGTGCTGTGGAAGGAAATGAAGGCTTGTGAGGGTTTAGTGATCAAGGGACAAATTTTTGAAGCAAAAAAAAAAAAAAATGAGATAGGTGTGAATTGATTTTGATTCTATCTAGCTTGGTACCGAACTTGATGACACCGTGTTATACTGAAATCTTTATCTAATTATTGGTAGAGAGTTGACAGGTAAACAATTGGATAGAATATGAGAGACTTGTGCATGTACTCCTAACTTTGATTGAAAGGGGTTTATTGATGACATATGTTAGAGTTGGGAGGTGTTGAAAAAAAAAAAAGAGAAAAAAAGAGAAGAAAAAAAAAGAAAAGGTGAAAAGAAAAAGGGAGGAAATTGAAAAGGGGAGTATATTTTGAAAAAAAAAAAAAACGGTGAGAACTCGGGGTGACTTGATTTGTTTGATTATGAGTGGTTCAAATGTGATTGGTTTTAGAGGTTTATTTTGATATATCATCATTTGGTTGCTCTACTAGATCCCTTGATTGTTCGTACATTATGAGTCACTTTTCTTATATCTTCCCTACCTTTTTATTACATGCCTTAGCCCCATTACAACCAAAGTAAGACCTTCGAGATCTTTGTCATGAATTGTGTTCATTATGAGTAGAATTAGACAATCTTCAAGCTTATGAAGACGCTCTCCTAGGGTTGAGTTTGAGTGATAATTTTACCCTTATACACTTGAGTGTTTGAGTGATACAGATATCTGGAGAGGGACTACACTACTTCTATGTTCTATTTTGTTTTGAAGGTGGCACTAAGCTTGAATGATTTTCGCGTGCTAATGATGTGTTCTTCCAAAAAACTGAATTAGGCTTGAATTGTTATGCTCATCTTTTTTATATTTAGTCATAGTCTTTCTTTTATCTTGTTTATTTGCTTGAGGACAAGCAAAAGCTTAGGTTTGGGGGGATTTGATGAGTGGTTTTTATACCATCTCATCGTGTTCTTTTTAAGCTTATTTACATCGTTTTCTATTCATTTTTAGCTTTTGTTTTGCTTGGAATCGTATACTTTCGATGGTTTTTGGTTTTATAGGTTTCTCATGCGTTTTGAGCATATTTGGTGGTATTTGGCACCAAAATGAAAGAAACCATGACCATTGATGCATTGTTGGCAAAGATGGAGTTGTTTGATGAAGAATGAAGAGGATTTGAAGCCGGATGTTGAAGAAATCGTGTTTCGGAGCTCATGTAACAAGGCAGTTGGAAAATCGCCTGGCAGGCGGATCTAACGATCTTAGAATCCGATCTCCACCGTCCACATCGTAGTTCTATGTGTTAGGAACATTGTGGCAAAGTTTCGTGGCAATCCAACGGTTAACGAAGGAGATATCGCGTTTTTCCCAAAACACGACTGTGCAGAAAAAAAGTATTCGGCCGAAGACGTCGGACCGCGGTCCGGTATGTTCTGACTCAAAAATTGGAAAATCCGTGGGGGTCGGACCGCGGTCCGCCTTTTGTGCTGGACCGCGGTCCGCGTCGTATACAGCCCAAAAACCAATTTTTTTGGCCCGAAACCTATATAAACCCTTCCGGACTTCTTTCCTTCGGACCACACACCATATTTTCGACTTCTTCCACCATCCAAGGCAGAGAAACACCCAAGGCATCCCTCCGTTGAAGATTCAAGACGAAGATTGAAGACCACAACCCGAGAACCAAGCGCGAGGATCAATCCGCTAGATTCTAGGTTGTATTATTCCTTCTCAGTTTTGTTTAGGGTTTTTGATACTTGAATTCTATGGATTATTTTGCATCTTTTGTGATTATTTTCCTACGAATATGAGTGGCTAAATCCCCTTGTGTGGGGGTTTAGCAGGATCTATGTTTTTGATGAATTGATTCAGACCCTAGTTTTTCAATGAATGAATTGTTTTGTTTCTTAATTGTTGAGCCTACTTTTGATTTCTCTATGATTCTTTAATGTGATTGGCCATCATCTTAGATAATTATAGAGAATATAGGTAATAGATAACACGGCGCATCATACCCGGTTATTTATTTAGACCTGCAATTAAGTGTCTAGATTGTCACCATTGGTTTGGGATAGTTTAGATGGTTCCTTAAATCCTTGAGCATGATACGATCCTTAGGTTCATGATATGATCACTTGATTGACCCTTAGGATTATAAGTTAGAGATCTCCCGCCATCATACGGAATCCCTAGAGCCTTAGTGGATGAACCAACAAAATAAATTCATAAATGCTAGCTAGAGAATGGGAATGAATCGATCATCTTAGGCATAGTGATTGCTAAACCTTCGCACTCTTCATCAAATCTTGAAACCACACCCATTATCCGATTTGCTTCGCTTTTACTTGTTTTCTTACTTTCTTGCTATTTTAATTTCGTAGTTTTAAATAATTCAAACCCAGTTTAGGACTAAGTAGATAATTAAATAATTAGAGTAATTAGAACCCAGCTGAGTCCTTGTGAGATCGACCTTGGGAGTTGCTAGATTAGGTACTATACCGATTCGTGCACTTGCGAGAATTATAATTTGTTCATCATTGATGATTATGAATAACCACTTCAAAACAAAGATAGTTGAGACACAATCAGGGTTACTAGAACTAACAAACCAGTTGCATCCTTCATTCTTGCTTTACAATATCCATTGTTGTTCAAATAATTCTTTTCTTTTAGGCTTTGTGAGAGACAAATAAAATTCCAACAATTTTGAGTATAAAGAAATTATTTCAACAATTCATGGTTGATGCAAATATAATGATAGAGTCGGCTAGATTATCATACATTCACATGAAGTAACCAGACTTACATGCAGACATATAAAGTGGTTTGATTTAGACACTGATTAAAGGAGAAACAAATTCGTCAAGACATGGTAAAAATCTAATTTTACCTTCAAGCTTTATTGGTGGGGCTCAATACGTGATACAAAATTACCAAGACACCCATATGCTGATATGCATCAAGATTTATTTATTACACTAATTTATAATCCAAAATAGCTAAAGATGGTGAAATATGAAATGTAAAAAAATCCATGCGGATGCACGGGTACTGCACTAGTTTTATATAAACTGTGAAAGATCAGCCATACTCAAATTATTGTCTATAAATTTCTTCATACTCGCCGATTTATTTATGACGAAAACACTATTAATTGGCGAATACTCCCTCCGTCCCAATTATAATGAGCACTTTAGTTTTTGCACATTTTTTAAGAAGAGTTATTAGTTGTGAGTAGAGATATGTAAAGGTGTGGGTCCCACAAGAAAATTGTGTGTAATAATTTGCTAAAAAGGAAAACTGGACATCATAATTGGGACAAATGAAATATTATGTTGTATTTTGGAAAATAAAATAAAATTAGCAACTCGTTAAAAGTAGTGTGTATAAATGATTTTGAATTGATACATACCAAATGAAGTTATCACAAATCAACAAGACAACTTAGCTTACATTCAACTTTTTTGCTTCAGCAATGCCACAAACAAGTAAAACATAGACTACAGTTCTTTCAGGATATCAAGTTTGAATTGGATCCAGACTCTAATGCATGAAATCCTTCATCGGGTCGTCGTGATGGACCCTCTTCATTCTGAAAGCTTCCATATCTTCGGGAGTTACCTGTAACACAACGTACGGTCAGAGCCATCAAAAAATACAATTGTGGTCGATCACTTAGCAAGCCAACATACCTCACCCTTCCACTTTTCAGATATATCGAAAAATCATCCACAAAACTTGCAATAAAATCGATGCAAGACAATTTTTGTAAAATAATTTTACCTTTTGAAGTGCTTCAGCAAGTCTTTTCTGATCCAAGACCAAATCCTCAGGCACTTCAGATCCCCATGTAGCAACTCTTTTCTCCTCAGATGATGCAGTTTCAAATAGAAACTATCAGATACTGCATACCTGCATGGTTATGAGAGAAAAAAAAATACTTGGTGTTCAGGTAAAAATGCATAAAACTATCTTGTGTTTGTTTTTCTACAAAACATTAAAAAAAAAAAAAAAATCGACCTTAAAAAAGTTGCACGAAATACCCTCCGTCAAAATTAACCGTGTGCATCTCAATCTCACCAACACAAGTTTAGTTTTGACGGGAGGGTATTTCGTGCAATTTCTTTAAGAAAAAGGTTTAGGATTATAAATAATTTAATCGTTGCTCCAAAAGTACCCGTGCATCCGTGCAATTTCCTGAAGAATATTACATGCTCTTAAAGAGCAAGTCAAAATTATTTATTGACATGATTTAATCGTTGCTCTAGAAGTAGCACAATTTAATATTCTCAAAGAATATTACATACTCCTAAAGAGTTATTAATATTATCTATGTATTTACTATATACCTCAGTTTTTTTTCTTCTGCATACTGTATAATATTTATATTTATATATATAAATCCAATCTTAATTTGTTGCTCTTGAAGTAGCACACAATTTATATTCCTGGAGAACACGTACTGAGCAATTCATACAATATATCTTATTGATGACGAATCTTGGTTCTTGATTTGTTATTGTTGTTGCTCCTAATGTAACACAATTGATATCCCAAAAGAACACTATACATTTCTAAAGAACAATTGGGTTTATCAAAAATATTAACCTTTCACCTAAAACAATTTAATATAGACTAAAATTGTTGCTCATGAAGTAGCACAATTTGTGTTCCTGAAAAATACTACATGTTCTTGAAGAACAATTCAAGCTTTGATTTTGACAAAATGCTATATGTTCATAACTCTAATTGTTGATCTTGAAATAGCACAATTAACTCTACATGTTTTTGGAACAACTAAAACCTATCATTTTGAAATCATTTTGAAACCTAATTACATGGAGTGGTAGCAAGAGCCCCTCTATGTTGATCTTAAATATTGCATGTTCCTAAATATTGCATGTTCCTAAAGAACAATGTATATATATAAAGGTATGTTGTAGTTTAAAATATTACATGGAGTGGTAGCAAGAGCTCCTCTATGTTTGACAACTGCATTTACAATACCTATTGTTGCTTAATTTCTTTTCAAGAGTAGTTGTGAGATCCGGTAGATCTCAAAATTTGTAATATATTGATTTCATTTATCTTGAATAAACTGAATTGTTGATATGGAAGTAGCACAATTACATTCCTGAAGAATTGCCATATTGTGATATTAACATTACTATCACGTGTTTGTGGAAATGCCTCAACTTTTGCTCCTACAGTAGCATCATTTATATTCTAGAAGAATATTAAATGCTCTTAAAGAGCAACTTGTACTTTTGATGATATATGCTATTCTTGAATGAAAAACAATATTTATGTCTTGTTAACATTAATAAAATCTTGATATCGATGTTCATCTGCCAATGAGAGGTATGGGAGAGATAATAGAATGAAACAAAGCATCCCAGTAGAATTGCGGAAAGATATTAATTATTTCTCCCCCTAAAGCTCGATACGAGTAGATGCATCATAAATTGCAAGATTTTAAAATCTAGTGCATCAAACATTATTAAAGGCTCCCGAAGAGCTTGTATCATTCTATCAAATGATACTAAATTAACTATTGAAAATGCTCTTTACTCTAGTAAGTCTATAAGACACTTACTAAGTTTTAAGAATATGCAAATGATAACATATTAAAATTATATAATAAGGTAGTGATTCTTTTGTATTTAGCCAGAAGCTAACAAAAGAAAATTATCACACTACTGAAGGAATTTAAGAGAGGAAGAATTGTACCTTCCTCCACATATGTTGTTGCAGCTCTGATTGTTGCTCGTTTTTCAGATCTTCTATCTGTGTCCCGGCCTTTTTCTCCCTCTGGGTGGTCAGAGAATTAAGATTTATGTCTCTCTCTCAAACGTGTATAACGTGTGAGTATGTGTATATTATGTTCTGATTATGAACAGAATATTAATATATATAGGCTTCAAGAGCCAATATTATATTAATAATTGTAGCCATTAATTTAATTATATCCCTAATGGGCTTCTACATAATTAACCCTTAATATAATTAATTAATCTATTAGGCTACTAATATTTATCAATTAATTGGCTCATCCAATTAATTCCAGATAAATAACATTATTAAATAATGTAAAAATACATTAATATATTAATAATGATTTTTGAGAGACAATAAATAACTAGGCAACTAATTGGGCCAGATCATTAATACAAAAAATAAAGCAGGACCTCAAATTAATTAATTATCTATGTTCAGCCCAGAGCAAAAGTAATTAATAAACACAGATTCATTCCACTAGAGAATCCGTGCTGACTTACCCCTTTATCCCAAATTGAGCAAGGGCTTGTATTTTAGACTTAAACGATCCCCATATTTAAGATAGAAATACTCTTTAATTAATTAAGCTCACTGACAGCTTAAATTAATTAACATCTTATTATATTTCTGAGTAGTAACACTCGACCTCATTAACACACCTGAACTTAATCAACCGATCGATTTTAGTGTGTTAATCCTTACGAGTTCCTTAGGGGATATTATCACCCCATTTTACTAGGATATGGTTGCAAGATACAAACAACTAGCCTGACCCACAAATGACTACTAACACCCAAGATACGTAGATCCGGTCGCGATGACGTTCACCATAGTAGGTCAAAGTGATAGATAGTCAAATGCTTCAGCTGAAGTCTTACCAAGCTTAAGACCAGCTAAGTCATTGAGATCTTGGTTCTCCACTAACTCTAAGGTTAGTCAGGAGAATACATCTTACTGTGATCCATCAATACACGACCTTAAGTGTACCAGTAAATACAAGCAGCCAAGACAAGCCACTTCTTATCTAAACTGCAGCTTAAGCCGACAACTTATCCTTAAGTTGTCTCAACTGTGATAACTGTTTATATTTTGTCAGTTCAACCAATTTTTGTAGTGTTCTGTGATACTCGACACACTACACAAATCTAACTTTTATACAAGATAAATGATTACATATGCAAATATATATATTTATCAGACATGGTGCTAAGGACAAAAACACATTGTATACAAGTATAAAACTTGCTTCCAGTATTAAAAATCCCAACAACTACCACCTTGAATGTATTATACTCATAAAAACAAGTGAGACAAAATATGTCATGAATCGGAAGTTCAAAAGAGCTTTATGCTTTAACATGATAAGTTTGGACATCTACAAAGAACTATAACATAATTGAAAATTCATATGAACGCTGCAGAGAGATCCTGAAGAATCTCTTAATTTCCATGAATGCTCGATTTCTATAAAAAATGTGGCACTTGGTAGAACTACAATTTCAAAAATAAAGAGCTCAATTTCATCGATAATATTTGCATTGATAAAGCGAGTGAGTTTATTAAACTCCAAGTTTCTCCTGAAGAGGATTTACTATTATTTTGCTTTGGGATTGAGATTCAACACCTAGTTTCTCATGTCCATAACCAAAATGGTTTTGTACGTATAAAAACAATCTCACATTAAAATTGTTATTATGATAAAATAACGTTCTCAATATTAGGTGGAACATATGTCACATTCGGATTCCTGAAGTAATCAATGTAAAATCTACATAAAAAAAAAGCACAAGGAAAAATTAGTCACATTTGGATTCCCGAAGTAATCAATGTGAACAAGAAGTCGAAATGTTCACTTGCAAAAGATTGCAAACGAACTTCTTGATGCTTATATATATATATATATATATATATATATATAAGAAGTGACAATGTCATACATTTGCTGCAAATACCCCCAACAAGAATTCATGTCCTTGAAGGACAAGCATAAATGACAGTAAATGCATTTAAAATTCGTCAAAAATATGGTCGACCAATTGGTTCTAAAAGAAATTTTGTGTCTAAGAAAAGGGGCACAACATATGAACCAAACAATGACGATAATGATTAATCAATCAAATGAAGTTCCTGAAGGACTACAAGCGTCTGAAAATACTGAGATCTCAAAATAATGGAGAGATCAAATATCGTCGTGGCCGCACGACGATATTTTCGACTTTTAATATGACTCTTAAAATGATAAAAGAGGATCATCAACGACGATCTATAAGAGATTGTCAATATAGAAATAATTGGCCAAAGAAGAAAGAAGTCACACAAGGTGAATTAATATTCCATAAAAAGCCGAAAAATATCTGGACCTGTAGTTCAAATCCGGAAAAAATATCCCCGAAGGATATACATGTGTCTTTGTTAGAAAGAGAAATAAAAAACTGCGAGATATATGACAATACTCGTAACACAAGTCTCTCTCAAAGATCGGGAATCAATTATGAAAACTCTCCCATAATAGACGTCATTATGTTTTAGAGTTTGCTTAATCTACTTATGTCACAAAGACTTGATATGCGTCTTATGGATGTAGTAAATATCTATCTATTTGATTCAATTGATAGTTATATATACTTGAAAATATCTGAAGGATTTAACTTACTTAAATCACGTAAGTCAAAAATATATTTTCAAGTAAACTGCAAAATCGTTGTAAGAACGTGTATCCCAAAAGTGAAGGTGTATTTGCTCATATGTTTTCAGAAGAAAGCTGATAGCAAATCAGTTTATGTTGTTATTTGAATAAGACTCCTGAAGAGTTTAATACTTGAAATTATGTGTATACTCCGTCAACATGACATATATCGGGCCACTACTTGTGGACTATTTTATTGATTGACACGTGATTCTATAATCCAACTCAACCATTGTTGGCATTATGTGGAGCTTAAAATATGAATGCCGCAAATATCTCGTTGGATTATCATTGACGCCAGAAGCGTGAGAGATTTATTGGTGCTAAGAGATAAGAAGTCCGCAGAATACAAAATTAGAACACATCACTTCAAATTCTTCCTGAAGAGGATATGTGAATCATTATTTACAAAAGTATATGATGAAATCAACCCATGCCTAAAGACGGAGTTATAATCAAAAGACTGTGGTTGAACTAATAATTGTCTCGACCTGTAGATCGAGCATCTCTCTGATGGAGTTACGCTAGTCGACCGACCTGAAAGGTCTTTAAAGAGATTTATTGTATTTCATCCACATAGCTACCTAATGGTTGCTTCAATCACTTGAAGTGGATGTAGACTCATTTAGACCTATAGAAGATAACAAAAATGTTTTAGGACCAGAAGTTCCTTACTTATGTGCAATTTGAGGATTTAAAATGGAATTGACCATCCTTTGTTATCTTCGAGACAAACATGCTATTATCTATGAAGATAGTTAAACTTGTGTTGCATATATTAGTTTAGACCTTGAAGATAACCTTAAAGATTGTTATCTTGAGGGGGAGTGATAAATTATAAATAATCCTGAAGATTAGACTGACTCCTAAAGTTCAAATAGCTCTGAAGGTCAAATGGTTGTACTCTTTTTCCTTTCTAAGTTTTTCCGAGGCATCCAATGCAACACACGAGTAAATGAGTCATTGAGATTGATTTATAAAAGAGCCATGATAGGTCTAAATTCGTACTATCCATATTCCGTTTATTTTGGCGCCACTTTGGTCGTTGGATTGCGTTTTGGTGTTGTTTTGCAGATTCCTATGATGATGTGGCGATGATGAGACGTTGAGGTGGCGGATGCAAATTAAAGGCAAAAAGAGGCTTAATCCGGAAGGAATTATGTAGAAGGAAGAGATGAATAAGGGAAGAATAAGTATGAAAAGAATTTTAATATAATATATTTTATATTATATCTTTCCATACTTAATTAGAAGACCTAATTCTACAAGAAAATGGATAAGCCGATATATATAGGAACGAGAGAGAGGCGCCGCACACACACATACACGATACATTATTCTCGCCGCCAGGGGAGACAACATCTTGAAGTGAGGGAGTCCAGCGAGGGATTATTTTAATGATCCTTATCATCATTCCATCTTGAATAATCATCATTCACGCCGCACGAAAGGAGGAGGAGATATTATTTTATTAAATCTTTATCATCATCTTTACACCATTCCGCGCACGAGATCAGCGAGAGAGAGAATCAAGATTTGGAGATCATCAGATTTGGAGACACAAACATTATTTTGCTTTCATTTCTTAGTTTAGATTTGGAGTTTTTGACTTTGCTTATCGTTTGGATGGTTTGAAATCCTTCGAACTGGTATTTTCAGATTATCAAGATTTAATTTCGTTTGCTTTCGTGTTTAATTCAGTTCGTCTAGTTGTTATAATTTCGTACGTATTTATTTCTTGATTTTCAGTATGTTTTGTGTTCTGTCCAGCAAACCGATATGTCTGGCCAGTCCGGCCGATATGCGTAGCTAAGTCTTTTTAGGGCCGGTGAGATGTAAAACACACACCACCATATTTTCGTGAGACTAGGGCTTAAAATTAATCACTTAGGTTCTGAATTAATCATTAATTGAATTAATTAATTTAGACTTGATCACCCTAGGTTAGTTTAATTCATAGCTAATTTAGTACTTCCATCGTTTCTCGTGGGATTAGGCTAAATAAGTAGCAAATTGTTCTTAGGACAATTGGATTAATTTGGTAGGAGACTATTAGATGCCCACCATACGAGTAGGCTCCTAAATTGAGTTCCCTTAGTTCTAAAAGCTGATTAGGTGTTAAATCTATTGATTGCCCACCAACGTAGGTTGCATCTAGTTTAGAGTAGTAGTCGTTTCAATGCCCACCATGTCGATTACCAAATAATTAAGGGGGAATAGCGGATATGTCAGTTTAATTACGGTGTCCTGCAACTAATTGACTTAAGTGGATTAATTAATTAATAGTGTCAGTGATCGATTATGAGTGTGTGTGAATCATCTTGCTGGACCCGTTTTATTTGCATAAGTTTATTCCGTGTTTAATTCCTGCTATTTACTTTCTTTGTTTAGTTTAGAAAATTCCCAAACTTGCGTGGTTGCTAACCAAACCTTGATTGATAGGATTTTTAGGTCTAAAATACTTCGTTCCCTGTGTTCGATACCTTTTGCTATACTAATCTTAGTTCTAGCAATTTTGCACGATTATTTGGTGTAAACAACGATCACCAAATTGACGCCGTTGCCGGGGAACAGTGTTATCTTTTAGCTTATTTTTCCTACTGATCTTTTGTGCTTTTTAAGTGTTGCATGAGCAGGTCTTCCCGCCCTTTTCTACACTTCGATCCAGAAATTGAAAAGACTGCGAAAAGGAATCGGAAGGCAACAAAGCTGCAAAAGCAACCAGTGCTGTCACAAGCAGAAACAGGTCCGACTGGCCAGACAGAGGAAAGAACCAGCGAGTCAGAATCTGAAATCGGTCCGACTGGTCAGATAGACCCGTTTTCTGAAGACAACAATTCTGAATTTGAAGAAGAAATCATGGCTGAAGAAGGAGCCAATCTGAAGATGAACTCAGGTTCAAGGAACTTGGGAGAGGACTTGCCCGGACCAATAAACATAAACACCACTGAGCAGATAGATGTGAAGCTGAATTTGGTCGCGGCATGTCCAAAGTTTTATGGGAAGCTGAACGAGAATCATTTTGCTTTTCTAGAGGGATTCAATCAGGTTTGTGATCTGCACAGACAAGGTCATTTGGATGCTTTCAAGCTCAGAGAATTCCCTTTTACTCTTCAAGACGGAGCTCGAGCATGGTTTTCTGGACTTCGACCTTGGTCGATTACTACTTGGGCTCAGATGCGTCAGACATTCCTGGACAAGTATTTTCCTCAATACAAGATGAATGTACTCAAAAAGGAGATTTCTGGGATTACTCAAGAGCTTGACGAGTCCTTTGGAGCATACTGGGAGCGTTTTGGGAAGCTAGTTGATAGCTGCCCAAACCATGGTTTTTCTGATGTGGATCTGCTGCAATGCTTCTACCAAGGAATGACAGATGAGTCCAAGACCATGGTGAATGTCGGATTGAAGGGTAGCTTTGCTAATAGCTACTACACTGATGCGAAGGCAATCATTGAAGGCCTTGCCGAGTCTACATCACAATACAAAGGACCAAGGATGCAAAGGAAATCTGTGAATCTTTCGAGTGGAGACTTTCTAGACGATCTTGATATGAAAGTTGGGCTAAAAATGGAGGAGAAGTTCAGCCAACTCGAAGACAAATTGGATCGTCTATTTAAGGAGAGGAATCCTCCTTCCTCTTCCTCTTCATCTGCGCGCACAATTGCTGATCACACATGTGGTGCATGTGGTCAAAGAGCGCACACATCTTTGCAATATCATGGCGAAGATGTTAATGCAGCTGACAATTGGAATGGACAGAACAAGGTTCATCCGAACTTAAGGTGGAGACAAGATGACCAAGCACCACAACCGCCAAGGAATCCTCCACAACAATCATTCTAACAGCCTACATACCATCATCAACAATATCAGCCACCGCAACAACAAGGGTTTAAACAACCCTACAGACCTCCACATCAAAGGCAATTCACGCAGCAATTTCAGCAGCAGACTGGCCTGTCTGGCCAGACGGACCAGAGCAGCCCGTTGGAGAAAATGATAGCTGATATGATTAATTCTCAGAAGAATGCCATTGCCTATCAACAACAGATGCAAGAGGAAATTAATCAGACCAAGAGGGATAATCAAAGCACCGTCGAGAATTTATCCAAGCAAATCTCCAAGTTGAATTCTTCGATTCAAGAAATAAAGGCTAGTCAAGGGCAATTACCGTCGCAAGTCCAGCCCAACCCTAATGTTATGGCTAATGTTAGTCAAATTAGTATGTACGGTAAAAAAGAGAATGAGTTACAGCATGTAACTGATGGAGAGCAAGGTGCCCAAACATATAAGTACGTGGAATTTCCACAAAGTCAAGTACAACAACTCATCCACCGCTATGACAATTTATACCGGACACCTACCCTTGGTACAGAGCAACCCTACAAAGCTTCTCATCAAATGACATTGAATCCGAAAATGTCAATCATGCTTTCGCCTAGCCAAGCCGACCAGAGATCCTCTATGCTTGAAGAATTGATGTGCGAGATGATTGCTTCTCAAAAAGATGCCATTGCATATCAGAAGCAGATGTAGAATGAAATAACTGTTGGGATTTTGTATACTGGAAGCACTATTTTATTCTCCTATCTGATAAATATGTATATTTGCACATGTTATCCTTTATCTTGTATAAAAGTTAGATTTGTGTGGTGTGTCGGGTATCACGGAAGACAACATAAATTGGTTGAACTGACAAGATATAAATAGTTATCACAGCTGAGACAACTTCAGGATAAGTTGTCGGTTTAAGCTGCAGTTTAGATAAGAAGTGACTTGTCTTAACTGCTTGTCTTTACTGGTATACTTAAGGTGGTGTATTGATGGATCACAGTGAGATGTGTTCTCCTAACTGACCTTAGTGGAGAACCAAGATCTCGGTGACTTAGCTGGTCTTAAGCTTGATAAGACTTCAGCTGAGTGCGTTTGACTATCTATCACTTTGACCTACTATGGTGAACGTCATCGCGACCGGATCTACGTATCTTGGGTGTTAGTAGTCATTTGTGGCTCAGGCTGGTTGTCTGTATCTTGCAACCGTATCTTAGTAAAATGGGTTGATAATATCATCTGAGGAACTCGAAAGGATTATCACACTAAACCCGGCCGGTTGATTAAGTTCAGGTGTGTTAATAAGGTCGAGTGGTACTACTCAGGAATATAAGATGTTAATTAATTTAAGCTGTCAGTGAGCTTAATTAATTAACGGATATTTCTATCTTAAATACGGAGATCGATTAAGTCTAAAATACAAGCCCTTTCTCAATTTGGGATAAAGGGGTAAGTCAACACGAATTCTCTAGTGGAATGAATCTGTGTTTATTAATTAATTTTGCTCTGGGCTGAGCATAGATAATTAATTAATTTGAGGCCCAGCTTTATTTCTTGCATTAGATCCCTGATCTGGCCCAATTAGTTGCCTAGTTATTTATTGTCTCTCAGAAATCATTATTAATGGATTAATGTATTTTTACATTATTTAATAATGTTATTTATCTGGAATTAATTGACTGGGCCAATTAATTGATAAATATTAGTAGCCCAGTGGATTAATTAATTATATTATGGGCTTATTATGTGGAAGCCCATTAGAAATATAATTAAATTAATGTGCTACAAATATATTAATATTATATTGGCTTTTGAAGCCTATTTATATTAGTATTCTGTTCAGAAACAGAACACACATATTCACAAAATTTGGAGACGCCAACGTGAGTATAGAGAGAGACATAAATTTATTTTCTTCAGTTCTCTGACCACCCAGAGGAAGAAAAAGGCCGGGACACAGATCAGAAGATCTGACACAGGAGCAACAATCAGAGCTGCGACATCATACGAAGGAGGAAGGTAGCGTTCCTAACCATCAATTTTCCTTCAATAACTTACAATCATGATGAGATCCTAGCCGTAAAGAGAGAAGTGCAACAATTGAAGTGGGAGCAACAAAATATCTTGGAAAATCTGACCAAGTAGATGTATATGATGACCACTTCGCTAGATGAAATGAAGGCAAATCAAAGGCAATTACCTTCTCAGATTTAGCCAAATTCGTTTGCCTATAGTTGCAATCACATCATGTTGAGGAGTGGAAAGGAGTTATCCGAACCCGTACCGAAGGTGAATCCGAAAAAGATTCAATCTGCAGTAGAGAGGGCCGAACTGGACAGGCCGAGCATTCTGACAGACAGATAGGGCCGAACTTTCCAAGCAGACCCTACAACACTGCAGAATCTTGGTGATGAAGTTCTAACAGACAGAGAGGGCCGAACTTCCCAGACAGACCTTACAGCACTGCAGAATCTCGCTGATGAAGTTCTGAAAGACAGAGAGGGCCGAACTTCCCAGGAAGACCCTACAGCACTGCAGAATCTTGCTGATGAAGTGCTTGGCCGACGAGAGGGTCGAACGCGCGAGCACCACAAAGCTGTCATGCCTCCACCATTTCCTGAGGCATTGGAGAGGAAACGGACACCGAACAAGGATTACATGGATTATGTGAAGCTGTTTGGAAAGCTGGAAGTCAACATACCTTTCTTGGAAGCCGTGAAAATTCCCCAATTTGGGAAATTTGTCAAAGATTTCATAGCAAGCAAGATCCAGCAATCCGGGAAAGTGTTGATGGACACATCTGTGTCAGCAATTATCCAGAAGATGCTCCTTACAAAATGCGTGGACCCAGGTATGTTTACTCTACCTTGTCTTATGGGAAATGTGATGGTTAAGCAGGCTATGTGTGACTTAGGTGCATCAATCAATGTCATGCCACTTTCTGTGTATAATCAATTAACTGGAGTTGAATTGGTGTCTACTAGGGTGATTATACAACTTGCTGATAGATCATGCATTGCACCTATTGGTTTACTTGAAAATATCCTTGTCAGAATTAACAATTTTATCTATCCTGCTGATTTCTATGTTATAGATACAAATGATAGGCAAGTTGAGGGTACTGCGGGTGTTTTGTTGGGTAGACCATTTGTTGGGTGATGATTCAATCCTCAGCATGATCATACTTGTGGGAAATGATTCTATCTTCTATACTGAATCACGCTCAGTAGCCTCGTGCTCTGACTGTTGAAAAGATTTGAAGATCCCAAAACCCTATCTGATTGGTGAACCATTCCTTTGTATTCGTATTTGTCTCTGAGGTTTCAGACTCAGTAGACACTCTGCTCTGGTCAAGGCGCTCAGTAGCTCATCAGCCTCAGCACCAGTGTAGAAGACTCAGTGAATACTGGACTCAGCAGGAGCAGTATACTAAGAGAGTCGGTTGAGCCGAACTCGCGAGGAGTAGTTCATCTGGACTCGAGCCGATTTTCGATAGACCCTTCTCAGTGTCTATCTACCGAAGACAAAATCGGACTCGGCATCGGCGACGCGTCTTACGAACCGTGCGAATCTTTTGATAAGCTATCGGTGTTGTCAAGTACGAGGAAGAGAGAAGTCAACTTCGGTTGCCTCGAAGTTTGTTCCCGTTTCAACCACCACATCTACCTCGACAAATGACAAGCATACACGTGTCGTCTCACCTACTAAAGCTACAGTCAACATATTTCCGTAAAAGGAGGGAAAGGACACTGTACCTACTACACAAAAGAGCCATTTGCTACCACAAAAGAGGGAAAAAGAAGAAGATCGTCTCCAACGGATCTATTCTTCTCTCCACTCTATAAATAGAGGGATCATTCAAGATTTGAAGCAAACCAACACCCAAGAACCTAATGCAATAGAAGCAAGAAACGCACAGAGCATTCAAACGAGCGAAATTAACGACTAAGTCTTCCGCAAGAATCAACCGAGTTATCTCCGTCGAAAGACTACATCCAGCTCAAAAGGAACCAAGCTGAACCGACATAAGCTTCTAGTATCCAAGCGACTGACACGAACCTATAGCTAAACCCTCAGCTGTTCGTCGCTCTAGATAGCTACATTCTCGTTCCTTATCCCTCTAACCCTAAGCTCACTTGTTATATCCATAGCTTAGACGAAGGAGTTCACATTTGAACCCAATCCTTATTGTATAAGGACTCCTTCATTGTTGGAGAAGTTTGTCAAACACTTAAAGTTTGATAGATTGTAAGCCGGGACTTGCTCGGTATAATCCCCAAGCCACGGCTTTGTCCGGTGTACAAGGCGACCGAGACTAACTCGGTATAATAAATAGCCTCCCGATCTATCGGGACAGTGGACGTAAGATTGTTGATATCCGAACCACTTTAAAAATATACGTATGCGTTTACTTACATTACATTGGTTTTACTGTGCATACCGAACATCATATTTAAAATCGATTTAACCGTCTCGGTATTCTGAACTTCTTATCTACTGAACTGAGACTTGCATAAAATGTTTTCCTCATTAAAACTGATTTGGGCCTACACAATTCCGCACACTGAACTCTCACTGATCGATACTGAATTCTGACCTAGTCAGTTAGCGAGATCTCGGTCGAGTCGGTACTCTTTTTAGCCTTTAACACGATTCGAAACGGTTGTGCAGTCTCGCCGAACTATTTCATGCGACACCTTCCCGAATAGGACTGTTCGTGTTCGAAAGTTGAGAAATTTGGATTCGGTGTATTCACCCCCCCTCTACACCTGAACTCACTCACGGGACCAACAATTGGTATCAGAGCGGGAGTTCTTTGACTCTTGTTATCTTTGAGACTGGTCTATTCGAACGGATCCGAGGGAAAGCGTTTTTCACTGCATATCACTCTACATTCATATCATTATTCTTCATGGCTGATATGTCAGGTATAAGGATAGTACCTATGTTCTCGGTGGAGAACTACGGAGTATGGCGAGTCAGGATGGAAGCTCATCTGACATCCCTCCATGACATATGGTCGAAGTGCTTGAAGATGGACCTATCGTTCCTATGATTGATAGTGTCGTGACTCGGGACCAAGCTCAAGGAGGAGGAATGGTGACCGGGAAGAAGATCCCCAAAGACGAAGTCTCTTCACTCCCGAAGAGAAGAAGCTTCACAATCTAGGCCGAGTCGCCAGGGAATGCTATACTAACCACCCTTAGTGATTCTTATCTTGGCGGGGTTCGGGAATGCAAGACGCTAAAGAACTCGGGATGCTCTTGCGCTGCGAGTCGAGGGACTCAAAAGATTAAAGCCAACAAATTAGCGCCGGAACTCCAAAAGCCGGAAAGCTTGTCTCTCATGCCCGGGGACAAAATCGAAGATCTAAACGTCGATTTACCAATCGATGAATTCTATCAATGGGTCGGGAAAGACATTCAACAACCGAGAGATGAATCGAAGATTCCGAGGGCACCGCCTTGGACGGACACCTGGACACCTTTTGCCACTTTATTGCGACATTTTGATTTAGATGCTGTGTCTCCTGACCATATCTTTTCAGAATTACAGGCAGAGGAGTATGAGTTCGACAGACCTCAAAGAAAGCTGAGAGCTGAAGCTGAGACGAAGATTGACCATGCTTTCAAAGCTACAGTCAGCACAACATCTCCCGCTACGAGCAAGACGACGAGTAAGACTGAGCCTTCACTCACTGACCTACAAGAAGGAAGTCTAGCTCAGAAGTACGCTGCTCGCAGTGAAGGTAAGTCAGAATATACACCTAAACGCACTCTTGATACTCAATCTTCTGAATGCAGAAAGAAAGATGACTCAGCACCATCAAGGGATAGTGCAACCAAAGAAGAAAAAGTCATCACTTGCTACAACTGCAAGAAGCCGGGACATTATCAGTATGATTGTCCTGAGCTCAGTAGTGCTGAACGCGCAGCACGCAAGGCAAGGAGAGAGAAATTCGCCCAGAAAAGACAATCCTACATAGCTGGCGAAATCTCAGACGACTCAGAAGAGATCGACTCCTTTATGGATTCATCTGACGATGAAGCAGCTTTCATGGCCTCAGAGTATGAAGAAGATGAATCAACTGAAATGTGCATGATGGCAGGCGAAGAGGATGAGGTAAATTCTCATGAACCAGTTAACTCCTCTTCACACTGCACACACGACACTATTTCAGGGTGCGGATGGGAATTTGGACATCTCGACCGCATATGAAGATCTACTAGATGAACAAATTCGAGATGAGTGCAGCTCGGTAAGACCCTTCGGGAGTTGGATACCCCGAAAGTGGAGAATCGTGAGACTTTCTCGGGAGAGTCGGGTTGTTAGCGAGGCCGAAGGACTTGTGTTGAGACTCGGGGGAGGAGATAAACTCTCCGATGGCCAAGTCTCAAGCATCAAGAAGATCGGATTTCGGTCTTGACCAATGACTTGACTCGAAAGATCTTGAACCGAGTCTCGAAGCAAGAACTGTCGGGACTTCGGACCGAGCACGACGCACCGAAGAAAAGTGATGATGTCTCGGAGGAACCCGATGACCGAGATGTATATGGGCGCGAGAGAAGAAATTGGAGGCTATGCTAGCAAGCAATAAGCCAAAGCACGCGCAAGGAAGGACTTGGATTCGGTCTCAGGAGCTTCCTCATCCGCCCCAAGACACTCGAAGTACGGCTTGCGATAGATTTGTTCGAGGGGAGACTATCAACGCAGATATACTGAACCCCCTAGCAAAGAACAAACGAGAAGATGAAAGCACCTCATCCCACACATCGGCATTCCGACAAAAAGATCAATGCCAAGAAACCCCGGTTCGATCAAGGGGGAACCAGCAAATCAAACTTGGCAGATCAGTATGGACCTCCGAAGCTGACGCATCCTGCTCAGTATGGATCATATTATTATGAACCTATAGTCCGAAGAGGCTCCAAAGGTCAGAAGAAGAAAAAGGTCGCACAGAAGGCAAAGGTCAGCAGTCCACCAACTCAGAAGATCGGGACTCCCGAACCTCGGAAGCCTCGAAGTCGGTCGTGACCGATCCGGTGGTCGATATGTTGACTCCAGTGGAAAGAAAATGTCTGAAACCACCAGGGTTGTTAGATAGATTTGGGTTACTAAAACTAACATCTAAGGACCCAAAATCAAAAATATAGGGTACCTGAATATAATTCTGTTTTGTAGGTGCGTAAAGACCCATGGTATGTGGACAGCGGATGCTCAAGACACATGACATACCAAAGGAGTCTCATAAGAATTATATCACCGAAGAAGGACCCGGAATTGAGTTCGGAGACAATGTAAAAGGCTATACTAGAGGATATGGAACACTCAGCATTGGAACTGCCAACGTTCCAAGAGTATCATATGTTGAAGGACTTTAGCATAATCTTCTCTCTGTTAGTCAATTTTGTGATAACTCAAATAGAGTGATATTTGGCGCCGGTTTTCGTGATGTTATTGATAAATCCACGGGGAAAACAAGTGTTATCGGGTTCGTGCGTAAAGAACATATATGTGGTGGCCCGGAACTCAGTGAACACGAAGCTTGCTTATTGGCGAAGAATGACAACCGCACGGGGTGGCTATGGCACGAAGACTCAGCCATCTCAACTTTAAGACGCTCAACAAGCTTGCAAGAGACACTCTAGCAAGGGGCGCCGAATGAAGTATTCGGCAAAGACACTCGGTGTGAAGCATGTCCGAAGGGAAAGCAAACAAGGAATCAAAATCCTCCCGGTTCCATCGCCTTCCACGGATGGAATCCTTCAATGCTACATATGGATTTGTTCGGTCCGAGTCTCCCCAGTGACGATCGGAGGCGTAAAAATATGCATTAGTGGTCATAGATGACTACTCGCGCTACACATGGGTCATATTCATTGCCAACAAGTCTGACGTCAAAACAGAGTTACCAACGCTTCTGAAAAAGCTCAGTGTCGAGAAGAACACCAAGATCAGAAAAATACGTTCAGACAGAGGAACTGAATTCCTTAATTCTATGGTAGAGGAGTTCTGCGAAGCAGAAGGAATAGAGCATGAGACCTCAGCTGCACGCACACCTCAGCAGAATGGAGTTGCTGAACGAATGAACAGAACTCTTAAAGAAGCAGCCAGAACTCTACTCGCAGATTCAGGACTCCCATCCAAATTCTGGGCAGAAGCAACGCATACTACATGTTTTACTCAGAATAGATCTCTACTGACAAAGCAGCATAAGCGGACACCATATGAACTATGGAACGGCAGGAAGCCTTCTCTATCTTATTTCCATATTTTTGGTTGTTCATGCTTTATTCACAATAATGGGAAAGATCAGCTGAAGACTTTTGATAGCAAGTCAGATCAGGGAGTATTCTTAGGATACTCTCGGGTCAGCAAAGCTTTCAGAGTATTCAACTATCGGACTCTTTGCGTGGAGGAAAGCCCTCATGTTGTTTTTAACGAGTTTGCTGCGAAGACGGGAGCAATAACTCAAATTCGAATCGAGGACATCGATAAGCGGCTACGGGATCTAAGCTTAAAAGACAAATGCGAAAAGATCCAGCTATGTTGGGATGATGATTCAGATGAAGAAACTGAAGACAAATCTACTGAATCTCAACCCGCTGAGCAAGTAGCTGAACAGATTGATTCTCCCAAACAGAATCAATCCCAGGTAACTCAGGTCGATGAAGAAACCGTTGAGGTAACTGAGACCAACACTACTGAGAGCAACACCTCAGGGGGAACGTCTAGTAATGTTCCTGAGCTGAATGCCCACGAACCCGGTGACTCGGTGAGACCATACTCTTGTTCTTGAATTACTTCAATCTCGAATAGTACAACCGAAATGCCTAACTCACCTACTATCGTGTGTTGAACAAGTTTCAGATGAAGAGTTGAAACATCGTAGATCGTGGCTCGATGCTCACACTGCTGATTTAATCATTGGAGATCCTTCAGCAAATGTCAAGACAAGACTCGTGGCTAAGGAGAAAGCGCATTATTTTCCTGCTTCTTGTCTACTGAAGAGCCTCAGACCATTGAGGATGCACTGAAAGATGCTGACTGGATCATTGCTATGCAGGAGGAGCTGAATCAGTTCACGAGAAATGAAGTATGGGAGCTTGTAGACAGACCCCGGCATCAACATGTTATTGGAACTAAATGGGTCTTCAAAAACAAGCGAGATGAAAACAACGTTATAGTAAGGAACAAAGCAAGACTCGTGGCTAAAGGCTACTATCAAGCCGAAGGGATAGATTTCGATGAGACGTTCGCTCCGGTTGCAAGATTGGAGGCAATCGAGACTATTCTCGGCCTACGCAACACATCAACGATTCGAGTTTATCAAATGGATGTGAAGTCTGCGTTCCTCGAATGGCGTGCTTTGAAAGAAGAAGTCTATGTGGAACAACCGCCCGGCTTTCGGCGGGGACATCAAGTATATAGACTCGAAAGGCTCTATACGGGTTAAAACAAGCACCCGTGGGCTTGGTACGATACCCCTGTCCGAGTTTCTTCTTCGAGAAAGGTTTTCGAAAAGGCACAGATAGACCGCACTCTATTCAAAGCATTCGGCCGGAAGAAGACTTATTACTTGTGCAGATCTACGTGGATGACATTATATTCGGATCAAAGATTGTCATCATGTGTCAGCAATTTGAAAAGATGATGAAGGATAAGTTCGAGATGTCGATGATGGGTGAAATGAACTACTTCCTTGGTTTTCAAGTCAAGCAATCTGAAAAGGGAACGTTCATCAACCAAGGCAAATACATTCGAGACCTCATCAAAAGATTCGGCTGCACATCCGACAAATCAATCAAGATCCCGATGAACACAAATATGAAGATAGATCTTGATAAAGAGGGAGTATCAGTAGACCAAACTGAATACTGTGCTATAATTGGTTCTTTATTATATCTAACAGCTACTCGTCCTGACATAACTTATGCTATAGGTGTCTGTGCTCAATTTCAGGCGAATCCCAAGCAGAGTCATATGGACTCAGCAAAGAAGATTCTCCGCTATCTACGAGGAACACCTGACATGGGTTTGTGGTATCCAGCTGATGATAATATTGAACTAACTGGTTATTCCGATGCCGACTATGCGGGATGTAGAATAGACCGAAAATCAACTTCGAGGAACATGTCGGTTCCTTGGCGGCAAGGCGATCTCATGGTTTTCAAAGAAACGAGCACTCGGTGGCCACGTCGACTACCGAAGCCGAATACATGGCTGCTTGGAAGTTGTTGCGCCCGATCCTTTGGGCGAGACAAGCGGTGAGAGACTATGACGTCATTCGAGAATGAAGTGCCGATTTTCTCGCGACGATGCCGGTGCTATTGCAATCACTCGAACCCCGTACTTCACACGAGATGCAAGCACGTGGACATCGACACATCACTTCATTCGTGACCATGTCGAGAAAAAGGATATCGGGATGGAGAAGATCCATACTTGACAAGCAACGGGCTGATATACTGACCAAGCCTCTAGCCGAATCCGATTCGAGAGAACTTTCGGTAGAGCTAGGTCTCTGTTGGACCCTACCGACCCCGGTCGGTAAGAGGTTTCGGGAGAGAGACATTTCGAGTAAGGGGGAATGTTCACTCTCGATCGATACATTCGCACGTAGAGACGAAAAACCATCTACACGAGGTATCAACTGACTACTATGTTCAGCTGACAGGTTTGAGTATCTCTACTCAGTAGTAATTTAATACAATAGTACTTTGCATTTATGACAAAGATTCAGCATGACATTAATATCTTTTGGTTTGTCTTTATTATTAACGGCTCACATTTAATGCACGACATTCCATACATAAGTTTGCTGAACTCTGCACGCATTTAATGCATGTCTTTTCACAGTTACTACTTAGGCTATTTTACAACTGGCTTTGACTTAAGCGACTTTTGTGATCATTGCCTATTTTATAACTTCTAATCTTAACCGTCCATATCATAAAGCAAGTTTAAATTCAGCCTTCGATCGAAAACTGTTCATCTTCATATTTGATATATATATTCGATCATATCTTTGAAACCGCCATTAGCATACTTCATAACTTTCAAATTCCGAAAAATCCGAGATCTGCATACGCAATCCTTACTTGCAACTTCATTCTCAATCTTATCTCGAATTTTATCTATTGGTATGCTTATATCTGTTAATGTATTTATTATATTTTTTAGTATCGCATTGTAAAGCACTGTTCTATCCAAGAAACGGTACTGATTCATTTCTTGTAACAGGTACTATGGCTGGTCTATCTGTCAGTTCTCCCGACAAGATAGAGGAAATCCTCGGCAAGGGCCGTATCCGGGTGCGAACCCGGTCCATGGAGTTCGACGCGTGCGAGCTCGAGTACATGGACGATATCTTCACATATCTGAGGAAATCCGGACTTGAGGAGTTTCTATCGAGGAAGCCGACCTTCTTCCTTCCTCGACAAGTGGCGGAACTATATCTGAACTCCGACTCAGTTGGAGGAGACATTCTGGCGAGGTTCGTGCGTTAACACCATTGACGACGCATCGAGGATACGAAGCGGATGTCTATTAAACAAGCGGCGAAGAAGAGCTTCAACCTCCCGTCCGAAGGTGTCGGCACCTTGGGGTACAATGACGACGCCGTCGACACATACCTCTCCGTTTTTACGTGGCAAGCCCACAACCTTCGAGCAAGCATTTCCAAAGAATGCCATGCTACCATAGATTCGGAGCACCGGCGTACATCGTCACTCAGTTGTTGACGAGCCAGGCTAGCTCTTTCGATCAGGTCTCCCGACCCAAGATCCATATGATGATGGCGATTTATGACTGCGTGAAAGTCAATTGGACCGACTTCTTTGTTCGCGAATATATGGCTCAAGCAGCCCAAGTTCGACAAAGCTACGCGAACACTGACCGCAAAAGGAAAGCTTCTCTACGGACTTAAATTGTCAGTCATGATCGAGGATTTCTGCGAGGCTGAGCAGATCACATATGACGGCAAGGAATATTTTAATGTGAAGAAAATCCGCTTTCACAACAAGTCCGCGGCCCCGCAACAGATTGGTTCGGGGCCGGCCGCGAAGCTTCAGCCATCTAAGCCTCGGCGGGCGACTCCTAAGAAAAGGACACCTCCGGCAAAATCACCTAAGGCACCAGCCAAGAGGCCGAGGAAGGCCATACCGGATACACCTGCTGAACCAGAGACTACTACTGAAGTGGCTACTGAACCAACTCCTATTCAGCCACTACAGTTGGTAGATGAGTCTTCCTCATCTGAGAAGACCAAGTCAGTGGAGAAAGCCGTCTCCACTGAGGAACAAGTTCAAGAGGAATAGGGAGAGGCTACTGAAGCCCAAAGCGAAGAAGTCCAACATCCGGATAGCCCTCTCTCTCGTGCCTCCGCTCGGCCAGCTTTACCACCCGCTGACCCCGAGACTCGACTTCGTTGATATCGAGTCAGATTCTGCGTCTGCTGAAGAGACTCTCGGGATGGAAGCAGCGGTTATTGTCTCTAGAGCTTCCCGAGAGATCATCCAGTTCATTCCAGAGCTTTCTGACCATTCAGATTTGCTCGTCCTAGCCAAGTCAGCAAGGCTCCATATGATCCTACGCTTTCAGGAGTGGCCTCAGCTTCAACGCCTTGTTCTACACTACTCCTGTCAGCAGCTACACTTGGAAGAACTGAGATTGCGTGAGGAGATAGGCTATTCAGAGCCTGAGAACCTCAATACGATGGAGAATCTAAGGGCAGCCATGCTTGCAATCATTGCTGATCGACGCCAAGCAGCTGGCTCGCCGCCCTCAGATGGGTCTGACCACGACGGTCAGGACCCACCCAGTGATTCAGGCCCTGGAAAGCCTGATGAGGGACATCCACAGGACAAGGATACCCATACTGAAGAAGCAGCACCACTCCGTATCCTTGGGCCTGAGAAGCCTTCGGCTGGTGTCTCGTCCTCAGCAGAGCCTGCTCAGCTCCTGCTCGAGTCGACATACGAGGCAGCGCCCAGCCCATCTGCCAAGAGATCCCGTTCAGTTGCCAAAGCTCTAACTGCACAAGGAGTTAAAAATCGGGAATTGGCGAAGGCAGTCCACAAGGTGTGGGAGAAGTCTGCATTGGCCACCAACTCTGAGCTTCAGGGGCTGAAATCTAGCATCTCTACATCAGCTACCCCTGATGTCTTCCCTCTCATATCTGAAGCATTGGCCCAGCAGCAACAGTAGTTTCAGACTCAACTAAGGACAATTCAGGAGGGACAGGCCAAGCTCCTTGAACAATTTCAGAACGCCTTGTCCGCTCATACTGAGTCATTCACCGAGCAAGCCCAGGCCACGGAGAATAGACTAGACCTCATTCAACTGGTCGTGGAGGACAAGATCGGTGAGAAACTAGCTGAACTGAAGTCAGAAGCCGTTCTCTCTCATACAGCATACAAGGACGAACTCATATCTGAGAGGAACGAGCTGCATCTAGCATTGGAGAAAGTGCATAACAGACTGGACGACTTGTCCACTGTTTATCAGAAGCTAGAGAAGAAGGTACTCATCCCAACCCCGGCTGTACTTGATGATGCCAAAAAGGGGGAAGGAAAGAAGAAGGGTACTGAGAAAGAGAGTGAAGGAAGTGAAGGAAAGAAAAAGAGTACTGAGAAGCTGACTCCCACTAAACCTTCTAGACTACTGAAGGAAGTGAAGGAAAGAAAAAGAGTACTGAGAAGCTGACTCCCACTAAACCTTCTAGACTACTGAAGGGGACAGCTACTGAAGGAAAGAAGGGGACCGAGAAGAAGAAATCTATTGCGACATTAGCAAAACTCGGTCTCCGAAAACTCGAGACTCAGACTCGGGTAAGGCCCGGGGGTGTTTCGGGGCTGCGAGCGAGCACAACGAAACCGGCCCAAGTGGCTCAGGACCCCAGCCAGACTACTCGTGCAACCCGGACTCCCAAAGACATTATTAAGGAGGTTGCTTGAGTACGGCCGAACGAGGCGGTGGAGGACTCGAAGAAGAAGAGGCTCCTCTTCCACCACCGGTTCAAGAAGGCAAGGGCAAACAAAAGCTTAAAATTCCAACCCCTCCAAAGAAAGCGATTAAGGTACATATCTGGCGAGGAGGAAGCCCAAATAGTTGCGGATGAGAGGCTGGCCAGAGAAATTGCAGAGGCCGAAGCAGCTAACAAGCCAAAGTCTAAGCTTTGCTAAAGGAAAGACTAAAGCCCCATCCGAGAGGAGGAAAGAAAACGCTAGATCGCCTCCGAGAAAGCTCATCATAACGTATGAAGAGGACAGAGAAAAGGAAAAGGAGCGACGACGAAGAGTACTGAAAGGCAGGGTACGTCCAAATCTAGATCTAGTACCCCTGCTGAATCAGAAGAAGCCCCTCAGCAAGCCACTAATACACAAGGAGATGAAATCGAAGCCATATTTGATCTGATGAACAGATATCTATACAAAGGCGAGGAGGCAAGACAGATTCAGGCTGCCAGAGACAGAATTTGGAAGGCAGACCTTGAAGCTCGATGAAAAGGATCGAAGAGGAGGCCAGGCTGAGAGTGCCTTCTAAAGCTGATATTCCATACAGATACAGGAAATTCAGGAAGCCAGCTGACCTGAAATTTCAAAGATGGCCAAGAACAGATGAATGGATACCAGCTCAACTCAATCAAAGATGGGAAAATGCGAAAATTGAGTTCATCAAGAGGAACTATTTCTGGAGGTTCTGGTCCAACAGGACAAGGATTGAAGCTTACATGGAATGGATGTTCGCTACTGAACCTGAACTCTACCCATACCTCGACAAAGCCATATCTGAAGGTATAGAAGTCAGTGTTCCGGGACCCAGAATCATACCTCCACCGAGAAGACAGGATGACTCAGTACACTTTGGTACGATTGAAGCTGAAGTGAAGCATGCCGCAGCGAAGAAAGAACTTGCTGAAGATGAGCCTGCTGATTTTGCAGAATTTCTGAAGCTAAGGAAGATCACATACAGGATGTATGGAGTGCCGCTCCCTGAAGATCAGACTCAAGAGTTCATGGACAGAATCAAGAAGTTCAGTGGCCCTCCTCCTTAGATCTTTAGCTCATTCTCTTAGCATAGCAAGATTGTATACATCTTCGAATTTCTCTTATATTTATACAATCTGCTTTTGGCTCTGACAACTACTTGTTGTTTATACAGCCGTGTTTGTTTTATGCTTTAACACTCAGAATCACTGAAGTGATTGCTGGCTCACACTCTCTTTATTACATGTCAGTGATTGCTTTGATAGATTTCTGCTAGCCTGTTTTGTTTGCAATGGGGGAAATTGTTCTGTTTACCCTGTTTGCTTTATAGTCTAGAACTGATGGAACATCTCCACTGATCCTACTTGTAATATTTGTAAGGAGTTTTTGTTTCTATCTTTTTAGTGTTAGCATAGATGATAGGTTTTGGCATCATCAAATAGGGGGAAATTGTTGGGTGATGATTCAATCCTCAGCATGATCATACTTGTGGGAAATGATTCTATCTTCTATACTGAATCACGCTCAGTAGCCTCGTGCTCTGACTGTTGAGAAGATTTGAAGATCCCAAAACCCTATCTGATTGGTGAACCATTCCTTTGTATTCGTATTTGTCTCTGAGGTTTCAGACTCAGTAGACACTCTGCTCTGGTCAAGGCGCTCAGTAGCTCATCAGCCTCGGCACCAGTGTAGAAGACTCGGTGAATACTTGGACTCGGCGGGAGCAAGATATGCGAGAGAGTCGGTTGAACCGAACTCGGCGGGAGTAGTTCACTGGACTCGGAGCTGATTTTCGATAGACCCTTCTCATTGTCTATCTACGAAGACAAAATCGGACTCGGCATCGGGCGACGGTCTTACGAACCGTGCCGAATCTTTTGATAAGCTATCGGTGTTGTCAAGTACGAGGAAGAGAGAAGTCAACTTCGGTTGCCTCGAAGTTTGTTACTGTCTCAACCACCACATCTACCTCGACAAATGACAAGCATACACGTGTCGTCTCACCTACTAAAGCTACAGTCAACATATTTCCGTAAAAGGAGGGAAAGGACACCGTACCTACTACACAAAAGAGCCGTTTGCTACCACAAAAGAGGGAAAAAGAAGAAGATCGTCTCCAACGGATCTATTCTTCTCTCCACTCTATAAATAGAGGGATCATTCAAGATTTGAAGCACACCAACACCCAAGAACCTAATGCAATAGAAGCAAGAAACGCACGAGCATTCAAACGAGCGAAATTAACGACTAAGTCTTCCGCAAGAATCAACCGAGTTATCTCCGTGAAAGACTACATCCAGCTCAAAAGGAACCAAGCTGAACCGACATAAGCTTCTAGTATCCAAGCGGCCGACACGAACTTATAGCTAAACCCTCAGCTGTTCGTCGCTCTAGATAGCTACATTCTCGTTCCTTATCCCTCTAACCCTAAGCTCACTTGTTATATCCATAGCTTAGACGAAGGAGTTCACATTTGAACCCAATCCTTATTGTATAAGGACTCCTTCATTGTTGGAGAAGTTTGTCAAACACTTAAAGTTTGATAGATTGTAAACCGGGACTTGCTCGAGTATAATCCCCAAGCCACGGCTTTGTCCGGTGTACAAGGCGGCCGAGACTAACTCGGTATAATAAATAGCCTCCCGATCTATCGGGACGAGTGGACGTAGGATTGTTGATATCCGAACCACTTTAAAAATATACTGTCGTTTACTTACTTGTTTCATTGGTTTTACTTGTGCATACCGAACATCATATTTAAAATCGATTTAAGCGTCTCGAGTATTCCGAACTTCTTATCTACTGAACCGAGACTTGCATAAAATGTTTTCCTCATTAAAACCGATTTGGGCCTACACAATTCCGCACACCGAACTCTCACCGATCGATACCGAATTCGACCTAGTCGGTTAGCGAGATCTCGGTCGAGTCGAGACTCTTTTAGCCTTTAACACGATTCGAAACGGTTATGCGGTCTATTGAACTATTTCGATGCGGCACCTTCCTCGAATAGGGTGTTCGTGTTCGAAAGTTGAGAAATTTGGATTCAGGTGTATTCACCCCCCCTCTACACCTGAACTCACTCACGGGACCAACACCATTTTTGAAAACTGTGAAAGCTGTGATTGATGTGGATGAAGGTTCTATTAGTGTGCGATATCATAATGAGATTTATGTTCACCATATTGCAAGTGCACTTAAGAAACCTTATGATCATGAGAATGAAATGGCTTTATCTACTGACGAGATTGAGAGTTTTGTCCAAGATTATCTTGAGACGCATTTGTTACAGGATAAGATGGAACTCACTCTCATCAAGGGGCTGACTGATCTCGACATTAAGGATATGAAGGATGAAGAGATCCGAGACAACATCAAGGCACTCTATGCATCGCCAGAATTTGCTGTTGTCAGCAGTATCGCCGAACTGCCCAGGTAGGCCGAATCTGACAGAATTCTGCCCTCGTTGGTGAAGCCACCAGCTCTCGAACTGAAGCAACTTCAAAGCATCTAAAATACGCCTATCTTGGAGATGATGACATGCTGCCAGTCATCATTAGCAAGGAGTTAAATCAAGCCCAAGAGGAGGCCTTATTGGAAGTCTTGAAGAAGCATAAGAAGGCGATTGGCTGGACTTTAGCCGACATCACCGGCATTAGTCTTGACATCTGCACTAACTCGATTCACATGGAGCTTGATAGTAAGCCATTCCGAGATCACCAATGGAAGCTCAACCCTAACATGCGAGAGGTGGTTTTGAAAGAAGTACTGAAGCTTCTTTCTATGGGTATCATTTACCCTATTTCTGATAGCAAATGGGTGAGCCCCGTTCATGTGGTACCGAAAAAGTCTGGCTTTCAAGTTGTGGAGAACGAGAAGAATGAATTGGTGCCAATGCGATTGGTGACTGGATGGCGTATGTGCATCGACTACAGGAAGTTAAATGAAGCTACATGGAAAGACCATTTTCCGTTGCCCTTTATTGA
Organism: Lavandula angustifolia; assembly: GCA_028984105.1. NCBI lineage: Eukaryota > Viridiplantae > Streptophyta > Magnoliopsida > Lamiales > Lamiaceae > Lavandula > Lavandula angustifolia. The sequence continues at coordinate 31,185,338 of CM054802.1, read as the reverse complement.
TCAGATGTTAGAGAGACTTGCGGGCCAAGCCTACTTCAGCTTTTTGGATGGCTATAGTGGCTACTTCCAGATCCATGTGAAGGAGGAGGATCAAGACAAAACCACATTTACTTGTCCCTTCGGCACTTTCACATACAGACGTATGACATTCGGATTGTGTAACGCTGGTGGTCGCTATTTTCACACCAAATAAAATTCCTGCACACACTTAGAATTTTATAATTAGTATAGAACAGGGTCGAACTCAGGGAACATTGAAAATCAACAATATTTATCCTTTTGATCAGAGCTTTGGTGATGCCACCACGCATAAATTTAGGGTTTACTACCTAGGCAAAGAAAAGTAAATAACAGGAAAGTAGATAGAAATAAACAAGTAGAGAAAGGTGGACTCGTCTTCGGGTAACTTGTATGAGACAACTACTTCGATCATGGATGCATAGATTTAATTAATTCCTAATATCAACCAGCTATAGGATACAATGTTGGACACGTACATATCCCAATTCCTACTTACTTAGTCGGTAATGGCTTGTTGAACAAATTTCCACTACCCCCTAACCTAACCACAACCTAGCTTGTTGAACAAACCTAGATTTAATGTTTAGATAGCATTACGAGGAAGGAACCCAATTTTAATCTCTACCGTTGTTGGACAAGCTGACATAGATGATTAACCTCCTTAATTCGACTACCGTTACGATAGCTTCGCCACCTAAGTTGTTGAACAATATGGCACTAATCTTCATAGCCTAAATTGATCAGGTTTAAGTTAATCCAATTAAATCTTTCTGCCCCGAATTAAGTTGAAACCCTAGTCTTTAATTACTAAGAACAATTTGATCTCACAAAGTTTGTATCTCATATTCATCACCCTCGCCGAAGTCCTAAAAAGTTTAGCTACTCATTATTAACTTGGATAAGCTAAGTGAAACGAACATAGTAAGAACAGAAAGTAAAGTGCGCAATACTGAATGCATAAACTGGATTTAAAGTACTGAATGTAAAACTAAATGCTGAACTGAACGGAAGTACTGAATCTGAACGAATGCTGAAAAACTTAAATTGCTGGATAAACTGGAAGTACTGAATCTGAACGGGCAAGCTAAATGTAACCACTGAATCTGAAACAAGTGCTGAATTCTTCAAAAGCTGAAAACTGAATTAAACTACGAAAACAATAAAGTGTTTGAAAGCTTGTGCTGAAATTAAAATCTAAACTACGGGACTAAGAACGAGATGGCTGAAGACGAAACTAAACTAATGAAGCAGCGAGAGATTGATGTCTTATATGTTCGTCTCCAGCCTCTTTATATAGATTTCGAACTTGATCCACCAAAGAAAAGATATCTAGGGCAAATCTTTTAAATCTTGATCGTCAAGACTCCTTTTCCTTGTATAACTCCAGCCCTAATATATCTTCAAACTCCAAATCTTTAGCAAATCTTTCCTTCTCGATCTAAATCCCGTTTTATCTCCAAAAATTGCCAAAATATCTCCAACTCAGCTCCGAACCGCCACCTCATCTCCGGACTATAAACCTGCTGAAAATATACATTTCTGCGCACAGAACATCATCAACTTGGACAAGATGAGCGTCAGAACTGGATGAATTCGAGGGGTATAAAATCGACACATCAAACACACCGGGCACCTTTCAAAGGTGCATGATGAGCATCTTTTCGGACTTGATCGAGGATTGCATTGAGGTATTCATGGCTGACTTCACGGTCTATGGGAATTCATACATGGGCTGCTTGAAGAATTTAGACAAAGTCCTTGCTCGGTGTGTGGAGAAGAACTTGGTACTTAACTATGAGAAGTGTCATTTTATGGTGGCCGAAGGTATTGTACTTGGTCACGTGGTTTCTAGCCGAGGGATTGAAGTGGACAAAGCCAAAGTCGACCTTATTGCGAAGCTACCGCCCCTACCTCTGCGAAGGAGATCTGTTGGGTGATGATTCAATCCTCAGCATGATCATACTTGTGGGAAATGACTCTATCTTCTATACTGAATCACGCTTAGTAGCCTCGTGCTCTGAACTATTGAGAAGATTTGAAGATCCCAAAACCCTATCTGATTGGTGAACCATTCCTTTGTATTCGTATTTGTCTCTGAGGTTTCAGACTCAGTAGACACTCTGCTCTGGTCAAGGCACTCAGTAGCTCATCAGCCTCAGCACCAGTGTAGAAGACTCAGTGAATACTGGACTCAGTAGGAGCAAGATATGCGAGAGAGTCGGTTGAACCGAACTCGGCGGGAGTAGTTCACTGGACTCGGAGCCGATCATCGATAGACTTATCTCGGCGGTCTATCTACCGAATACAAGGTCGAGACTCAAGCAATGGCGGATAGTCTTCGGGGATCGTCGAGAATCTTTTGAAAGACAATCGGCATTGTCATGTACGCGAGGAAGAGAGAAGTCGGCTTCGATGCCTCTCGAAGTTTGTCTTTGTCTCAACCACTCCATCCACCTCAACGAATGATAAGCATACACGTGTCTTCTCACCCGCTAAAGGCTGCAGTCAACCTTTTACCTAAAAAGGTGGGAAAGTACACTGTTACCTACACCAAAAGAGCCGTTTGCTACCAAAAAGAGAGAGAGAGAAGAAGATCGTCTCCAACGGATCTATTTTCAATCTCTGCTCTATAAATAGAGGGATCATTCAAGATTTGAATAGAGAGAATGCGCGCACCTAGAACACGAGAGAGCATTCAAACGAGCGAAATTAACGACTAAGTCTTCCGCAAGAAACAACCGAGTTATCTCCGGCGAAAGACTACATCCAGCTCAAAAGGAACCAAGCTGAACCGACATAAGCTTCTAGTATCCAAGCGACTGACACGAACCTATAGCTAAACCCTCAGCTGTTCGTCGCTCTAGATAGCTACATTCTCGTTCCTTATCCCTCTAACCCTAAGCTCACTTGTTATATCCATAGCTTAGACGAAGGAGTTCACATTTGAACCCAATCCTTATTGTATAAGGACTCCTTCACTGTTGGAGAAGTTTGTCAAACACTTTAAGTTTGATAGTGTTGTAAACTGAGACTTGGATCAGTATAAAAACAAAGACGCGGCTTTGCCCTGTGTGCAAGCTGACTGAGACTAACTCAGGATAATAAATAGCCTCCTGATCATTCGGGATAGTGGACGTAGGATTTGAGCGATATCCGAACCACTTTAAAATCCTGTGTCTCTTACTGCTTTCTTAACTGTTGCATTGATTTTACTATTCATACTGAACATCATATTTAAAATCAATCAACTGTCTGAGCATACTGAACTCTTAATCTACTGAACTGAGACTTAAAACGTTTTCTCACAAAAACTGATTTGGGCCTACACTATTCCGCGCACTGAACTCTTATTGTAGATACTGAATTCTGACCTAGTCAGTTAGCAGATCTCAGCTGAGTCAGTACTCTTAGCCTTTAACACGATTCGAAACGGTTGTGCAGTCTGCTTGAACCGATTTCGATCGGACACCATCCTGAATAGGACTGTTCGAGTTCGAAATTGTGAAATCGAATCAGGTGTATTCACCCCCCCCTCTACACCTGACCGTACACTTGGGACCAACAATTGGTATCAGAGCAGGAGTTCCTTGACTCTTGTTATCTTTGAGACTGGTCTATTCGAACGGATCCGAGGGAAAACGTTTTTCACTGCATATCACTCTACATTCATATCTATATTCTTCATGGCTGATATGTCAGGAATAAGGATGGTACCCATGTTCTCGGTGGAGAATTATGGAGTATGGCGAGTCAGAATGGAAGCTCATCTGACATCCCTCCAAGACAGTATGACTGAAGTACTTGAAGATGGACCTATCGTTCCCATGATCGATAGTGTCGTAACTCAGGACCAAGCTCAAGGAGGAGGAATGGTGACCGGGAAGAAGATTCCCAAAGACAGAAGTCTCTTCACTCCTGAGGAGAAGAAGCTTCACAACTTAGACCGTGTTGCCATAAACACTATACTGACCACCCTTAGTGATTCTTATCTTGGCAGGGTTCAGGAATGCAAGACTGCTAAAGAACTCTGGGATGCTCTTGCGCTACGAGTCGAGGGACTCGAAAGATTAAAGCCAACAAATTAGCGCCTGGAACTCCAAAAGCCGGAAAGCTTGTCTCTCATGCCCGGTGACAAAATCGAAGATCTAAATGTCGATTTACCAATCGATGAACTCTATCAATGGGTGGGAAAGATATTCGAAGAATCGAGAGATGAATCGAAGATTCGAGGGCACCGCCGGGATGGACACCTTGGACACCTTTTGCCACTCTATTGCGACATTCCGACTTAGATGCTTGTGTCTCCCGACCATATCTTTTCGAATTACGGGCGGAGGAGTTTGAGTTCGACGAGACCTCAAAGAAAGCAGAGCTGAAGGCGACACAAAAATCGACCATACTTTCAAAGCATCGGTCAGCACAAAGATCTCCGATGAACGAGCAAAACGACGAGTAAGACCGAACCTTCACTCAATGATCTACAAGAAGGAAGTCTCGCTCGAAGTATGCACTTGCTCGTTGTAATAAAGTATCGAAGGAGAAGGAGCGACGCGAAAAAGTGACTAAAGCCTATCGGGAAACGAAAGGTAAGTCAAATTATATGTCGAAACACACTCTCGACTCACAATCTTCTCGAATGCGAAAGAAAGATGACTCGGAACCATCAAAGAATAGCGAAAGCAAAGAAGAAAGAGTCATCGCTTGTTACAACCGCAAGAAGCCGGGACATTATCGGTATGATTGTCCCGAGCTCGATAGTGCTTGAACGCGCAAAGCACGTAAGGCAAGGAGAGAGAAATTCGCCCGAAAAGATAATCCTACATAGTCGGCGAAATCTCGGACGACTCAAAAGAGGTCGACTCCTTTATGGATTCATCGGATGATGATGCGGCTTTCATGGCCTTAGAGCTTGAAGGTGAAGAATCACGGTGAAAAGTGCATGATGGCGGTGAAGAGGATGAGGTAAATTCTCATGAACCGGTTAACTCCTCTTCACACCGCACACACGACACTATTTCAAAATGGCGAGATGAGAATTTGGACGTCGCGACCGCATACGAAGAACTCGCTCGACGAACAAATTCGGATGAGTGCGCAGCTCGAGAAGACTCTTCAGGAGTTGGATACCCTGAAAGTAGAGAATCAGAAACTTTCTCAGGAGAGTCAGGTTGCTACTTAGGCCGAAGGACTTGTGTTGAGACTCAGGGAGGAGATAAACTCTCTGATGGCCAAGTCTCAGCATCAAGAAGATCAGATTTCAGTTTTGACCAATGACTTGACTCAGAAAGATACTGAACTGAGTCTGCTGAAGCAAGAAATGTCAGGACTTCAGACCGAGCACGACACATTGAAAAAGAGTGATGATGTCTGGAGGAGCCTGATGACTGAGAGGTACATGGGTGCTGAGAAGAAATTAGAAGCTATGCTAGCAAGCAAAAAGCCAAAGCACTGCAAGGAAGGACTTGGATTCAGTCTAGGAGTTTCCACATCTGCCCCAGTACACTCAGAAGTACGGCTTGCTGATAGATTTGTTCGAGGGGAGACTATCAACGCAGATATACTGAACCCCCTAGCGAAGAACAAACGAGAAGATGAAAGCACCTCATCCCACACATCAGGCATTCGACAAGAAGATCGGTGCCAAGAAACCCCGGTTCGGTCGAGGGGGAACCAAAGAAATTAAAATTGGCGGATCGGTATGGACCTCCAAAGCCGACACATCCAGCTCGGTATGGGTCATACTATTATGAACCTATAGTCGAAGAGGCTCCAAAGGTCGAAGAAAAAGAAAGCCACACGTAAGGCTAAGGTCGGCGGTCCACCAACTCAGAAGATCAGGACTCCTGAACCTCAGAAGCCTCAGAAGTCACCTTTGACCAGTCTAGTGGTCAGATATGTTGACTCTAATGGAAAGAAAATGTCTGAAACCACCAGGGTTGTTAGACAGATTTGGGTTATGAAAACTAACATCTAAGGACCCAAAATCAAAAATGAAGGGTACTCGAATAAAATTACGTTTTTGCGGGTGCGTAAAGACCCATGGTATGTGGACAGCGGATGCTCAAGACACATGACATACCAAAGGAGTCTACTGAAGAATTATATCACTGAAGAAGGACCCAAAATTGAGTTTGGAGATAATGCCAAAGGCTACACGAGAGGATACGGCACACTCTGCATAGGAACTGCCAAAGTTCCAAGAGTATCATATGTTGAAGGACTTCGACATAATCTTCTCTCTCGTTAGTCAATTTTGTGATAACTCAAATAGAGTGATTTTTGACGCCGGTTTTACGTGATGTTATTGATAAATTCACGGGGAAAACGAGTGTTATCGAGGTTCGCGCGAAAAGAACATATATGTGGTCGATCGGAACTCAGGTGAACACGAAGCTTGCTTATTGGCGAAGAATGAAAACGAACGGGGTGGCTATGGCATAGAAGGCTCGGTCATCTCAACTTTAAGACGCTCAACAAGCTTGCAAGAAACACTCTAGCAAGGGGGCCGCCGAATGAAGTATTCGAAGCAAAGACACTCGAGTGTGAAGCATGTCCGAAGGGAAAGCAAACAAGGAATCAAAATCCTCCGGTTCCATCGCCTTCCACGGATGGAATCCTTCGGTTGCTACATATGGATTTGTTCGGTCCGGTCTCCCCGGTGACGATCGAGGCGAAAAATATGCATTAGTGGTCATAGATGACTACTCGCGCTACACATGGGTCATATTCATTGCCAACAAGTCACGGCGTCAAAAACGAGTTACCAACGCTTCGAAAAAGCTCGGTGTCGAGAAGAACACCAAGATCGAGAAAAATACGTTCGGGACGGAGGGAACCGAGTTCCTTAATTCCATGGTAAAGGAGTTCCGCAGCGAAGGAATAGAGCATGAGACTTCAGTGCACCCACACCTCGGCGGAATGGAGTTGCTTGAACGAAAGAACGGAACTCTAAAAGAGGCAACTAGGACTCTACTCGCGGACTCGGGACTCCCAACCAAATTCCGCGGCGGAAGCTACGTGCGCATGCTACACTCGAACCGATCTTTACCGACAAAGCGGCATAAGCGGACACCATATGAACTATGGAACGGCGGGAAGCCTTCTCTATCTTATTTCCATATTTTTGGTTGTTCATGCTTTATCCACAATAATGGGAAAGATCAGTCGAAGACTTTTGATAGCAAGTCGGATCGGGGAGTATTCTTAGGATATTCTCGGGTCGAGCAAAGCTTTCGAGTATTCAACTATCGAACTCTTTGCGTGGAGGAAAGCCCTCATGTTGTTTTTAACGAGTTTGCTGCCGAAGACAGGAGCAATAACTCAAATTCCGAATCGAGGACATCGATAAGCGGCTACGGGATCTAAGCTTAAAAGACAAATCGAAAAGATCCAACTATGTTGGGATGATGATTCGGACGAAGAAACCGAAGACAAATCTACCGAATCTCAACCAGTGAGCAAGTAGGCGAGCGCATTGATTCTCCCGAACGTAATCAATCCCGGGTAACTCAGGTCGATGAGGAAACCGTAGAGGTAATCGAGACCAACACTACCGAGAATAACAACTCGGGGGGGAACATCTAGTAATGTTCCCGAGCCGAATGCCCCCGAACCCGGTGACTCGGTAGATCATACTCTTATCACTGAAATTCTTCAATCTCAGAATAGTACAACTGAAATGCCTAACTCACCTACTATCTGTGTTGAACAAATTTCAGATGAAGAGTTAAAACATCGTAGATCGTGGCTAGATGCTCACACTGCTGATCTTATAATTGGAGATCCTTCGAGACATGTCAAGACAAGATCCAGATTCCGTCAAGGAGAAAGCGCATTATTTTCCCGCTTCTTGTCTACCGAAGAGCCTCGAGAATATTGAGGATGCACTTAAAGATGCTTGGCCCGGATTATTACTATGCGGGAAGAGCTGAATCAGTTCACGAGAAACGAAGTATGGGAGCTTGTAGACAGACCCCGGCATCAACATGTCATTGGAACCAAATGGGTCTTCAAAAACAAGCGAGATGAAAACAACGTTATAGTCAGGAACAAAGCAAGGCTCGTGGCTAAAGGCTACTGTCAAGCCGAAGGGATAGATTTCGATGAAACGTTCGCTCCGGTTGCAAGATTGGAGGCAATCGAGACTATTCTCGGCCTACGCAACACATCAAAGATTCAGAGTTTATCAAATGGATGTGAAGTCTGGCTTTCCTGAACGGCGTGCTGAAAGAAGAAGTCTATGTGGAACAACCGCCCGGCTTTCAGCGGGGACATCAAGTATATAGACTCGAAAAGGCTCGTACGGGTTAAAACAAGCACCCAGGGCTTGGTACGATACCCCTGTCCGAGTTTCTTCTTCAGAAAGGTTTTCAGAAGGGCACAGTAGATCGCACGTTGTTTAGCATTCGACTGGAAGACGACCTATTACTCGTGCAGATCTATGTGGATGACATTATATTCGGATTAAAGAATGTCATCATGTGTCAGCAATTTGAAAAGATGATGAAGGATAAGTTCGAGATGTCGATGATGCGTGAAATGAACTACTTCCTTGGTTTTCAAGTCAAGCAATCTGGAAAGGGAACGTTCATCAACCAAGGCAAATACACTCGAGACCTCATCAAAAGATTCGGCTGCACATCCGGCAAATCAATCAAGATCCCGATGAACACGAATATGAAGATAGATCTTGATAAAGAGGGAGTATCAGTAGACCAAACTGAATACCGTGCTATAATTGGTTCTTTATTATATCTAACAGCTACTCGTCCTGACATAACTTATGCTGTAGGTGTCTGTGCTCGATTTCAGGCAAATCCCAAGCAGAGTCATATGGACTCAGCAAAGAAGATTCTCCGCTATCTACGAGGAACACCTGACATGGGTTTGTGGTATCCAGCTGATGATAATATTGAACTAACTGGTTATTCCGATGCCGACTATGCGGGATGTAGAATAGGCGAAAATCAACCTCGGGAACATGTCGGTTCCTTGGCGGCAAAGCCGATCTCATGGTTTTCAAAGAAACAACACTCGGTGGCCACGTCGACTACCGAAGCCGAATACATGGCTGCTGGAAGTTGTTGCGCCCAAATCCTTTGGCGAGACAAGAATGAGAGACTATGACGTCATTCGAGAATGAAGTGCCGATCTTCTCGCGACAGATACCGGTGCTATTGCAATCACTCGAGAATCCTGTTCTTCACACAAGATGCAAGCACGTGGACATCGACATCACTTCATTCGTGACCATGTCGAAAAGAAGGATATCGAATGGAAAAGATCCATACTTGACAAACAAAGGGCCGATATACTGACCAAGCCTCTGGCCGAATCCGCATTCGAGAGAACTTTCGGTAGAGCTAGGTCTGTTGGACCCTACTTGACCCCGGTCGGTAAAGAGGTTTCGGGAGAGAGACATTCCGGTGAGGGGGAATGATCACTCTCGATCGATACAATCGCACGTAGAGATTCGAATAACCATCTACACGAGGTATCGGTGACTACTATGTTCAATGACGGGTTTGCGTATCTCTACTCTATAGTATCTAAATGATAAGCATTTATTATGGAGATTCAGCATGATTTAAATATCTCTTAGTTTGTCATTTATTGATAACAGATTACATTTAATACACGACATTCTATGCACAACTTTGTTGAACTCTGTGCGCATTAAATGCATGTCTTATCATAGTTACTCTTTAGGCATGTTTACAACTTGCATTGACTTAGACGGCTTTTGTGATCATTACCTTTTATAATATTAAATCTTAACCGTCCATCTCATAAAGTAGGTTTAAACTCGGCCTTAGATCGATAACTTGTTCATCTTCTAGATATGTACATATTTCGATCAAATCTTAAGAACCGCCATATTCGCACTTAACATTTCGATCATATCTTACCTCCGAAAATTCCGAGAATATTCTTGTGCAAAAACCCTCATTTGCTTACTTTCGATCAAATTCTCGGTATGCCTACATGCAGTTACTTATGTGTTGATCATTATTGATTAGTATCATATATAAAAAGTTTATTTAAAAATCGATACTGATAACAACTTCATGTAACAGGTACAATGGCGGAAACCAATATCTCTATGATATCTCCAGCGGATATGCAGAACATTCTGGAGAAGGATCGCGTGTGGTTTGAACCCACCATGGATTTCTATTCATGCGATCTGGAGTATATGGATGAGATCTTCTCTGCTCTGCGCGAGTCAGGACTGGAGAAATTTCTGTCTAGGAGGCCTTCGTTCTTCCTCCCGAGACAGGTTGCAGAGTTGTACTTGAATTCAGACGCAGTGTCTGGAGACATAGTGACAAGATTTGTTGCCCATTCTATCCAACACGCCACTATGGAGCTGAAGCAGATGTCCATCAAGGATGCCTTGAAGCGGAGCTTTGATCTGCCCTCCGAAGGGACCAGTACAGTCGGGTACAGAGACGACCAAGTTGATGAATATCTTACCATCTTCTGTGGAAAGCCCACTACTTTCAGAGCTGCTTTTCCGAAGAACAACATGTTGCCTCAGTTCAGGGCACTTGCTTATATAGTGATGCAGCTACTGACAAGCCAAGCATGGTCGTTTGACCAGGTGTCGAGGCCTAAGATTCAGATGATGATGGCCATATACGATCGAGCCCAGATAAATAAGACGGAGTTCTTTCTCCGAGAATTCATGGCTCAGGCTGCAAAGTTCAACAAGGTATCGAACATGCTGAGCGCAAAGGGCAAATTGCTGTATGGACTCAAACTGTCCATCATGATCGAAGATTTATGTGGATCTGAGCCTATCACCTACAGTGACAAGGAGTACTTCAATGTGAAGAAGGTCAGATTTCACAACAAGACAACAGTGCTTCAGCAGATAGGGTCAGGACCCTCAGCAGGCGCTCCGCAATCAAAGTCTCAGCAGGCTACGCCTACAAAGAAAAGAACCCCTCCCGCTAAAACTCCTAAGGCACCGGCAAAGAAACTGAAGAAAGCCGTTGAGGTGCCAGCTACTGAGGAGGTTCCACAAGTGCCTGCTGAACAGGCTCCTGAGAAGACTACTCAGCCCATGCAGCTGGTTGATAAGTCCGAGTCTTCTGAGAAGACTCAGTCAGTGGAGAAGATCGTTTCCACTGAAAGGGACCAAGGGGATGCTTCTGAAGCTCAAAGCGCAGATATTCAGCGCCTAGACATCCCCCTTTCTGTCCCTCCACTCAGCTCAGTCCCTCCAACCGAAGAGCCAGACTTCACACATAGACTTGGAGTCCCGGGACCGCATCTGAAGGTGAATCAATCGGGATGGAAGCTTCAGTGATTATATCCAGAGCATCCCGAGAAATTCTTCAACTAGTTCCGGAGCTTGCTGACTACTCAGACTTGTTGCTCATCGCCAAGACAGCAAGGCTCCACATGTTGCTGCGACATCAGGAGTGGCCTCGTCTACAGCGCCTTGTCCTCCACTACTCTCGTCGGCGAGTGCATGAAGAGGAATTGAGACTGAGAGAGGAGATAGGCTATTCAGAGCCTGAAGACCTCAGCTCAATGGACAATCTGAGGGCTGCAATGCTGGCCATGATTCATGATCGACAGCACGCCTCCGGCCCAGCACCCTCAGATGGGTCAGACCATGACGACCCACCCAGTGATTCAGGCCCTGGAAAGCCTGATGAGGGACATCCACAGGACAAGGATACCCATACTGAAGCAGCACCTCCACTCAGTATCCTTGGTCCTGAGAAGTCCAAGGCTGGTGCTTCGTCCTCAGTAGAGCCCGCTCAGCTCTTGCTGCAGTCGACTTTCGAAGCAGCGCCCAGCCAGACCGCAAAGAGATCTCGATCAGTGGAAAAAGCCTTAACTGCCCAAGGGATCAAAAATCGAGATCTTGCGAAGGCTATCCATAGGACATGGAAGCAGACTGCTCAAGCCACGACTAAAGAACTTCAGGGGCTGAAGTCTTCTGTCTCTTCATCAGCCGCCCCTGATGTTTCCGCGCTTATTTTAGAAGCGTTGGCTCAGCAGCAAGTCAAATTTGAAGCTCAGCTCAAGATCTTTCAGGAGAGCCAAGCCAAGCTACTTGATGAATTTTTGGCTTCTAAACTGGCTCATACTGACGCTATCACTGAACAATCCGAGGCCATTGAACAAAGACTTGAGAATATCCAACTGGCCTTGGAAGACAAGATCATTGAGAAGCTGAAAGACTTCAAGGAAGCAATGACCTCTCTCACAAGCGATACAAGGAAAACCTTACCATGGAGAGGAACGAGTTGCATGAGGCTCGACTAAGCTCCACGATCGTCTTGATGAGCTGTCAACCTCCTACAAAAGTCTGAAAAAGTCAGTCCTAGTCCCTACCCCAGTGCTCATTGATGATGCCAAAAAGGGGGAAAGTGAAGGAAAAAGGGAAGGAAAGAAGAGTACTGAGAAGGCGACTCCCACCAAAAGTCCAAAAGCTAAGGGGGAAGCTACACCGAAGTCATCCCGGACTCAAACTCGGTCTCGAAGGGTGAGGCCCGGGGTGTTTCGGCTGCGAGCACACCGAAACCGACCCAAGTGGCTCGGGACCCCAGCCAGAACTACTCGGGCAACCCGAGACTCCCAAAGACATTATTAAGGAGGTTGCTGAGTACGGCGAACAAAGCGGTGGAGGACTCGAGAAGAAGAAGAGGCTCCTATTCCACCACCGGTTCAAGAAGGCAAGGGCAAACGAAGCTTAAAATTCCAACCCCTCCAAGCAAAGAGATTACGATACATATCTGCGAGGAGGAAGCCCAAATAGGCTGCGGATGAGAAGGCGGCGGAGAAATTGCGAGAGGCCGAAGCGGCTAACAAGCCAAAGTCTAAGCCTCGCCAAAGGAAAGACTAAAGCTCCATCCGAGAGGAGGAAAGAGAACCGCTAGATCGCCTCCGAGAAAGCTCATCATAACGAGATGAAGAGGACAGAGAGAAAAAGAAAAGGAGCGGCAGAGAGAAGAGTGCGAAAGGCGGGGTACATCCAAATCTAGATCTAGTACCCCTGGCCGAATCGAACAAGCTCCTCGAAGCCTCAAGAGCAAGATGCGAGATATTGAAGAAATCTTTGCTCGAGATGGATAGATATCTCTACGAGAGGAGAGGAAGCTAGACGAGATAGAGGCCGCCGACGGAGGATACATTTGGCGGACCTTGAGGCACTCGGGAAGCGTGCGAACAAGAGGCCGGCCGAGAGTTCCTTCGAAAGCGACATTCCTTATCGATACGAAGGTTCGGGGAAGCCAAACGATCCGAAAACACATAGATGGCCGAGATCGGACGAATGGATGCCTATTCGGTTCAATCGAGAGATGGGAATCGGCCAAGATAGAGTTTATCAAGAGAAATTATTTCCGGGCGATTCCGGCTCGAAATGTCTAAGGCCGATGCCTATGTCGAGTGGATGACCATTACCGAACCCGATCTTTACCCATATATGCACGAAGCAAGAATCGAAGGGGTAGTAGTCAGCGTTCCTGAAGCAAGGATCATTCCTCCACCCAGAAGACAAGACGACTCAGTACATCTTGGAATGATTGAACAAGAAGTGAAGAATGCTGCGTTGAACAGAGGTCTAGAACAAGATGATCCAGGCGGACTTCGCCGAATACACGAGGCGAGGAAGAACACGTTCGGGAATGTATGGAGTCCCACTGCTCGAAGATAAATCCCAAGGTTTCATGAATAGGATTCAGCAGTTTAAGGGTTCTCCTTCTTAGTTCTCCTTTAGCTTAGCAAGATTTGTAATGTACTGATCTGTTTATCACATATATACAAATCTTCTTTTGGCTCTGACAACTACTTGTTGTCTAAATAGCCGTGTTTGCTTTATGCTTTAACACTCAGAATCACTGAAGTGATTACTGACACACACACTTTGTTTATTTACTTGTCAGTTTTTGCTCGGTTAGATCTCTGATAGACTAGACTTTTGTAGAGTTATTATTTCTCTTAGAGGGAAATTGTTGCATGGGGGGAAATCATTGTAAAGGGGGAAATTGTTCTGCCCTGTCTCCCTCAGTAGTCTAGCACTTATCAGACAACTCCACTGATCCTACGTGTAATATTTGTAAGGAGCTCTGTTTCTGAGTAAGTTAGTGTTTAGCATAGTTGATAGGACATAGATGATAGGTTTTGGCATCATCAAATAGGGGGAAATTGTTGGGTGATGATTCAATCCTCAGCATGATCATACTTGTGGGAAATGACTCTATCTTCTATCTTGAACACGCTTCGGTAGCCCCAGCCTCGAACTGTTGAGAAGATTTGAAGATCCCAAAACCCTATCTGATTGGTGAACCATTCCTTTGTATTCGTATTTGTCTCTGAGGTTTCAGACTCAGTAGACACTCTGCTCTGGTCAAGGCACTCAGTAGCTCATCAGCCTCAGCACCAGTGTAGAAGACTCAGTGAATACTGGACTCAGTAGGAGCAAGATATGCGAGAGAGTCAGTTGAACTGAACTCAGCAGGAGTAGTTCACTGGACTTAGAGCTGATCATCAGTAGACTTATCTCAGCAGTCTATCTACTGAATACAAGGTCAGACTCAGCAACGGCAGATAGTCTTCGGGGTGTCGAGAATCTTTTGAAAGACAATCGGCATTGTCATGTACGAGGAAGAGAGAAGTCGGCTTCGATGCTGTCTCGAAGTTTGTCTTTGTCTCAACCACTCCATCCACCTCAACGAATGACAAGCATACACGTGTCTTCTCACCGCTAAAGCTGCAGTCAACCTTTTACCTAAAAAGGTGGGAAAGTACACTTGTTACCTACACCAAAAGAGCCGTTTGCTACCAAAAAGAGAGAGAGAGAAGAAGATCGTCTCCAACGGATCTATTTTCAATCTCTGCTCTATAAATAGAGGGATCATTCAAGATTTGAATAGAGAGAATGCGCGCACCTAGAACACGAGAGAGCATTCAAACGAGCGAAATTAACGACTAAGTCTTCCGCAAGAAACAACCGAGTTATCTCCCGTGAAAGACTACATCCAGCTCAAAAGGAACCAAGTCGAACCGACATAAGCTTCTAGTATCCAAGCGGCCCGACACGAACCTATAGCTAAACCCTCGAGTGTTCGTCGCTCTAGATAGCTACATTCTCGTTCCTTATCCCTCTAACCCTAAGCTCACTTGTTATATCCATAGCTTAGACGAAGGAGTTCACATTTGAACCCAATCCTTATTGTATAAGGACTCCTTCACTTGGAGAAGTTTGTCAAACACTTTAAGTTTGATAGTGTTGTAAGCGAGACTTGGATCGATATAAAAACCAAGACGCGGCTTTGCCACCGTGTGCAAGCCGACCGAGACTAACTCGGGATAATAAATAGCCTCCCGATCATTCGGGACAGGTGGACGTAGGATTTGAGCGATATCCGAACCACTTTAAAATCCTGTGTCTCTTACTGCTTTCTTAACTATTGCATTGATTTTACTATTCATACTGAACATCATATTTAAAATCAATCAACTATCTCAGCATACTGAACTCTTAATCTACTGAACTGAGACTTAAAACGTTTTCTCACAAAAACTGATTTGGGCCTACACTATTCCGCGCACTGAACTCTTACTGTAGATACGGATCGACCTAGTCAGTTAGCAGATCTCAGCTGAGTCAGTACTCTTAGCCTTTAACACGATTCAGAATAGTTGTCTGGTCTGCTGAACTGTTTCAGTCAGACACCATCCTGAATAGGACTGTTCGAGTTCGAAATTGTGAAATCGAATCAGGTGTATTCACCCCCCCCCCTCTACACCTGACCGTACACTCGGGACCAACAAGATCCGAGGTTTTCTAGGGCACGCCGGATTTTATCGGCGTTTCATCAATGACTTTGCAAAGGTAGCTCAACCACTCACAAGGCTTCTACAACAAGATGTTGAGTTCGTGTTTGATGATCAGTGTAAGGAGGCCTTCGACCTCCTTAAGAAGAAGCTCACCACAGCCCCAATAATGTAGCCTCCCGATTGGAATAAGCCCTTTGAGATCATGTGTGATGCATCCGACCGGGCCGTAGGAGCAGTTTTAGGATAGAAAAATGGAAAAGAGAGCAATGTAATCTACTATACTTCGAAGACACTTAACCCAGCTCAATGCAATTACTCTACCACGGAGAAGGAGTTGTTGGCTATTGTCTTCGCATTCGACAAGTACCGATCTTACTTGCTTGGTTCCAAAATTGTGGTCTACATTGATCATGCTGCCGTCAAACACCTTCTGTCCAAGAAAGAGTCCAAACCTCGTTTGATTCGATGGATACTCTTACTTCAAGAGTTTGATTGGGAGGTAAAGGACAAAAGGGGAGCAGATAATATTTTTCTTACCTTGCATTATCCCCTAGTGAGCTAATTTGTGTCTTGCCCGATTCTTTGATTTAGTCAGAAAAATATAAACCGAGGCCTTTTTAGATTTTCTTTTTCCCATGTCATTGTACGTTTTACAAGCTTATTTGAGATTGATCTATTTTTATTTTATTGCCTACCGAGTTTGCTTGCTATCGTATTTGTTTGTTGCAAAATAATATGTGTCAGATCTTCTTAAGGGTTAGAAACCGATACCTTCCTCCTTCGTATGTTGTCGAGGCTTTGATTGTTGCTCATGTGTTAGATCTTTTGATCTGTGTCCCGGCCTTTTTCTTCCTCTGGGTGGTCAGAGAACTAAAGAAAATAGATTACTGTCTCTCTCTATACTCACGTTAGGCGTCTCCAATTTTGTGAATATGTGTGTGTTCTGTTTCTGAACAGAATACTAATATATATAGGCTTCAAAAGCCAATATAATATTAATATATTTGTAGCTCATTAATTTAATTATATTTCTAATGGACTTCCACATAATTAGCCCACAATATAATTAATTAATACACTAAGCTACTAATATTTATCAATTAATTGGCCCAGCCAATTAATCCAGATAAATAATATTATTAAATAATGTAAAAATACATTAATCCATTAATAATGATTTCTGAGAGACAATAAATCACTAGACAACTAATTGGGCCAAATCAGGGATCTAATACAAGAAATAAAGTTGGGCCTCAAATTAATTAATTATCTATGCTCAGTCCAGAGCAAAATTAATTAATAAACACAGATTCATTCCACTAGAGAATCCGTGCTGACTTACCCCTTTATCCCAAATTGAGCAAGAGCTTGTATTTTAGACTTAATCGATCTCCGTATTTAAGATAGAAATATCTATTAATTAATTAAGCTCACTAACAGCTTAAATTAATTAACATCTTATAATCCTGAGTTGTACCACTCGACCTTATTAACACACCTGAACTTAATCAACCGGCCGGATTTAGTGTGATAATCCTTTCGAGTTCCTCAGGGGATATTATCAACCCATTTTACTAGGATACGGCTGCAAGATACAGACAACCAGCCTGAGCCACAAATAACTACTAACACCCAAGATACGTAGATCCGGTCGCGATGACGTTCACCATAGTAGGTCAAAGTGATAGATAGCCAAATGCACTCAGCTGAAGTCTTACCAAGCTTAAGACCAGCTAAGTCACCGAGATCTTGGTTCTCCACTAAGGTCAGTTAGGTGAACACATCTCACTGTGATCCATCAATACACCACCTTCAGTGTACCAGTAAAGACAAGCAGCTAAGACAAGCCACTTCTTATCTAAACTGCAGCTTAAACCGACAACTTATCCTGAAGTTGTCTCAATGTGATAACGCTTTTTATATCTTGTCAGTTCAACCAATTTGTGTTGTCTTCTGTGATACCCGACACACCACACAAATCTAACTTTTATACAAGATAAAGGATAACATGTGCAAATATATATATATTTATCAGATAGGAGACTAAGATAGTGGTAGGGACAAAACACATTGTATACAAGCATAAAATTTGCTTCCAGTATAAAAAATCCCAACAATTCTCCCACTTATACTAAAGTAAACTTTTAGTATACAATGTGTCAGTTCTACGTACAAACTATTACTCAACTATATCTCAGCTATCTAGGTACAAACTAGTACCCAGCTATATCTCAGTCATCTATCCTATCTATCACTGCATCTTCTCCCACTTATACAAAAGTTTCTGTAGTCCTAAGTGGGGGGGCATCTTTACCATCCCTAAGCCACAAACATGCTTCTCGTAAGCCGGGAGTGGTAAGTTCTTCGTGAAAGGATTAGTTAGGTTGACTTCAGTTCCAATTTTATCAATCACCACGTCACCTCGATTTACGAATACTCGTATAATGTGGTACTTTCTGTCTATGTATTTAAACGTCTTGTGAGATCTAGGTTCCTTAGAATTTGTCACTGCACCCGCATTATCACAATAAATCGTGATCACCTAAGGCAAATTCTGAACAATATCAAGATCCAGGAGGAAATTCTTGAGCCAAACTGCCTCTTTCGAAGCTTCTGAAGCAGCCACATAGTCTGCTTCCATGGTTGAGTCCGCAATGCATTTCTGCTTTGCACTCCTCCATGAAATGGCTCCACCTCCCAAGGTAAACACATAACCCGAGGTAGACTTCCTCTCGTCTCTGTCAGCCTGGAAATCCGATTCTGTATAACCCAAAGACACTAGACTGTCTGACTGGTAAACAAGCCTATAATCTCTAGTCCGTTTAAGGTACTTGAGAATATGCTTAACCGCAGTCCAGTGTTCCTTTCCAGGGTTAGACTGATATCTTGAGACCATGCCTACAACATATGAGATATCTTCTCTCGTACAAAGCATCGCATACATGAGGCTACCGACAGCGAAAGCATATGGTACTAGCCTCATACTTTCTATCTCTTCAGGCGTTTTAAGGCATTGATTCTTGGATAGAAAAATGCCATGTCTGAAAGGTACTGAACCTCTCTTGGCATTTTGCATGCTAAAACGAGCAATAACAGTATCAATGTAGGACGCTTGTGACAAGCTCAACATCCTTTTCTGGCGATCTCGGATAACCTTGATCCCAAGGATGTAAGCAGCTTCACCTAAGTCCTTCATTTGAAACTGCTGGATAACCACATCTTTATGTCTGATAACACTTCAACATTGTTGCCAATGAGAAGGATGGCATCTACATAAAGTGCAAGAAACACCACTGATCCATTAACAAAGATACGGTACACGCACACCTTGTTAGGACAGGATACAAAACCATAGGATTTGACTACCTTGTCAAAATGCTGGTGCCATAATCGGGAAGCTTGCTTAAGTCCATAAATAGACTTCTTAAGCTTCCAAACTAGATGCTCTTTGCCCTCCATCACATAACCATCTGGCTGTTTCATGTAGATGTCCCTACCTTTTTAAAGGTGACCGTTTAGGAATACGGTTTTGACATCCATTTGTCAGATCTCTAGGTTCATGTGATCTTCTATGGCAAGGAGAATCCAAATGGACTTGATCATTGCTACAGGCGAGAAGGTCTCTTCGTAATCGATGCCTTCTTTCTGGGTAAAACCCTTCGCCACTAGCTTGGCCTTAAACGCCATGATCTCTCCATTCGGTCATCTCTCTTTCTCTTGTATACCCACGTACTACCAATAGCCTTGCAACCCTCAGGTAGTTCAGTGATCTCGTATACATCCATATCAATTATGGACTTAAATTTTGAGTCCATGACGATTCGCTAGGAATCTGCATCTACATCTCCCACTACTTCGTTGTAAGTCCACGGATCTACGGTATCTTGTTCATCTGCTGGGAGATGATCAAACGTCTCCCCAACGAACATATACCGATCAGGTGTAAATATCACCCTCCCACTACGTCGAACAGTGTCAGGCGATGTGTTAACAGATTGTGCAGTTACTCATGGAGTACTATCTTGCACAACTGGCTGTTCAAGTGGAACTCGACCACCTTGTAATTCCTCAAGGATGATGTCGACTCGAGATTTATGGTTACTAATGTAATCCTCTTCTAAGAACCGAGCGTTAGGGCTAACAATGATCTTCTATTCTTTAGGATCATAAAAGTATCCACCCTTCGTTTCCTTCGGATACCCTATGAACAACATCACTTCTGAACGTGATTCCAATTTGTCAGCATGCCTATTTAACACATAAGCAGGACAACTCCAAATCCTTAAGTGGTGCAAACTAGGCTTATGCCCATTCCACAACTCAAAAGGGGTCTTTTGTACCGACTTGGAAGGCACACGGTTCAGCAAGTATGCTGCAGTCTCTAGGGCATATCCCCAAAAGGAAACTGGCAAAGTTGCATAACTCATCATGGACCGAACCATCTCTAAGAGAGTTCGGTTCCTTCTCTCTGACACACCATTCTGTTGGGGCGTGCCCGGTGCTGTCAGCTAGGATGTAATCCCACATTCTGTCAAGTAGTCCTTGAACTCATTGGATATGTATTCCCCACCACGATCAGATCGTAGTGTTTTGATTTCTTTACCTAGCTTCTTCTCCACTTCTGCCTTGAATTCCTTAAAGGTTTCAAAGTAATCCGACTTGTGGCGAAGAAGGTAAACATATCCATACCTTGAGTAATCATCAGTAAATGTGACGAAGTACTCATACCCTCCACGAGCTTGTGCAGACATAGGCCCACACAAGTCAGAATGTATCAAAATTAATACTTCTGTGGCTCTATAACCCTTTGCCTTAAAAGGCATAGTCACCATCTTTCCTTCTAAGCAGGGTTCGCAAGTTGGAAATGGTTCTACATGGAGAGACTTCAATGATCCATATTCCACCAACCTTTGAATCCTATTTAGATTGATGTGACCTAGTCTTAAGTGCCACAAATAAGTTTGGTTTACCTTAGAAGATTCTTTCATCTTCTTAGGATTTAATGATGAGGAAGCAACATTAACAGAATTACGCGGATTACAAGTAATAGTATATAAAGATCCGTTTAATAGCCCACCACAGATGAAATCATCGTCTTTCATGATATAAACTTCACTATCAAAACTTGATTTATAACCATCCATGATGTAGAGTTTTGAAACAGAAATTATGTTTCGCCTAAACTCAGGCACATATAAAACATCTTTAAGTACTAAAACAGAACTATCAAAAGATAGATGTAGATCTCCAATGACAATTGCAGGAACTCTCGATCCATTGCCCATTGAGACTACCACCTCGCCGAATTTTATAATTAGAATTTTATAATTAGTATAGAACAGGGTCGAACTCAGGGAACAGTGAAAATCAACATTGTTTATCCTTTTGATTAGAGTTTTGGTGATGCCACCACACATAAATTTTGGGTTTACTACCTAGGCAAAGAAAAGTAAATAGCAAGAAAGATAGATAAAAATAATCAAATAAAGAAAGGCGGACTCGGCTTCGGGTAACTTGTATGAGACAACTACTTCGATCATAGATGCATATATTTAATTAATTTCTAAGATCAACCAGTTATAGGATACAATGTTGGACACGTACATACCCCAATTCCTACTTACTTAGTCGGTAGTGGCTTGTTGAACAAATTTCCACTACTCCCTAATCTAACCACAACCTAGCTTGTTGAACAATCCTAGATTTAATGTTTAGATAGCATTACGAGGAAGGAACCCAATTTTAATATCTACCGTTGTTGAACAAACTGACATAGATGATTAACCTCCTTAATTTGACTACCGTTACGATAGCTTCGCCACCTAAGTTGTTGAACAATCTGGCACTAATCTTCATAACCTAAATTGATCAGGTTTAAGTTAATCCAATTAAATCTTTCTACCCCGAATTAAGTCGAAATCATAGTCTTCAATTACTACGAACAATTAGATCTCACAAAGTTTGTATCTCATACTCGCCACCCTCGCCGAAGCCCTAAAAAGTTTAGCTACACATACTTAACTTGGACAAGCAGAATGAAACGAACATATTCAGAACAGAAATTAAAGTGTGAAAATATAAAAGCATGCAACGTAATTAAAGTACGAGAAATTTAAAGAATACCGAAACCTAAACTGAACGGAAACTTAAATTGAAACTGGAAATCTGAACGAAGTACTTGAAGTGCTGAAATCTGAAAATAACTAAACTAAGAAAGCGAATAAAAGTGTTTGGGAATTCTTGTGTGGAAATTAAAATCTAACTACGAAACTAAGAACGAGAATGGCTGGAAACGATGTAGAGAATGGTGTAGAATGGTTCTGATCGGGTGTTATGAATGATGTCCGTCTCCACCCCTTTATATAGATTTGGAGCTTGATCTTCAAAAGAAAAGATATCTTAGGGCATATCTTTTAAATCTTGATCTTGAAGATTCCTTTTCCTTGTATAAGTCCAGCCCTAAAATATCTTTAAACTCCAAATCTTCAGCATATATTTCCTTCTCGATCTCAATCCCGTTTTTTCTCCAAAAACCGCCAAAATATCTCCAAATCAGCTCCGGATCGCCACCTCATCATCGGATCATAAACCTGCTGAAAATAGATATTTCTGCGCACAAAACAGCATCAACTTGGACAAGATGAGCGTCAGAACTGGGTGAATTTGAGGGGTATAAAATCGACACATCAAATATCCTCACACTTGAATCATACTTGCCCTCAAGTATGGGATGAACAAAAGAATACTCCCACTCGAATCACCATTCCCCAAGACTCAAAACAGACTCAAGGAACGAAAATAAAAAACACTAAGACACGAGACTCAGATTCAAAGAAGAGAAATAAATCAAAAGACTCAAACACAATAGACTAAACATTAAAGCATACCAAGCATCCATGAAATGTCCATGATTTTCAATCTCTGCCCAAACATGCAATGCAATCAAAACCTTCATCAAACAAGTCAAGCAGTGTAATTATCAAACCATGGATTCAGATATCAGCATGGTCAAAACATAAGCATAACTGAACTAGCTCACCGATTCACTCATCTCTCTCTAATCTAGTCCGGGCAAGCCGCTCATAAAAAAAAAATATAGTCACGCAGTTACAATAGCAAGTGGTTAATCTAGCAACTCAAGGAGGTCTTTCTCTTGGATGTAATGGGGCTTAAGGACTCATTCAAATATATGACATGGTAGGGAATCCTAAGGGTCCTAAGCTTCTGAAAATTAAGTACAAGTATGCAGCATGCTATTCACTGAGACATTTGATTAGGCAAGCATATAATAAGCATAAGAGATATCCAGTTCAGCACTGATGGAGATTTATTTTCACATACAAACTAGGGCAAGACATAATATAAACATTCAGACTTCATCCTTCCCTTTATTTTTTATTTTTTATTTTTTTCAACGGGTGCCCTTTTTTTTTTTTTTTTTTTTTTGCCCCCTTCAATATTTTTTTCTTTTTAGTACAACACTCTGCTTGGCCAAACTTACTGCCGGCAGAGTTCAGAATGTAAAACAACACAACTGCAGGGGGGTATCAATTCAAATACTATCTCCAACTAATCATAAAATATCTTTCAATAAAAATTGCCCCAACTTATGAATATCCACAGCAAACACATGCATGCATAAGGTCAAGAGAAAGGCTTTGAAAGGCTTGGCTTCTTTAAATAACTCATGAAAGAACAAAGTCAAGGCTTCAAAGTGGCTAACTAGGGACTGAGCAAAGGTAGGAATTGAAAGAATTAAAAGCTCAAATTTGTTAACCCTAATTTGCCTCCTATCCTCTGTCACACATGACCACAAGCTATGGAGACTTTGCAACACATCACTCTCAAGAAAATAGTGGGAAGTGTCCCACTTTTAAAGGCTCAAATCTCTCTTTAGAGATGGGGTTTAAAATTCAGTTGTATCATGCTTAAATTTCCTCATCCCAAGCCACATACAAAATCCTCCATGGAAAGAGAAAATACACTCCAATCATGCAGAATTCAGTAAATGAAAGCACGCAGAATCTGGGCAAATTTATCCTAAAATCACATCAACAAATCATGTAAACCTAGCATGCTTCAACCTAGGATGAAGGACACAGACCTAAAATAACCTCCTCACACTTCAACCTTGCTCGCCCTCGAGCAAGTAACAGAAAAAGAACAGAGAAGCATGCTGAGGAAACAAACAAAGACACACAAAGACTGAAAACAAATAAAATAGAAAAAAAAAACTGACTGACTAGGGGAATGGTTCACCGGTTCTTCAGCTCGTCCAAGCGAGCTGTCATGGCCTTCTAAAAATCTTCCAGCTATTCAGCAATCTTCTCCAACCTTGCTTCTATCCGGCCGAGCCTGTCCTGCTCCTCCTCCTGCCCTTCACCCACAGAATGACTCGGGACACCAGGTCCCGGCCTAAAGAACTTGTCCAGACCGTCAGTACCAACATAGGTCAGCTTAGCTGACCTCAACCGACTGAGGCTCATAGTGGCAGGTGGATCACACATAGACAGTGGTACACGGGATATTAAAGCAAAGTTGTGAACAAAGAATGTGGCAAGCAAATGCCAAAGAGTATGGTGCCGATTCGGCCTAGCAGCTATTCCCTCCAAGCAATGTGCTATCCAATACCCTAAATCTAGCTTAGTTCATGTATGCATGCACCATAAAAAGTACAACTCCGTAGCACTCACTTTAGAAAAACCCGTGGTAGTTCCAGTCAGATTATAAGCAATGTAGTAATGGCACATCCTAAGAACAGGGCTCTCAACATGATAAACATGAGAACGTGAGGCATAAAATTCATTCGGATCAGACGGAGCAAGCGACTTCCATGCATCCCTAGGACCTATATATGCGGTATTCGACTCAGGCAAACCACGTAAATAAGAATCAAACGCATCATCACAATAATCAGCATAATCTAACACACCCAATCTTATGTTCCAATCCAGCAAGGAAGTATGAAATTCATGTCCACCCAAACGGAAAGCAATGCAGTCATTATCCATATTACCAACATCAACAAAGTGGAATGAAGTAAAGAATTCAAGAGTGATATCTTGCGGTAAGGGAAAGTGATGCGGAATAAGTAACCAACTCCAACCAATAGCACGAAAATAAGCATAAAACTGATCACGGATACCCAAACTAACCAATACCTTAGAATCAACAAACATACCTGACTTGCAAGCCTGAAACTGTCGCTTCTCACACTTCGTGGCCAACTCCTCTTCCTCAAAATAGCGAATGCGAAGACGATCTTCTTCATTCAAGATGCGGATAACGAACATGTTGTCGTAACCGTCTTCGGTAGTCTCGGAGTCAGAGGCATTCTCTTCGACTTTGGCATATTTCTGAAATAGGGTTTGGTCTCTGGGATCTAGTAACATATCGGTTGGGCAATCAAATTCCGGAACATAATCTTCATCATCCTCGTCCTCAGGGTACACGCCGTCTATAATCAACCTCTCCCATGGAATGTGTATGGATCCATCTTTCCTAACAGTACCACCCACAGCAGCAGCGCAGGCCTGAAGTGCTCGTTTGGCAGCGTCGGTGGAAGTTTCTGGAGAGTCCGGCGGTGTAGGTGATGTGAGAATAGGCTGATCTGCAGGAGAAGCAGACTTTTCTGGCGGTGGAGTGGAAACCCTATTTACCGGCGATGCTTGTGGCGTGACAACAAGAGTAGAAGAAACAGGGGTTTCCTCCGACACTTCAGATGGGAGTGGGGATGGAGATTTCTGTGCTTCCGACGAAATGGGCTCTGCATGGGGCACCGACGGTTCCTCGGGAATCGCGCTGGCAACAAATACCTCTACAATGGGCTCCTCCACCGTAATTGGTGGAACTTCACCGGCTATAGGCACCTCCTCTTGGTCCGGAAGTGTAGTGGTTTGCTTGCGTCGACTGGCTCTTAGCTGGCGAGCAGTTGGCTTAGATGGAGAAGAAACAGGTACGGTCTTCTTCTTCGTGGCAGAGGATGTGGTTTTTTGCTTCTTGGGAGCCATGGATTGTTGTGGAAGATGATGTAGGAAGGAGAAGATGATGAGTGGCTTGGTTGAGGATGAGTTGCAGAGAAGGAAGAATTTGGAGCGCGGGAACAGTTATGAGGTCCCCCCCCCCTTCTCGATTCAATCTTAAAGCATCCTATTTCTGAGGGTTTGCAATTGAGTCCCTCAATTTTTAGTAATAAGTAATTACATCCTCTTTTGCTACAACCTCCTCACACGTCAACCTTTGTGTCAATTTGACCACAAAAAGTTGAAGTATTTTGCAATTAGGTCATTGACCTATATTTGGGCATATTTCCTTCCTCAAACTCCTTCCTTGATTCTTGAAGTTTATTTCCTAAGGTGACGAATTTCTTCCACAATTATCTAGATCTCCTTCATAAAATAATTAGCACAAGAAACCAACACTAAAAACTATATAAGAAAGAAAAATAAATAAATAAATAAACCTAGACTATGAAATAAAATTCGGAAAATAAAGGATACGTGTGGGGTGCCTCCCACAAGCGCCTTGAGTTAGAGTCGCAGGCTCGACTCTTCCAAGCTGATCAAGTGTATGTTGGGAGGGACAATGGAATCTCGTCCACTGTGTTTATTTGGTGCAAGTGATGATAGAGCTTTAGCCGATGACCATTCACCACGAAAGTAGACTTCGTTGCGGGATCTTCTAAATCGACCGCTCCGCTTGGCCGAACGGATTTGATAAGAAATGGCCCTATCCATCTCGAACGAAGCTTCCCGAGCATGAGTCAAAGTTTAGATTGGTATAAGAGCACCAATTGTCCAACTTTAAATTGTTTTGATCTCAGATTACGATCATGCCAAGCCTTTGTTCGATCCTTGTACCACATAGAGGCATCATATGCTTCAAGTCGAAGCTCTTCTAGTTCTTGCAAATGATACTTGCGTTCCTCCTCACACTTGAGCAAGTTCATATTCATTGTTTTCACGGCCCAAAATGCCTTATGTTCGAGCTCAATCGGCAAGTGACACATCTTTCCGAAAATCAAACGATAAGGGGACATACCAATAGGGGTTTTGTATGCGGTTCTGTACGCCCAAAGAGCATCCTCCAAGCGTATACTCCAATCATTCCGAGATGGATTAACCGTCTTTTTCAACACTTGTTTGATCTCCCTATTGGATACTTCAGCTTGGCCGTTTGTTTGAGGATGATACGGAGTAGATAGACGATGTTGACATCCGTATTTCTTCATTAAAGCTGCAATGGTACGATTACAGAAATGAGTACCATTATCACTTATTATGGCTCGAGGAACACCATATCGGCTAAAAATATTGGACTTAAGAAATCCAACAACAACTTTGGAATCATTGGAGCGAGTTGCCTTGGCCTCGATCCATTTGGACACATAATCCACAGCCAATAGTATATATAAATGGCCAAACGAGCTAGGGAAAGGTCCCATGAAGTCCATACCCCATACATCGAATATTTCACAAAAACGCATCGGATGTTGTGGTAGTTCATCTCGCACGCCAATATTACCAAGCAATTGGCAACATTTGCAATTCTTGCAAAACTCATAAGCATCTCTATTCAAAGTTAACCAAAAGAATCCACAATCAAGAACTTTTCGTGCAGTACGTTTTACTCCTCCATGTCCTCCATAAGGTGATGAATGACATCTCTCTAAGATCTTAAATTGTTCTTCTTCGGGTACGCACCTTCGAATTACTTGATCGGCTCCAACTTTCCAAAGTGTAGGATTATCCCAAAAATAATACTTACATTCACTCATTAACTTCCTCCTTTGAGCCATGGTAAAGTCTGGTGGCAGTCTCCTTGAAGTGAGATAATTTACAATGTTGGCATACCACGGAGCTTTACCATCTTTTCCTTCAATTGCATAACATTCTGCCTCAGTTTCGTACTTCCACTTGGACAAGCTGATAGTATAATTTTCTTCAGAAGGCTTGGCCAGGTTGTCAGCATCTGGGATGTCAGAAAAATAGAGATGCTCTTCTGGAAATTGTTCCTTGATTGGTTCAGCATCT
Source organism: Lavandula angustifolia (assembly GCA_028984105.1). Lineage (NCBI taxonomy): Eukaryota > Viridiplantae > Streptophyta > Magnoliopsida > Lamiales > Lamiaceae > Lavandula > Lavandula angustifolia. Next base: position 31,157,481 of record CM054802.1, on the reverse strand, counting down.
TCTGGATGAACTAAACGACTCAAATGATCAGCTACATTATTTTCAGCTCCTTTCTTATCTCGCACTTCCCAATCAAATTCTTGCAGTAGCAAAATCCAACGTATAAGACGTGGTTTGGTCTCTTTTTTTGCGAGTAGATGCTTCACGGCAGCATGATCAATGTAGACGATCACCTTCGACCCAAGCAGATATGAGCGGAACTTGTCGAAGGTTAAAACAATAGCGAGTAGCTCTTTTTCTGTAGTGGTGTAATTGCATTGGGCTGGATTGAGCATCTTTGAGGCATAGTATATAGCATGGCTGTCCTTTGCATTCTTTTGGGCAAGGACAGCTCCAACAGCGTAGTCACTTGCATCACACATAAGCTCAAATGGAATTTTCCAATTCGGAGCTTGCATAATAGGAGCTGTGACCAATTTTTCCTTGAGAATGTCGAAAGCTTTCTTGCAGTCATCAGCTACGACAAACGGAACGTCTTGCTGAAGTAACCTTGTTAAAGGTTGAGCGATCTTGGCGAAGTCCCGAATGAATCTTCGGTAAAATCCAGCATGGCCTAAAAATCCTCGAATCTCCTTGATATTTGTTGGATACGGCAGTTGGGCAATTAAATCAACCTTCGCCTTATCTACTTGGATACCTCTTTCGGATATTATATGGCCAAGACCAATTCCTTCCCTTACCATGAAATGGCACTTTTCATAATTAAGAACCAAGTTCTTCTCCACGCATCTTCTTAGAACCACATCTAGATTCTTGAGACATTGATCGAAAGAATCTCCATAGACGGTGAAATCGTCCATAAATACTTCGATGCATTTTTCAATGAGATCGGAGAAAATACTCATCATGCAACGTTGGAAAGTTCCGGGAGCGTTGCACAATCCAAAAGGCATGCGGCGATAAGCATAAGTGCCAAATGGACATGTGAAGGTGGTCTTCTCTTGATCATCCTTATTGACATAAATTTGAAAGTATCCACTATATCCATCAAGAAAACAAAATTAGGATTGACCGGCAAGTCTCTCAAGCATCTCATCAATGAACGGTAAAGGAAAATGATCCTTTCTTGTTGCCATGTTCAATTTCCTATAGTCGATGCACATTCTCCATCCGGTTACTAACCTCATTGGTACCAACTCATTATTTTCATTCTCAATGACTTGAAAACCTGATTTCTTTGGTACAATATGTACCGGGCTGACCCATTTGCTGTCCGAGATCGGGTAGATAATTCCCAAATCAAGCAACTTTAAAATCTCCTTTAAAACAACTTCACGCATGTTGGGATTTAACTTCCTTTGTGGGTCTCGGATTGGCTTACTATCCGGCTCCAATAGGATGTAATGCATGCAAACATCCGGACTGATTCCGGTGATATCGGCCAATGTCCAACCAATAGCTCGAGTGTGCTTTTTCAGAATTTCGACCAATCGCTCTTCTTGCTCTTTTGATAATTCACTGCTGATAATCACAGGAAGAGTCTTATCTTGGCCCAGGTAAGCATACTTTAAATTGACTGGCAGCTTCTTAAGTTCCAGAATGGGCGGTCTGACATGTGATGGCACTGGTCTGTCTTCCACATTCTGCTTAGGCAAGCAGATGCCGCTACTGGAGGTAACGACTTCCGGAACTACATATAGAGATAAGATGGTTCCTTTACTTCTTCATCTAGCATTCCTTGGACATCCATCTCAGAGAGGCTTTGTGTCAATGCTAACTCTAACTTATCCTGCAGTAATGTCGTCTCAAGATGTTCTTGGACAAGAGGCTCAATAATGTCAATAGAATAAGCATTTTCACAATCAAGGGGCTTTTTCATAGCATCATCAATACTATAAGTAAACTTCTCACCATGATAGTCCAAACAGATAGTATCCTTACACACATCAATTAACGCTTTAGCCGTTTTCAGAAAAGGTCGACCTAGCAAAACTCCCGAAGTTCCCTTCTTTCCCTCACAAGTGTTAATCACATAAAAATCCGCAGGATATACGAAATCATGGATTTTAACAAGAACATTTTCTAGAAGGCCTTTAGGGGATATGCATGATCGGTCAGCTAATTGAATAACAACTTTAGTATCGGTTAACTCAACCCCAACTAAGCTATTAAACACAGATAAAGGCATCACATTGATTGAGGCTCCTAAATCACAAAGGGCTTTTGGGATCATCTTAGTTCCAATCAAACAGGGCAAGGTAAACATACCTGGATCATGGCACTTCTCGGGAAGCATATTTCGAATACATGCTGAGACATTCTCGTTTACCACAATTTTTCCATTTTTGCTTGTCTTTCCAGCAATGAACTCTTTCAGAAACTTCCCAAGATGCGGGATCTTGATAGCATGAAGAAATGACAGATTAACTTCCAGCTTGCCAAAGATGGACATGTAATCTAGCGTCTGCTCCATGGGCTTTGGTTTCTGCACCAATGCTTGTGAAAACGGTGGATCAATCAGTAATTCTTCCTAGACAACCTGCTTCTTTCCTTTTTCCTCTTCATCGACTTTTTCCTTGTCTTTCTTTGAGTTGGATGACTCAGAGATATTTAGCTTTGGCAATTTGACAATGGCATCAACACTTTCTTCAGCCTTCTTCGATGCCTTGCTTGGCGGATCAGGGAGATCTCTTCCACTTCTCAGAGTAACATGGCTAACATTCTTTGGATTAATCAGGACTTGAGAAGGTAGCTTTCCTTGGTTCCCTCGAATCTCATTGATTGAGGCAGATAGCTGCCCTATCTGTCCGGCCAAGTTATCTAGTCCGATTTTCTGCTCCTTCTGTGAATTTTGGATGTTCAGGATAGCTTCATTATGAGTCAGAATACTCTGCTGCATTGTTTGTTGCGAGATAGCCATCTCAGTTAAAATTTCTTCAATGGTCTTGCCAGGCTTTGCTTGGACAGGTGGAGGCAAAAGCGGTGGATTTGTTGGATAAGTCCTTTGATTAGGAGGGCGATAGACTTGCTATTGTGGTTGTTGGGGTAGCATCTGCGGTTGATGTGGGGTGAACTGTGGCTTGGGATGATTATCCCACTTCAGATTTGGATGATCCTTCCATCCAGGATTGTAGGTGTTGGAGTAAGGATCTCTTTTCTGCTGGTTATTGTTCCAGTTCCCAATCGCGTTGCAATCTTCAGCATGGTTTGATTGGGTGTTACATTGCAACGAGGTGTGTCCAGACTGTCCACACACTCCACATATTTGTTCAACCGAGTTGACTGAGGATGTTTTTTCCATAGAGTGCATCAGCTTCTCCAACTTTGAGTCCATCATCCTTTCCAGTTTCTCAAAACGATTATCCATCCTTTCCATACTAGTATCCAGCTTGGTCTCCAGATCTACGGAATCAGCTGAATTTGCAGATTTTTTTATAATACGAACTTCTCCATAATCCTTAGTTGCATTAGCCAATTCTTGAATGATCTTCTCGGCATCATTGACTCTGCAATTGGAGAAATTTCCTCCACTTGATGAATTGACAAGATTCTTTGTAGTTATTGTAGGCCAGCAAATCTCCCTTGGAGAAATTATGATTTGGACGACTTTCGATGAGAGCTTTGTATCGAGTCCAATATCCATTTAGTGTTTCATCAAACTCCTGCTGGACTCCAGAGATCTCCTTGCGCAAGGCATTAGTCTTTATAACTGGAAAGTAGCAATCCAGAAATATTTGTCTCATCTCTGTCCAAGTGCTGATTAAGTTTGCGGGTAGACTTGTGAACCAGTTTCCTGCATGGTCCGTGAGAGCAAATGGAAAAGCAGATAGTTTGAATTGTTCCTTTGTTCCATGTGAATTCTTTTGAGCCTTGCAGAATCTCACGAACTCATTCAGAAAGCGGAATGGATCTTCATTCTTCATTCCATGAAACTTTGGTAGAGCTTGGATAAGCCCATACTTGATCTCAATCGGCTCATTGAGCCCTTCAATTTGGATCGGTGTTGGAAGATCTTCACCACCATGCTTTCCAAACTGATCTAGCCTCGGATTATTCGGATCGTCGGCCATCTTCTCGAGTTCAGTCTCGAATTTTCCTTCAGAAAAGAATTCTGCTAGGCTAAGCAGAATGTCTTCAGAGTCAGCTTTTGCTTGGCCAAACGAAGTGTCCTGCTTCGGCAGTTCTGTTGTTGCAGCTTTGTCTCCTTCCTTAACCTCCTAACGGTCCTTTCGATCTCAGAATCAAATACGAGGTTTGGGTTGGAAGACCTGCTCATAAACTAGTTAAAGCACGAAAAATCAAAAGGTAAACACGGTTAATTAGAAACACCGCTCCCCGGCAACGGCGCCAATTTGGTGATCGCTGTTTTCACACCAAATAAAATTCCTGCACACACTTAGAATTTTATAATTAGTATAGAACATGGTCGAACTCAGGGAACAGTGAAAATCAACATTGTTTATCCTTTTGATTAGAGTTTTGGTGATGTCACCACGCATAAATTTTGGGTTTACTACCTAGGCAAAGAAAAGTAAATAGCAAGAAAGATAGATAAAAATAATCAAATAAAGAAAGGCGGACTCGGCTTCGGGTAACTTGTATGAGACAACTACTTCGATCATAGATGCACAGATTTAATTAATTCCTAAGATCAACCAATTATAGGATACAGTGTTGGACACGTACATACCCCAATTCCTACTTACTTAGTCGGTAGTGGCTTGTTGAACAAATTTCCACTACTCCCTAATCTAACCACAACCTAGCTTGTTGAACAATCCTAGATTTAATGTTTAGAAAGCATTACGAGGAAGGAACCTAATTTTAATATCTACCGTTGTTGAACAAACTGACATAGATGATTAACCTCCTTAATTCGACTACCGTTACGATAGCTTCGCCACCTAAGTTGTTGAACAATCTGCACTAATCTTCAATTACTACGAACAATTAGATCTCACAAAGTTTGTATCTCATACTCGCCACCCTCGCCGAAGCCCTAAAAAGTTTAGCTACACATACTTAACTTGGACAAGCAGAATGAAACGAACATATTCAGAACAGAAATTAAAGTGCGAAAATATAAAAGCATGCAACGTAATTAAAGTGCGAGAAATTTAAAGAATACTGAAACCTAAACTGAACGGAAACTTAAATTGAAACTGGAAATCTGAACGAAGTACTTGAAGTGCTGAAATCTGAAAATAACTAAACTAAGAAAGCGAATAAAAGTGTTTGGGAATTTTTGTGCGGAAATTAAAATCTAACTACGAAACTAAGAACGAGAATGGCTGGAAACGATGTAGAGAATGGTGTAGAATAGTTCTGATCGGGTGTTATGAATGATGTCCGTCTCCACCCCTTTATATAGATTTGGAGCTTGATCTTCAAAAGGAAAGATATCTTAGGGCATATCTTTTAAATCTTGATCTTGAAGATTCCTTTTCCTTGTATAAGTCCAGCCCTAAAATATCTTTAAACTCCAAATCTTCAGCATATCTTTCCTTCTCGATCTCAATCCCGTTTTTTCTCCAAAAACCGCCAAAATATCTCCAAATCAGCTCCGGATCGCCACCTCATCATCGGATCATAAACCTGCTGAAAATAGACATTTCTGCGCACAAAACAACATCAACTTGGACAAGATGAGCGTCAGAACTGGGTGAATTCGAGGGGTATAAAATCGACACATCAAGTACTATCTTGCATAACTGGCTGTTCAAGTGGAACTCGACCACCTTGTAATTCCTCAAGGATGATGTCGACTCAAGATTTATGGTTACTAATGTAATCCTCTTCTAAGAACCGAGCGTTAGGGCTAACAACGATCTTCTGTTCTTTAGGATCATAAAAGTATCCACCCTTCGTTTCCTTCGGATACCCTATGAACAACATCACTTCTGAACGTGATTCCAATTTGTCGACATGCCTATTTAACACATAAGCAGGACAACCCCAAATCCTTAAGTGGTGCAAACTAGGCTTATGCCCATTCCACAACTAAAAAGGGGTCTTTTGTACCGACTTGGAAGGCACACGGTTCAGCAAGTATCTTTGCCGATCTCTAGGGCATATCCCCAAAAGGAAACTGGCAAAGTTGCATAACTCATCATGGACCGAACCATCTCTAAGAGAGTTCGATTCCTTCTCTTTGACACACCATTCTGTTGGGGCGTGCCCGGTGCTGTCAGCTGGGATGTAATCCCACATTCTGTCAAGTAGTCCTTGAACTCATTGGATAGGTATTCCCCACCACGATCAGATCGTAGTGTTTTGATTTCTTTACCTAGCTTCTTCTCCACTTCTGCCTTGAATTCCTTAAAGGTTTCAAAGCAATCCGACTTGTGGCGAAGAAGGTAAACATATCCATACCTTGAGTAATCATCAGTAAATGTGACGAAGTACTCATACCCTCCACGAGCTTGTGCAGACATAGGCCCACACAAGTCAGAATGTATCAAACTTAATACTTCTGTGGTGGCTCTATAACTGTTTGCCTTAAAAGGCCTAGTCACCATCTTTCCTTCTAAGCAGGGTTCGCTAGTTGGAAATGGTTCTACATAGAGAGACTCCAATGATTCATATTCCACCAACCTTTGAATCATATTTAGATTGATGTGACCTAGTCTTAAGTGTCACAGATAAGTTTGGTTTACCTTAGAAGATTCTTTCATCTTCTTAGGATTTGATGACGAGGAAGCAACATTAACAGAATTACGCGGATTACAAGTAATAGTATATAAAGATCCGTTTAATAGCCCACCACAGATGAAATCATCGTCTTTCATGATATAAACTTCACTATCAAAACTTGATTTATAACCATCCATGATGTAGAGTTTTGAAACAGAAATTATGTTTCGCCTAAACTCAGGCACATATAAAACATCTTTAAGTACTAAAACAGAACTATCAAAAGATAGATGTAGATCTCCAATGGTAATTGCAGGAACTCTCGATCCATTGCCCATTGAGACTACCACCTCGCCATCGCTCAATTGCCTTTTTTGCAAGAAACCTTGCAAGGTGTAACAAACATGATCAGTTGCCCCCGAATCCACTACCCATTCGTGGGTAGAAGAGGAAACCAGAACAGTTTCAGTTACGACTCGCGTCTCTTTCTGTTTTGTCTTGACATCTGGATTATAATTCTTCCAGTGTCCTTTCTTACCATTCTTGAAGAACCTTCCTTTCTCCTTTGACATTTGCATGTCGCCGGTAAGGACCGTCTTCTTACTCCCACTGCTCTTCTTGAAATGTCCACCCTTTCTGCTCTTTTTCTGGTTTCCGCCTTTTGGAGGATTCCTTGAACTACTAGGGATATTCAAGACTCGAGCACTCTTGCCATTTTCTATAACCTCTTTGACCGCTACCAAAGATTTGAGTAACATACTCATAGTAAACTCGTTCTTAGACATAGCGGTCCTAAAACAAAAGTTCTTATAGGACCTTTGCAGAACATTTATTGGGAAGGTAAGATATCTCTTCCACTTTGTAAAATTGTTTAAACCCGTTAGGGCTTGGTTGGTGAGACTGTTTAGAAACTCGAAAATTATTCGAACAAACATATCTGAAAAATATAATAAAAGCATGTAAGAAAGTTATATTTGCACATAATTCGTAATTAACCATCATTGTAACCTTTTGAAAAACCAATGATGTTAAATACTCGAATAGCCCTAGAGATCACATTCGCAAGCCACTCAGGTGGACGTTTACTCGTGTACCCCTAGACCAAGCTATATACCTAGCTCTTTAATTCCAATCCACGTCTAGGTTCTTAAGACGAATGAAATTAATAATCCGATGTCTCTGGACCATGTCACTATTAATATTAAAACGCGGGAAGGGACTTCTCAAGAAGTTGTACTCGCGGTGACATCTAAGCTTTGACCATTAATTTGACCGAATTAATATCAAATTCTCGAAATTGGCATACTTACGCGAACCATGCCGCTTTCAATTTGATTTAATTAACCATCTTATTTAATTATTATCTGCTAGAGTACTCGTGTTTACTAGGCACGCAAGCCACTCAGGTGGACGTTTACGGCTTCGCTCCCACTACTCAATAATAATTAAATATTACTTTAGAAAACCCATCTCACAAAACTCGTGGTTCAAAAATACAAGCAAGCCACTCAGGTGGACGTTTACTCATTTAATTGTTCAACTTTTGTGTAGGGTCCAATTAATGGAGGTCCGGTTAAATATTTAATTTCCAATTTAAAGGGAATCCAATTAAATATTTAATTTATTATTTGCTTAGTCATTTTCTTCAAAAGGTTCGTTTTGAATCATGCATATCCGCATAATTCCTAAAGCATGCAATTTCTAAGCGCACATAATAAAATGTGCTCGCGAAAAATAAAACATGCTTTAATACGATGTAAATCCTATTTTTATGCTTTTCTAAGCGCAATTAATCACATAATCGCATGCTAAAGCATAATAAAAAATAAATACGCAAATATGAATTTAAAACGTCGTTATCGGGCTTTAACGTTATTCCTAACTATTACATAGCCCGATCAAAATACAGCTCTTCGATCTTCAAAATCTTCGAATTTGAAAACTGCATCGAAAACTGCACCGAAAACTGTTGTCGCCACGTCATCAAGGGGTCTGCCACTTGGCAGACACGTGGCACACATGTGGCTTCCTGGTCAGCAAAGGGCTGACGTGGCGCGCCACGTCAGCGCGCCACATCATTATAGTCTTCCTCAACAAAACCGTCGCCGCTCCAAGCCTCGCCGGAGCCCGCCGTCGATAGGGGAAGACGCCCGCGGCCTCGCCAACCTTTAACCGCCTCGCGCCGCCGCTTGCGGCGGCGGGAATCAACGCCTGCGCGTGGTCGCGCTTCCGGCAGTGAACGCGCGGCTGCCGCGGTCTCCACGGCCCGGCTCCGCCATTTTCGTTTTCTCCTACCGCCCCTAGGCACGACCCACACATCTGGGCTGCCCAAATCCGGCGACAATTGCTGCCGCCGCGCCGGGAATCAAGCGAATTTCGCATCCCGTCGCCGGCGAGCTTCGCTGCTCAAATTCGTACTCTCCGAGCCGCGATTCGATCAATTGAAAGAGGGGAAACATAATTGGAATACTCACGACCACCGCGTAATGGTTCCGACCGAGATTAGTTCTTCAATTTCCCGAATTTCAAACGATTCGCCAGAACGAATTCATGACAAGCAGCAAACTTCAGATGTCAATTCCGATCGCATCCGGGATCGTATGACCCCTTACGACCTATCGACGCGAAGCTCGTAAGACGAGGAATCCAGAAGTTCAAGCCGATTGGAAATCGGACCCCGGACCCACCGGGAATCGCCGCCGCAAGATGCGGCGGAACCCTAGCCGAATTAGGGTTTTCTTCCAATTTGGGGCTTTTCTGGACAACACGACCACTTATCCTTTCCGACGCTATTCCGGACAAACCAGAAATCGGAATGGGTCGTGCGACCTATCCAGATGAAGCTAACGAAACAACGAACAAACATATCCGATCGGATCGGAAACATAATTTGGCACGCGCCCCCACGCGCTGTCGCAAGTCGGTTGTCGTGTTCTGCCAGTTTCTAGGGTTTCGCCCTTTTCCGTCCTTCTGCGCATCGTGCCTCGATTTTTGTGCATCCCGGTCCAATTACAGTACAATAATAGTACAATCACATAACACATTGGTCCTATCAACTACTCGTGGATTTTCTCACGAGAAAAACGTTACAACGGGGTCAAAATAATGGCTCGCAGGCCGCCCCAAACACGAAAATTAACCCGATAACGACATAATTGAACCCTAATCATACACCTAACAGCAACAATCAGAGCCTAAACCAGGCTCTGATACCAATTGAAGGATAATAGAGGGTTAGAAACCGATATGTTGTCGCGGCTTTGATTGTTGCTCCTGTGTCATATCTTCTGATCTGTGTCCCGACCTTTTTCTTCCTCTGGGTGGTCAGAGAACTGAAGAAAATAGATTACTGTCTCTCTCTATACTCACGTTATGCGTCTCCAATTTTGTGAATATGTGTGTGTTCTGTTTCTAAACAGAATACTAATATATATAGGCTTCAAAAGTCAATATAATATTAATATATTTGTAACTCATTAATTTAATTATATTTCTAATGGACTTCCACATAATTAGCCCATAATATAATTAATTAATACACTGGGCTACTAATATTTATCAATTAATTGGCCCAGCAAATTAATTCCAGATAAATAACATTATTAAATAATGTAATAATACATTAATCCATTAATAATGATTTCTGAGAGACAATAAATCACTAGGCAACTAATTGGGCCAGATCAAGGATCTAATACAAGAAATAAAATTGGGCCTCAAATTAATTAATTATCTATGCTCAGCCCAGAGCAAAATTAATTAATAAATACAGATTCATTCCACTAGAGAATCCGTGCTGACTTACCCCTTTATCCCAAATTGAGGGGGGGCTTGTATTTTAGACTTAATCGATCTCCGTATTTATGATAGAAATATCCGTTAATTAATTAAGCTCACTGACAGCTTAAATTAATTAACATCTTATATTCCTGAGTAGTACCACTCGACCTTATTAACACACCTGAACTTAATCAACCGGCCGGGTTTAGTGTGATAATCCTTTCGAGTTCCTCAGGGGATATTATCAACCCATTTTACTAGGATACGGCTGCAAGATACAGACAACCAGCCTGAACCACAAATAACTATTAACACCCAGGATACGTAGATCCGGTCGCGATGACGTTCATCATAGTAGGTCAAAGTGATAGATAGTCAAATGCGCTCAGCTGAAGTCTTACTAAGCTTAAGACCAGCTAAGTCACCGAGATCTTGGTTCTCCCCTAAGGTCAGTTAGGAGAACACATCTCACTGTGATCCATCAATACACCACTTTAAGTGTACCAGTAAAGACAAGCAGCTAAGACAAGCCACTTCTTATCTAAACTGCAGCTTAAACCGACAACTTATCCTGAAGTTGTCTCAGCTGTGATAACTGTTTATATCTTGTCAGTTCAACCAATTTGTGTTGTCTTCTGTGATACCCGACACACCACACAAATCTAACTTTTATACAAGATAAAGGATAACATGTGCAAATATATATATATATTTATCAGATAGGAGACTAAGATAGTGGTAGGGACAAAACACATTGTATACAAGCATAAAATTTGCTTCCAGTATACAAAATCCCAACAGTTTGGTTGTGCTTTATGTTTCAATATGCAAGCTTGTAGTTGTTGTGAAGAGTAGGACTTGGTGCACATTTATATGTGATTTGGGATAACGAATAATAAGTGAATTGTGGATCGAATTTTATACACACTCCGTATATTAGACTTGAGCCGTTAAAGTAGGACACTTCCTACTAATTTCATTGAGAGTTTTGTTCATGAAGTTGCAATAAAAGTGAGCCACTTGTGATAAGTGATAGGCAGCACTAGGGATTGAGTCATTTAACCGCGATAATATTTTTCCTACCTTGCATTATCCCCTAGTGAGCTAATTTGTGCCTTGCCCGATTCTTTGATTTAGTCAGAAAAATATAAACCGAGGCCTTTTTAGATTTTCTTTTTCCCATGTCATTGTATGTTTTACAAGCTTATTTGAGATTGATCTATTTTTATTTTATTGCCTACCGAGTTTGCTTGCTATCGTATTCGTTTGTTGCAAAATAATAGTTGACCGGAGTTGTGCATTAATAGTGGTATTTAAAGGTCAGCTCGTTTTTGTACCCGAAATTTTCGTATGAAATATGCTGAATTTTCGTGTGTATTATGTTGTTGTTTTAAAAAAAATGCAGTAGGGGTACTCGTGAATAATTTGGTAGCAGCTGATATTATTTTCTTTTATGGTAGGCATTGATTTTCCATCTCTGATTATCTCGAATTTAGCAAGTATTACATGCATGACATTGTTGTACATTTTGTTGAGCTTAGAACCCCTAGGACCCCTACCAACAAAAAATTGTCTATGTCCTAAGCCCCATTACAACCAAAGAAAAAGACCTCCTTGATATTGCAGTTGTGACAATCTTTTATCGTGACAGATGAACTATATTTTCTTGAGTGGCTTGACCGGACTTAGATTAGAGAGTGTTGAGTGAACCGTGAGGATGATCCACTTTTGCTTAGGTTTTTTGACTAAATTGATATTTGTGTGCCTAGTCTTAAATTTGCAACTCTACTTGTTTGATGAGATTCATATTTGCATAGTTTGACATGTTTTGCTAGTATTTATGACATTGATTGTAGTTTGATTTGGAGAAAACAACATGTTCTTATTTCCGTTTACATTCCCGAGTTTGGATGCTTCCGTTTTATTTTCCTGTTGGATGATTTGAAGACTTTAATTTGTGATTTTTTTTAATTCCTTAGGTTTAATTTCGTTTCAATTCATGTCTAATTGATTTCGTGTTAGTTTAGATTTTCGTGCATAATCATTTCTTGATTTTCAGCATGTTGTGTTCTGTCCAGCAAACCGGTCTGTCTTGCCAGTCAGGCCGATATGCGTAGCTAAGTCTTTTTAGGGCCGGCGGGATGTGAAACACACACCACCTTATTTTCGTGAGACTAGGGCTTAAAATTAATCACTTAGGTTCTGAATTAATCTAGGTTTAATTAATTGAATTAGTTAATTTAGGCTTGATCACCCTAGGTTAGTTTAATTCATAGTTAATTTAGTACTTCCATCGTTTCTCGTGGGATTAGGCTAAATAAGTAGCAAATTGTTCTTAGGACAATTGGATTAATTTGGTAGGAGACTATTAGATGTCCACCATACGAGTAGGCTCCTAAATTGGGTTCTCTTAGTTCTTAAAGTTGATTAGGTGTTAAATCTATTGATTGTCCACCAACGTAGGTTGCATCTAATTTAGAGAAGTAGCCGTTTCAATGCCCACAATGGCGATTACCGAATAATTAAGGGGGAATAGGGGATATGTCAGTTTAATTACGGTGTCCTGCAACCAATTGATTTAAGTGGTTTAATTAATTAATAGTGTCAATGATCGATTGTGTGTGTGTGTGAATCATCTTGCTGGACCCGTTTTATTTGCATAAGTTTATTCCGTGTTTAATTCCTACTATTTACTTTCTTTGTTTAGTTTAGAAAATTCCCAAACTTGTGTGGTTGCTAACCAAACATTGATTGATATGATTTTTAGGTCTAAAATACTTCGTTCCCTGTGTTCGATACCTGTTGCTATACTAATCTTAGTTCTAGCAATTTTGCAGGATTTATTTGGTGAAAACATCGATCATCAATTCAACATCAACATCCAGCAAATTCGCTCAAGTGACAATCTAGCGGATTCTTTTACAAATGCATTACCAGCGTCAACATTCAAGAAATTGGTACGCAAGATCGAGGTGGAACAGCTTTACTCTTTTTCCATCGATCGATTTTTATCCCAATGGATTTTTCTAGCAAGGTTTTAACGAGGCAGCAGTTTCTTTTAGTGATGATCAATCAAGGGGGAGTGTTGTAAATATATTTTATATATATTTACCATATATTGCGATGACCATGTAAACCCTAAAAGCCCATGAGTCCATTTGTACTCTATAAATAGTTTATAAGGTGGTATTTTTATACAAATAGCCTTTTTGACATGTTTTTATTTAAAAATCTTAAATATGAATAACAACCCATTAACCTAAAACAAGAAAAAGAAAAATGCCAATAAAAACATCAGTAAGTTTGTTATTATAATAAAACATCATATCATGGAAAATTATCCGAAAAATAAAAAATAGAAGATAATACCCCCACAAAGTCAGACTAAGTCACGTTAAAATCGACAATATATGATAGAGTGTAATATTATTTAGGAACATGAGAGACTTAGTTCGATAAAAAAAAAATATAATTTCACATAACTTTTAGTGAACGGGTTTTCGGCAGAATAGATCAACAATATATGATAGAGTGTAATATAATTAAGGTTTTGTTGTAATGAAGCTGAACTCAATTCTAGGATTTCACCAGTGCAAATATGGCTACAAAGATGTGTATGAGGTTGAAAACGAGGTGGCTAACCACGCAAAAGCTAACATTCCGTTGGAGGTTATGTGGACCGACATTGACTACATGGATGGCTACGTACAAAGACTTCACTCTCGATCCGGTGAACTTTCCGGCATACGAAATGAAGAAATTTGTCGACCGCCTCAACAAAAACGGCCAGAAATATGTAGTAATTGTCGATCCCGGTAAGCCTAATCCAAATTTCCAGAATAATTTGTTATTAAATCACTTTCTTATCTGGATTTGCACTATTGCAAGCAATAGTATATTTACGGGTATTACGGTTCCCCCTTAAATGATTACAATGCATTAATTCGAATTTTCTTTTTTTTTTTCTAGAAGTACTATTTCATCCCTTGAATTTCTAATTTTTCCAATTTGTTTATTCATTCACTGATTCTTATCTTTGGATTCGCCTTTGGTTGTAGGTATCAGTACAAATGAGTCGTATCCAACTTATGAGAGCGGAATGGCCGCCGATATCTTCATCAAGCGCGACGGCGTGCCATACCTCGGCCAAGTCTGGCCGGGGAAAACTTACTTCCCCGACTTCCTCAACCCATCTTGCAACGAATACTGGACTAATGAGATCAAGATTTTCCTGGAAACTCTCCCCGTCGACGGCCTTTGGATAGACATGAACGAGCTCTAGAACTTCATAACTTCCCCTTCTAACCCATCTTCATCCTTAGACAATCCTCCTTATAAGATCAACAATTCCGGTTCTAACCGTCCGATCAACGAGAAAACCGTTCCGGCGACGGCTCTCCATTTCGGGAACCTAACGGAGTATGACGTGCATAATCTATACGGCTTTTTGGAGTCGAGGGCTACGAATCTCGCCTTGGCTAAGGTGACCGGTGCAAGGCCGTTTGTGTTGAGCCGGTCTAGCTTTGTGGGCTCCGGCGAGTACGCCGCGCACTGGACTGGCGACAATGCTGCACGACTTGGCGTATACGATTCCGAGCATCTTGAACTCGGGACTATTTGGGATTCCCATGGTTGGAGCTGATATATGTGGCTTTTCAAGAAACACTACGAAGAACTATGCAGACGGTGGATTCAGGTATGCTTCCTTATCTATCAAGGGATCAAGATTTAGGGGGGCGAAATCACAACTAATCATTGTATTAATTATTACTGCAGTTGGGAGCATTCTACCCCTTTGCTAGAGACCACTCCGTCAGGGGTGGATCCAGGATTTTTGGTTAGGGGGCGAAATTTATCGGTGTATAATACTTTCGGGGGTTCGGGGGCGGAGTCCCCGAGAAAAAAATTTAGGACATTTTTCTACGTAAGTCTAATTATACTTACTCTTTTGGCTTACTTAAGAGATTATATTCTTCTTTCATAAATAACGGCTATATTCTTCATATTTATTCGAAAAATATCGTACACAATCTTATTTTGTCAGTCTAAATTTAGTTGGAGAAAATTATGAAGACTAACAATATCTAGCTTAGGAGTTAATTAAGTATTTAAATGATAGTTTATTTACACTTGCTAATTTTAGATCAATCAAGTAATTAAAAAAAATGAAACATAATATATTAATTGCATAAAGTTATATATGTAACTCTATTAAAATAGATGTATAGAACTCTAAATTAAACATTGCCACTAAAATAAGTTACACTTAATATACTTTTTTTAAATATTTTTAGAAGTTCGTAGTCACATTAACACTAATTCTTCATTGTTACTTTAGTTTATGATAATAAATTTAAAAATTTCGGGGGGGCGAATTCGAAAAATTACGTGGGACAAACATATAAATTACTCGAAATAAACGAAAATTCGTAGTAATGCACGAAAATTCGGGGGGGCGGTCGCACCCACCCGCCCCCCCTTGGATCCGCCCATGACTCCGATAAGGGTAGCAGCCCTCAAGAGCTCTACGTATGGGAATCAGTTGCAGCCTCAGCAAGAAAAGTGTTGGCCCTTCGCTACAAACTCCTACCCTACTTCTTCACACTAATGCACGAAGCTCACTTTAAAGGAACACCCATTGCCAGGCCCCTTCTCTTCTCCTTCCCTTCCGACTCCAATACGTACCGAGTCAACTCACAATTCCTACTCGGTAAGGGAGTCCTCATCCCCCGTGCTCGAGCAAGGAGCGCTTCATGTCACCGTGTATTTCCCGGCCGGAAACTTGTTCAACCTGTTCAACCACTCGCCCTTGTTGAGAATAAAGGAGGGGCGGTACGTAAAACTCGACGCCCCTCTTGATATGATCAACATGCATGTCGCCGGTGGCAACATATTGGCTATGCAAGAGGAGGGTATGACTACTAGGGTTTCAAGGGAAACGCCTTTTAGTTTGTTGGCTGTGATGAGAGAGAATGGGAGTAGCTATGGGGAAGTTTTCTTGGATGGTGGAGATGATGTGGAGATGGGAGGAGAGGGAGGTGGAGTTTTGTGAGGTTTGAGAGTGGGGTGGTGGGGAATGGGGTGTTTGTTGAGTCTAGAGTTTTGAATGGGGAGTTTGCTTTGGGGGAGAAGTGGGTTATTGAGAAGATTAGGGTTCTTGGGTTGAAGAGGGATTTTAGTAAGATAGGAGGATGCGAAGTGGTTAGTGGGGTGAAAATGGAAGATGGGGATTTGGTTGTGTAAGTTGAAAAACATGAGAATGGATTTGTTATGTTGGAGTTGTCGAAGATGTCGATGCCGATTGGGAAAGAGTTTATGATTGAGATCTCGCCGTGTCAAATTATAAGAGCGTTTTAAAGATGAACTTTGTCACACCCCAATTCCCGAGGAACGCATTAAAGCCAGATTGCGATTGGGGGTTGGAGAAAAGAAGTGTGAAAGAAAGGAGAAATAAATAAATTGAAATATATTATGAAAAATGCGAGTAACTAAAGGAACACCCCACCAAGAAGATGGAATTTACCAGAACAAAGATAATTCACATACTAATATTTACGAGTTCAAAATATGACTCGAAGCAGAACAAGTCATAGCAAACTAGTAGCAAAAGAGTAAGAGGACATCAAAAGCCTCGTCAACTATAAACAAGTCCAACTTCAGTTTTTCATCAAAAGAAAATGAGTCAAAACGGAAGCTATGATTATATGAAATGAGCTCAAGAATTTTATATTCAAAGACTCGATTGAAATTGAGTCTTTAAGCAATTAATCATCAAAGCAAGTATCACAGGGCCAAAAAAAATACACAATATAAACCCATCAGAGTTCTTAATAACAATATTTGAACTTAAGCGGAAGCAATATATAATATAGATATACAACGGAAACCCTCCCCTCAGCTTTGCTCATCACCACCATCCGCTCAACCTGAAAATATTTTGATAATAATTTGGGCTGAGCACTAGTGTACTCAGTGGGTGAAGCAACTCATATACATTTTTATAAATAGTTTATCTATGCATAAATCGTATGACTTGGAAGGTTTTGAAACAAAAGTCACTCCCAATCATATACCTACATTTATCTCATTGTGTGCGCAGTGTCACGTTCTACCTTTACTCTTACTCTATACCTCCTTACTCTCGGACTTTGGGCTACAACCCAGTAAGTCCCATAAACATCTGATCTCGAGTCTTGACCCAGAGATCCCAACCGTTAGACTTAAAGCCGAAGCTCATAGGTCCTCTCCAACTGGTTAGCACACAATGGCGATCAACCCATTGCACTACTAAAAATGGTGTACACAATTCTCACTAGCGTGTTAGGTCAGTCAAGAATCTCGATCGATTAATTCAGAGTATTAAACAAGTAGAACGCACAAAAACATCTTTCATGGATAAACAAGCATTTCATAGAGCTTACTAACTCAAAATAGTTTTGAGAAAGTAAAACCTACCTTGCTTCTGCTCAGAACAATAATATAGCTTCTCCACCAAAATAGGGTGCTACTTCTCTCCGTTAATATCTCCTATAAGAGGAATCCTAAACTTATTTGTGATTCAAATTCTTATTCCCTAATATTCCTAATAACTTTAAAATCCTAATTCACGTTACCCGTCTTTTGAAATTGTTTCAATAATGCAAATCCATGGAACAGGGGACAAATACGACTTAAGTATTCCTAAGATTAATTTATCATCTATCAATTCTTATGGGAAGAATCTAAAACAGAGCAAGTCAGATTATCATACTTTACCCAAGATTTATATTAATCACTTTATTTTAGTGGGAGATCTTGATACACTAATGTCAGTGGTGTTAAACCGAATAAATTATTGATATTTATCTTAGTTACACAATATAGTATAGTTTTTCCTTCTGCAGATTATAAATCTCACACTATCATTTATTCAAAATTAAGATTTAATAAGTTTATGTGCTATAATTCTTAATTACAACGCCTACCTTATTAGGAATTCAAAGTGAGTGGGAATATACATATGTAACTAACCTCTTATTACTGTATTACTTTAAAGCTTTTCTAATTAATACTGTGATAATTCTAAACCCATCAAACTTACTACTTCATTATTTTATTAGTCAATCCCACAAACATATATTTTATATAATCAGAATAATTCCACTAATGAAGTCTTGTGGAGAGACATGAGTAAGACTTCAAATTTAACCTTTGAATTCTTATAGTATTACCACTAATTTCAGCGTATTAACAAATAAGAGTAAAACTTACCTTTAACGGAATTCTTCAAGAATTACTAAGGCTCTGACTAAACTATAGAGATGTTTTTTGTAAGAAAGTGAAGATGACGGAAACTACTAGTGGTAATATATATAAATTCTAGCTATTTACTATTTTTAGAAATGAATAGAGTAGGCATCATGAGTCATCATATTGGAATGCCTAAGAAATACTTTTGGTTAAATTCTCCTATAAATCTAGTAACTTGACCACGTGGTAAAACAAGAATCACAAATATACACTAATTATAGATATATATACATATCTATGCACATTTTAACTAGAAATGTTTATGTAATGATATATACTAACCATATTATTTACCCTATGAGTGAGTAAGAGTATTTATACGTCATATATTCTAGTACATATCTATCTTGTAGTATTTGATATAAATTTTAGGATTACACATTATTGTAATTTCGTTGTGCAAGCTATCCTACTCAATGAACCTTATACGACAATTTATGCAATCCAACTTATATGAAAATTTATAAACTTAAACAATTTTTTTTTTTTGTTGGAATTGAAAGAATTTTCCCATTGGGTGTAAATCGTCTAGTCTTTAACTAAAGAGTTTACTAATCCCCTTAAACCTTGTAAGGAAAACTAGGGATATCACAAACTCGATCCTAACTCAAAGCTCTAATGTAAAGTTTCAGGGATAAAATAATTAAGTAAATTGCGATATGACTCGAAGTTGTTCGTACCCGACCTGATCGAACAAATTTTAATGCATATGAATAATGTTATTCACTTGTTTGTGTTGTGTTTGAAATTATTCTAACATTGAATTGTAACTTATAAGATACTACTGCTGATGATTGAATCACAACAATAGATTGATTAACAACAATCGACGAGATGAAGAATAACTATTTGATCATGTAATTTTACACCCACGGATCATGGCCGCACTAGTACTAGAATAATATTTCTCAATAAAGTTGTCGGTTAAAACTGCTAAACTAATTAAAACATAAATTATAAGTCAGGCCGTCCTTATATTAGACTCTACATACTCAAAAATTATATAGAATATAGTTGAATAAATAAATCATAGATCCAAAAATATGGTTAGTGCATATTTTAAATAACGGTTGTGATTTTCCTTGTGTTAAATTTTAGTTTAAGTGGGTGTTTGCAGTAGCTGTAGCTTATCGATAAGTGCTGAAAGCTGCTGAAAGTAGCTGAAAGCAGCTGAAAGCTGTTGATTTTGATAATTTGTAAGTGTTTGCAAAAAGTGCTGAAAGTCAAAAATTAATATTTAAAAATATTAATAAAGTAGTATCTTATAAAGTGACAATGTTATTTATTTCTCACTTATTAAATAAATTTCGAATTTTTATACAAATAAAATTTAAAATTTATTTCCACTCATATAAAATAGTATTTTAATAAAAAATATTAAAATAAAAATTAGAAAAAAATTTAAGTATAATTAATATTATTAATTAAAATCAAGAAAAAAAAATTATAAATTATATTAATAAAAAAAATTTACTTATTCTTTATTAAATGATAAATAAAAATTATACATATAAATAAGCAATATCGATCATTAATTAAAAAAATAATTATAAAATTATAATATAATTTATTAATTAAAAAGATTAAAAATTATAAAAGCTATAAGCTATCAGCTTCAGCTGCCTAATACCAGCTTACGCAAATTCTCTATCTCGGACCAAAATAGCTTTCAGCTGCCTCTATAAGCTGGATTTTGCAAACACTTATTTCATTTATCGAGGCAGCTAAAAGCTATAAGCTGTTTGCAAAAGCTATTGCAAACACCCCCTAAATAAAGCGAGCTTTATCTTGTGTTGGAATAGTCAATATTAGCATGAGGTCCAATAAAACATTTCACATTAATTAAGAGTTTTAAATATTTTCATTTAATTATGAAAAGAAAATTAAATTTAAATCGTACAAGCCATAGCCCATAAGACCCATAGTTCTAGCTTTTAAGTTAAACGGAACTCAAATTTTAATTCTTAAAAATAAAAGGGACTCAAATTTAATTATTAATAATTTGAGGTAAAAAATTACTAGTATTTCTTAAGGTCCCCCGTTTGGGACATTCGATAGAAAAGTCGCCCATCTTCTTTTCGTTGAAACTTTTAGCGGAGATTGGAGAAGAACAGAAATCCTGTGTAATCTAATCCAATCTCATTAAATCTAACTACATTTGTTTTTTCAATTGTGATTGCTACAGTAAATTCGTGGCGATTCATCGAAATCGTAAATCCGTTTTTATAGAAATTCATCTATTCGCAAGTAAGAATTCTCCTGGTAATTTGATCTTGTGTTTTGCCTTAGTTATCGGATTTCTTAGTTATTGAATTGTACACGGTTTCGCAATTGGTGAAACTCCTGTTCGAGATCTCGTCTTTTTAAAGGGGTTTCTGTTTTTTGTTTTTGTTTTTTTGTTTTTTGCTTTTTTTTTTTGTGAAGTTGATCATCCGTTTGTATTAATTTTGCTTATGGTAATTTAGAGGCTTTCTTTTTCAATTCAGTATTTTGGGTCAATTCTATTGAGCTTTTGTTGTTTCGTGGTTTTTAATACACAAAATTATATCTTTCCTCCATGGTTAGTTGTTAGCCACTTAGCCCATTCTGCTTTCAGATGAATGCTACAACTAGACTAGATTATATTTTCTCGAATTGAATTGATTTAATCATAATTGAGTCTCTATGTATGCTCGGAAGTTACTTAAAAATCTCCCATATCTTGTATATGTTTGTCTTACTGCACCATGTGTTATATTTTTATCTTTGACCATACGGAATTTGGTTTTCGTAGATATGCAGAGCCAACTTGTTTGCAGCGGGTGTAGAACGGTGCTTCTTTACCCTAGAGGAGCTACTAATGTTTGTTGTGCAATATGCAATGCGGTGACTGCTGTTCCTCCAGCTGGTAAATCTTGAAATTCACCTATGCTAATTTGCTACTTGAACTTTGTCATAACCCGGAACTTCCTCCATGTGGTGATGTTTATTAGCTAAATAAGCCCCAGGCGCTTATAGTATCTTGTTATTGGTTCTGAGCTTCAAGAATAATTTTAAAAACCACCAATTAAAAACTGTATGATTTATTCCCCAGCATTGCTCAATCTAGGAGCATATCAATTCAGAAAAGGTACTTTTGCATGACTGGGGACTGTACTGGTTTTGTTTTGGTTATTTGTGTAGTTTTTTCCTTATAACATTACCCTGTACACCTTCTCGCTGGCTGGAATAGTTTCCTAGTTTTCGGCATAATACCCCCATGTCACTTTGGATTCTTTATCACGTAGTAGTAGTTGAAGAGGTCATTAGATGAGCATCTTTGATAGAGAAAGCAGGAAAATGGCAGGGGGATCAGGAGATAATTCCCACCCTACCAGATCTAGGCTGCCAACCAATAGGATGAATTTACAAACTAGTTTGTCCTGTCTGAATGCTTACTGAGTGTTCTTATTTAAAAATTGGAATTCATAATAGTTGAACAAGGAATTAATCAAGTGGCCAAAATTTTCATATTCTTTCCTTACTGAGTGCACATCAAGAGAACAGCATAATCCTCTTGCTCGGTGAAGAGAATATTTGAGAATACCATATCTAGCATCTCCTAGATTATGTAAGTTTTATCTGTTTAGAGGGTGTTTGGAACAGCTAATGCTTCACAGCTTGTAGTTTAAAGCTGTATTTTAGGTGTTTGGAAACTCAGCTTTAAGTTGTTTCTCTATTTTCGTATAGATTTTAGAGAAGCTGCTTAAGCTGGCTTACCCCAACTTATAGCTTATAGCTTATGATTTTTTCTTACAAATTTGCCCTTATTAAATTTGCTGATTCCGAAAATGACCTTAACCAAAAACTCCACATAAATAAATCAAAAATTGAAAGTTCAAGATTTATAATTAAATAAATTATATTTTTATTAAATAAAATATAATATGGGAAAAAATAATAAAAAATATATACATAAATGTGTCACAATTCATTTTTATAGATAAATGTGTCACCCTAAACCCTTATTTATAAGATTCTCGGTTGCATAATATATATATATTTAATTTCTCAACTAATGTTCATATTTCATTAAAAAAGATATAACTTATTTAAATGAAATATTTTTTTTAATTTTATAATTAATTTTGTGGCGATTTTTTATTAAATAGAAAATTTATTTTTGTTTTTTTTATGTATAGTAGGACTTTAAATTATCATAGAATAAGAACCATTTATGCATTTTTATTTATTTATTATAAATTATAATTATTCAATAATATTAGGGGCAAAATAGACATTTCTTTTAAAAAGTAACAATAAGCTACTTCT
This sequence comes from Lavandula angustifolia, assembly GCA_028984105.1. Lineage (NCBI taxonomy): Eukaryota > Viridiplantae > Streptophyta > Magnoliopsida > Lamiales > Lamiaceae > Lavandula > Lavandula angustifolia. The sequence continues at coordinate 31,134,549 of CM054802.1, read as the reverse complement.
ATCAGCAGCATTTCCAAACACTATTTTTCCCACTTTCGCTAGCTTTCAGCACTTATTTACAAACACTAATTGATTTTCAAATAAGCTGCTTTAAGCAGCTTTCAGCACTTACAAATAAGCCTCAGCTACTCCAAACACCCTCGTAAGAATTAATAAAATAATTTCTGTGAGGGCTTTGACAAACATATGTTTGGTCGCTGCTTATTTTCTCTTTAACAGTTTTCCGAGACTCAAAGCTAGCAAGCGTTTCTATTCCCATGGGCCTCCTTATGGGTCTATATGTTTCTAGTTAGTTAATTTCACTGAATTTATATTGATATTCACAGGGATGGAAATGGCTCAATTAATTTGTGGAGGCTGCCGAACGTTACTCATGCACGCCCGAGGGGCTGCCAGTGTTAGATGCTCTTGCTGCCACACAGTGAACCTTGTACCTGGTTCCGGTATTTATTTTCTGGATGTTAACTGTATATTGGTGCTTGATCTTTTATGATTTGGCTTTGAACCATTTCTATATCTTAATTTTGGATCGATTGCATCTGTTCTCAATTTTTATCTGATTGTTGCTGAATACTGGAGTTGCAGTGCCACCGCCAGCAGCAGCAGCACCGCCACCAGCACCTAATAATGTTGCTCATGTCAACTGTGGAAACTGTCATACCATGCTGATGTATCCAGCTGGAGCTCCATCCGTTAAATGTGCAATATGCCATTTCATTACAAATGTTAATGTTAGTTCTGTGCTTTTACCTCTGTGTTTATTCTCCCTTACACGCACCTCCCACAATATTTTCTAATGACTTGTTAACCACAGGAACTAATGCAGAGAATGTGATAAAACAAAACTACTGGAGAATGAGGAGTCCCTTCTCTCTCCTTATTCTTAGTATACATTGTTTTGAGGAAATGCCAACTGGGAAACTGATAAGGCTATATCATTAGGGAATGAAGAATTTTTTGTTGTCATTCTTTTTCTTTGTTAGTGTGTATAGATTTATTTTCTATACATGTTACTATACTAGTTTGCGCTACTTATGTGTCACAAATATATAAGTTTTAAAATGAGATGCAAAATGTGTATTTAAAAGGAGATATGATGATGCATAGTCGATATTTTTATGGTAGTTTCTCTGATTAGTGGCTTCCCAAGGGTGCCGATTGCTGCCAAATTATCTATATAGGGTGATGTTGAATCAAATATGTTGAGTAGGTGCGTGTATTTAACATCTCTTCTTATGCAGATTGGCGACACAAGGGTCCCTATTCCTGTACATAGACATGGTGGGATCTCAACTTCTGCATCAACACCTACTCACCCGGTTAGTTAGTTTCTCTCATTTACTTTCCCCTGTTAAGAAAATATGACTTTGCACATTGATAATACATTAATAAATTTGTGCCTGTTGCAGCCATCGTCCCATTCTCATAATCAAACTGTCGTCGTGCAGAACCCCATGACTGTTGATGAAAGTGGCAAGCTGGTAAGTCCTTCGACACTAGCCATTCTATCCTAATATCTTCCTCATTATTTGATATAGTCTATCTATTGTTGCTTAACTGCAAAAGACAAATGTTGATTTCATTTATCATCACAGGTGAACAATGTTGTTGTTGGTGTCACTACTTAAGAAATGCAGTGGAACAGCACACCCTCCCTAATCAGTTCTGGTCTTCTGTTGTGATTGCCTATTTCTGCTCCTTGTTTGCTTCAAGGTTATAGAGATATCTTGTGCATTTCTGGCTGTAATAATTGTGCATTATCTAGAATTGTTTGTAAAGGAGTAGGAGAAGTATGACATTTTTTTGTATCTTGTGGGTCACTCTATAAGTTATCCCTCTCTCCATTTTCTGCTGTATTATGCTCTTCAAACTATGTACTTTACTGTAAATGTTATGAGTTATAGTTGAAATGAAACTTATGTACCAAGTTACTACTTTGTATAAATATTGTTTAATAATCTTGGTAGATGCTATTTTCTAATCAAGATACACCTACTTTCCCTGGTAATTTAAGATTATTTTTCTCTTTTTCCCAACTACTGAAACTAATTGCATGCAGAATAGCTCTTAGTCAGACTAACCAAAAGGAAATCAACAGGTTCTATTTTCTCACTCTCTCTATATATGTGTGAATATTCATTCACTAACATTATCTCCACCTACACAACAGCAATGGCTTTAGAAGGAGGAGAAAACCAAGCACCACCGGCCGTGGCTGCTCCGTCTGCCACCACCAAGGTGGATTCGATCCTCGTGCTGCTGAGAGTGTTAGCATTTCTATCAACACTTGCAGCCACTCTGGTGATGGCGCTCAACAAGCAGACGAAGACGTTTACGGTTGCGACGATTGGAACTGTCCCTCTACGAGCCACTCTCACTGCCAAGTTTCAACATACTCCTGCATTTGTGTATGATTTATGATCCTTGAATATCTATCTATATTTATCTGCATAGAGAATGTGCATTAAATTGTTTTAATTGGGATGCTTGAAACAGGTTCTTTGTGATTGTTAATGGCAATGCTACTCTTCACAACTTGCTGATGTTGGTGGTGGGTTTTGTGCCATCAAAGTTCAGTTTCAAGGGGGTTGCTCCCTTGGCTATTCCAGTCCTCGACTTGGTATAGTTTAATTCTTTACGTAATCGTGGACTAGAGGATTTCGTCTCGTTATTTAAGGCTGTTCAATAAACCTAAACCAGCCTATTGATTGACCAACCTTTTGATTTTTTGAGTTATTTAGGGTTGTTCAACAACTAGTTTAATTGGGAAAATGAACGAGCCAATCGATTAACTAACCGTTTGTTTTTTTCTAAAAGGGAACCGAAAAACCGGTTTGATTTTGATCAAAACTTAAAACACGGATGGATTGACCGAATTACACGGTTCATTCATGTCTTCTCTCTTTGTTTTTTAAATAAATATATGCACTTTCTTGCTTTTTGACAAATAGACGATTATTGGTCCATGTAGCCAAATCAATTGAAAAGACCGAATTGGAGTGAACCGAAAAGTTGAATTTTATGAATTTGCATAATCGTAGAGCTAATTGATTTTTCCGAGAATTTGGACGGAACTGATTCAATTAGCTTAGATGTTGGCCAATTTAGCCGAACTGTGAACGACATTAAACAACCCTAGATTATGTAACGTGTAATGAGTTAGGAACTTTTTTCCTTTTATAGTTGAACGTGGCGGCGGTTTCCGGCGGTGCAACCGCGGCGGTGTTCATGGGGCAGCTCGGAAGGGATGGGAACTCCCATGCTAGGTGGAACAAAATTTGCGACAAGTTCGGCAACTACTGCGACCGCGGCGGCAGCGCCATGGCTGTTTCGTTGGTGGGGCTGTTGCTGATGATCGTAATCTGCTCAATTTCCATCATAAGGCTTCGCCATCACAACACCAACAAGCCTGCTCTTGAATCTTCTCTCAATCCTTAATTACATAATTAATGTTGTGGTATGTGGTCTCATTGTGAACTTGTCAACGATTTCAATACATGTTTGAGTTTGAATCATGGTTGGTTTGTAATATCCCTTTCAACTTTGGATTACAAGTTCAAATTCCTCGAGTATATATGAAAGTCGGATTTCCTCAAGCCTATCATACATGATTTTCTCTTTTTACAATGCGACCAAGAAAATAGTTATTGAACATATAGGTCAGAAGTCTCAATCACAAATCATAATCATAGGTAAAAATGTATGGTCATAAAGTTATAGAGGAGTTTCTCATTAAAAAAATTGAATAGGTCTACATCACTTTTAAACACTTTTTAGTCTTTATTACAAAATTGATAGTTTAACTAAATTTGACTATATAGTAAATATTTCTATAAAAATGATTATATTTGTTTTTTTGTTTTTTTATCCAAAGGGCAAACACATACTCCACAATCCACATCACATTTTTGGTTCAATGTTAAAAAATCCCATATTTTCTTCGAAATATTTACGGATAAAGATGCTGTTATACCATATAAAAAAGAATTTGGCTATAAATGAAGAATATCATGTTTCATTACATTAAACTTCCCTTGACTAATTGTACTTTTACAGCTAGTAAAACAATGTATTTCACAATATATACTCCATTCGTCCACCCAAAATACAAACCAAAATAGGAACAAAATCAAGCTCTAGTTACCATTCCATTTTGTTTTTTCAGTTTATGTGACGATGATAACCTGGGTCTCAGATTTTTGTACCCATCTAAATTATGACCCAAAAGATACACGTAATATTTAGAGAAAAAAATGTCATAAATTTGAAGACAAAAAAACACTACTTTTTCCAATTAATCTTGAGATCCAACCAAAGAAAGCACAAAACACGTGATAATTAACAATGATTTGTTAGAAACATGTTTATTTTATCTCAAGATTAGATTATCATGACAACACAAGACAACACAAAATCCGTAATGCATAAAAACTTGTGTGTACCACTTTCGTATACAATTGTGTGTACCATATCACAAGGGTATTGACATGTGTTAAATATGACCCACTTGATTTAATAAGAAAAGTCACATGTCAATATCCTTGTGGTATGATACACATAAGGGTATACGAAAGTAGTACATACAAATCGCTCCGTCCGTAATGTGATAAGATGTGTACTTTGTTTGCGGAAGAAGCAAGAACACTAGACAAACACCCTGACACCCACAACAGCCCCTAGATTTCTATTCCTAACCACCGTCAAATACTTGAAACCGTTTTTTTCATTCAAGATTCCCATTCGTTTCTTGATTTCAGTTCCATCCTTTTCTTTTCTTTTTTATTTATTAATTTAATTTAAAGAATCCCAAATCCGAGAAGGTGTGGGTTGTGGGTGCCACCCGGGTTTTTCTCTTACGGATCCAATTTCCTCGTATAATAAGAACTCTTATCCTAATCACCCATTGTATTGTTTCTTTCTTTTTTTAATTTTCTATTTTGCCACTTCTTTATTTGTTCTAATTGTTCGAGATTATTGAAAAAGTTGCAATCTTTACTTTTATATAAGTGAAGGGCTCAAACGTGGGATTCCGTAGCTGTCGTTGAGGTATTCTTGGGCTTCACCTTTTCCTGATACATCTTCTATACTTGTCACCACCATTACACAACTGAATATTTAATTTCATGGATAAAAAGAAAATAAAATAAAATGTCTCCTTTTGGGTTCAAGAATTGGAGAACCAATCGATATCTAGATTAAAATTAGGTTTTTTTCTATCATTGTGTCTTGTCCCCTCGTTTCACTTTCCAATTAACAAATCCAGCATTCAGGTTTTGATTTTACTTTTACTTTTACCCTTGTGTTTGCAGTGAAGAATTGTTCAATACTGTAATTTCTTGGAAATTGCCTCTACTTTGAATGAGAATATTAGTATTATCAATTTATTATTGAATCTTTTTCTGCTGATTTGATTTTGTGATATTACGCGGTGAAAATTCTTGGTGTATTGAATGGGGAAATCATAAACAGTTTCTCAGAATTAATCAGAAGGCATTAGGTTGAGATTTTACGGTTACAGTTTCAGTTTTCCCTTGTGTTTGTAACTATTGTATTAGAAGCTTCGAGATTTTTCTAGGACTGGAATCTGCATTGATTTGTTGAGCTGTAGGTTAATGATTCTGTGAAATTCATTGGATTTCGTTCTGAAAAACATTTCTTGATTGTGTTTTAATTTGTTGTCTCAATTAACCTAGGTTTTGATTTGCTGATAGTTCTTCGTGTGTGTTGTTTGATTACTCCTATCACAGTTTGTACAGATCTGAATGTATTCTGTATGGGATTGTTATTTTTTTATTAGATAATGATTACAGAAACTCTTGGATTTGTATTGTGTCATTACTTTCTTTGTATATATAGATGATGTATGTTTATGTTGATCTTTGATTGTTCTTCATCAATCCTATAGTCATAGACTCGTGATTTGTCGTAGGGTACTATGTATCGAGGTCTTGTTTTATTTTTTTATGATTTGGTTTTCTATATCAGGATTTGATTTGTTCGAGAACTGCTGTGGTTAGACTCTACAGTTGGAGAGGTTCAACGATCGTATGCTGAAATTAATAAGCCAAGAGTCATGAAAGTGAAGGTTTGAATGTCTTGTCTATCCATTTTGTTGAATCTCCTTATGATATGTTGATGCTTGATGTTTTCCACTGTTCTTATTGCTATTGTTTTGTTGTGTAATCGATCAATGATCCTAGTTTTCCTCAGTTTGTCTTGTTTTAAATTTTGGGAGACATGCTAAACATCTTGAGAACTCGTTGTAAATTTGTAATCCGTAAAACTTGTTAAGCCGTGCATAGCTTATTTACCATGCCACAGTCCTACCCCTTCAATGGAATTTGGAATTGTTATGCTAGTTAGAATCACTAGATATCTGTAATCTGTATTCATCCAAAAGACTTGACATCATATGTTGTACAATCAAACGTCTAAAAATGTAATGTCGCAGGACAATCCTTCGAGAAACGGCCAGAAAAATGACGAGAGCCAGGAGTCTCTAGGCAGTCCACGACATCGGAAGGTAAGATATGATGATAGACATACTACTATGTTGGCCTTTTGTGTTTATACTTAACAGTTCATGAAAGCGGTTGTTGAATTATAGCTAATAAATTGGTTGATGCTTCATTCAATCTTTCTTCATTAATATTTTGTTACCTCTCTTTTGATGCATATTTTTTGGAGCAGGTATTGGCAAGATGGGTTCCTGATGAAGCCTGCAGGCCCGTTCTTGACGAAGCACCAATCTTTTATCCAACTGAGGAGGTATATTTTCAACTTCGAAATTGATATTTATTGGGTATTTGATTTTGGTGGACATGAGTTAATGTAAAAGTTCTACTTTAGGAGTTTCAAGATACTCTTGGTTATATAGCAAGCATACGTCCCAAAGCTGAGGCTTACGGAATTTGTAAAATCGTGCCACCTCCATCTTGGAAGCCGCCTTGTCCACTTAAAGAAAAGGAAGTGTGGGAAAGAGCGAAATTTTCTACACGGATTCAACAAGTCGACCTCCTTCAGAACAGGGAGCCGATGAGGAAGAAAGCACAAAGAAAGAGGAAAAGGCGGAGGCAGTTCAATACAAGATCAAGGAGACGGGCTTGTTCAGAAAGTTCGGAGACTAATACGGGTGTTGAAAGTGAAGAAAAGTTCGGTTTCCAGTCAGGATCCGACTTTACACTCGAAGAATTTCAACGATATGCAGAAGAATTTAAAGAGTCCTACTTCAGTAAGGACAGTACTCAAGAATCACTTACTGAAATTGCAAAAGGTAAAAGGTGGCAGCCCTCAGTTAACGAAATTGAAGGAGAGTATTGGCGGATAATCGAGCAACCTACCGATGAGGTTGAGGTTAGAGAATATGCAAATCTTAACCCTTTTTCCCTCGGTCGTATATTTGTGAAATTTCATTATGCATGTTATAATTTTCTTTAAATGTGGAATTAGGTATACTATGGAGCTGATTTAGAAACCGGGATGCTTGGGAGCGGATTTCCGAAAGATTCATCATTATCGACAGACTCTAAGACGGGTCAATACGTGACTTCAGGCTGGAATTTGAACAACTTACCTCGTCTCCCCGGTTCTGTTTTGAGTTTCGAAGAGTGCAATATATCCGGTGTAGTTGTACCATGGCTTTATATAGGAATGTGCTTCTCATCATTCTGTTGGGTAAGTTAAACCTATACCTACTATCTATGAGATACTATTTCACCGTATTATGATCGCCTTTTTTTAAAAAATTATTGAAGTCCCTTTGTTAAAGATAATATTTAAAGTGGCTGAAATCCATATAACATCGCTTCATCTTGAGCCTGTTCCGAAAGATTTGATCTTTACTATTGTTATTGGAGGGGAAGACTAATGTATGAATGATTGTTGTGTTTGCAAAAGCATGTCGAAGATCACCATCTCTACTCGTTGAATTATCTTCACTGGGGATATCCGAAAATGTGGTATGGAGTACCGGGAAGTCATGCTTCGTCTTTGGAGGATTGTATGAGGAAGCAGTTGCCAGACCTATTCGAAGAACAACCCGATTTACTAAACGCACTTGTAAGTCATCTTGTGTTTAAAGCTCCACCAATGTTGTATGTCTTCTTGCCTGTTTCTCAAAATCACGCGCATCTAAATTGAAATATACGCCATGATCTTCGACCACACGCCATATTCTACCCTCATTTTCTTCTTTCTTTGTTTACTTGTAAATAGGTAACTCAACTGTCACCATCAGTTCTAAAATCGGAAGGCGTGCCCGTATATCGCGTTGCTCAAAATTCCGGGGAGTTCGTTCTTACCTTCCCGAGAGCCTACCATGCTGGCTTCAACTGCGGCTTCAATTGTGCCGAGGCAGTGAATGTGGCCCCAATCGATTGGGTACAGCACGGTCAAAATGCAGTCGAGCTCTACAGCACACAGCTTCACAAGACATCGATATCACACGATAAATTATTCATTGCTGCAGCCAAGAAGGCGGTACAAGCCTTGTGGGAGATCTCTGTTCTAAAGAAAGAAAATCAAGATAATTTAAGATGGAAAAGCTACTGTGGGGAGGATGGGATGCTTACACAAGCGATTAAGAAACGGGTTCGTTTTGAGGAGAAGAGAATAGAGCGACTACCGGTGGGAATAGGCTTTGAGAAGATGGAGAAGGATTTTGATGTGAATACAGAAAGGGAATGCTCTTCCTGCTTCTACGACTTGCATCTCTCCGCTGCTCGTTGCAATTGTTCCTCCGATAGCTTTACATGTCTCAAGCACGCGAATCTTGTTACTTGTTGTGATCCCGATAATAGACTAGTCCTTCTCCGATACACCATTGATGAGTTGAAGACATTGGTTAAGGCTTTGGAAGGTTGCCCTAATGCTTTGCAAATATGGTCATCCAACGGTCATGGAGGGCGTTTTGGTCCGAATGATTGTAAGATGTTTAGGGGCGATTTCATAACTTCAAGCGCTCCGTCGATTCCCTCTGTGAAAAATGAATGCATGGATGAATTTGGAGCAAGGAACAACACCTTTCATGTTGAAGCTATAAGTCTTGGATGTGTTGTTGGTGGGAAATTGTGGTGCAACAAGGAAGCCATATTCCCTAAAGGTATGTAAATCAAATATTCTCCTATAACAAATATCTTTGAAAGATTTCGTTCTTATCGATTGAATCTTTATAGGATATAAAAGCCGGGTAATGTTCTTCAATATCAAAAACCCCACGATGAAGAGCAGCTACGTATCAGAAGTCATGGATGGTGGGCTTTTAGGTCCCTTATTCAAGGTAATGGCTTTGCTTTTACTTTCATCTGTACTTGTTTTTCGGGCCAAAGTCAAGAAAACTCGTTCCAACTTGAAACATTCGATATCAGGTTAGCCCGGAAGAGCTCCCACATGAGAGCTTCGTGCACGTTTCAGCCCACGAATGCTGGTTAATGGTGTGCATAAGGCTCAATCAAGAAATACTCTCCCAACAAAGCTTAGGGAAGCTAGGCCTTCCTCCATTGCAGCCACTCGAAACAATCAACGGGCTCGAAATGTTTGGGTTTTTCTCTCAACCCATTATTCAGGTACCCCCCCCACTCCTTCATCCTTCAACTCCATCCATACATACCAAATGCTAACTAGAATGCATATACTTAGGCGATTGGATCGCTCGATCCACACCACAAATGCACGGAGTATTGGGAAAACAAGGCTCGTACGAGCAAGCCATCGTTGAGTATAGGTGATAGTTTAGCAGCAGAGAAGAATTCTTTGGAGAGTAGGTCTGATGGAGGGGAGATAACAGATAGTCTTGAGGCTGAGATGTTGGGAGAGGAGGAGATAAGGTGTGTTTTCAGAAGGCTGTTGAGGAAGGCTAACCCAGAGGAGATGGAGATAATGCATAGCATATTGTGCAAAGGATCAACAAGCCCTTTCTGGAGGGTGGCTTTTGAGACATTAACACAGGAAATTCAGAGAAATTCAAAATAATAATGATAGGATATAAATTTAGTTTATAGATTTAGGTGCCCTATTTTTGTCATTCTTTTGTTAGTTCTTAGCATAATTGCAATGTGCATGCAATTGTTGCATTATTGCAGAAGATAGAGTTTGTATAGATTAGATGACAGTTTATTTTGGCCCTAACCTTAGTGGAAATTCTGTCATACAAGCCGTCTAGCTGTGGTTTACTTTTTTTCCACACCAATTTAATGCACGGAAAAAGAAAAAAAAATGATGATGTTGAATTATGTTGCACAAATATCTGATGCCCGGTATTGCCCTTTATTCAAAAATCAAGTTGCAACGACTAACAAGTGCATCCGTTTTCCTTTCTATAGATATTTTAGTTTCTTATTGTCCATCAATATTTATATCTGGTTGCTCTGACACATTAATTAAGAAAGTTGGTAAAAGTGTTTAAAGTGGCGGGGGTGCACTAGGTAAAAAGTGTTTAAAGTGTTTGGTCCACTAGTTAAGTGTTCTTATTAGTGCTGGTATGATCGCACCCGTAATTAGTTGCATCGTTTATTCCCTTGTAGCACGTCGCGGTTTCCGGCTGGTGAGTTGCAACGTGCGTAACTTTTGACTCGGGTGGAGTTACGGGACCCACAGCATATCCACGCGAAGCTCGTGGCACCGCCGACGGCGTGGGCAATAGGCGAAGCCCATTGGAGTCCAATTTCGGCCTGTAAAATTCGACGAGCTAGGACAAGAGTCGAGGCTGTCAATGCAATTTCATGAGGCGGGCCTTGGAAAGTTTTAATATAAGCAGGAGGAATTCGCAAATCTTCCAGACGTAGAGCACGTAGGGCTTTGAATCCAAATACATTTCCTACAATGGAAGTAAACATGTTAGTAACAGAACCTTCTTCAAAAAGGTCCATGAATCAAAAAAAAAAAGGTAAAAAGTTCAAAACCTTGTTCTCGTCTCCTTGGTTGTTTAGGGATTTTATTTTAGTTTGGATTATTTGCCTCAAAATAAACAAACTTTTTTCATTTTTTTATTTTGCACATGAACTTTAAAATTTGTTTGTAAATACACGAACTTTCAATTTGCTTCAAATTGCACATGCTGTAGAATTTGCCCCAAATTAAAGCTGACATGACAATCGGAAAATCATAAATACACGAACTTTCCATTTGTTTCAAATTGGTCAGAACGAGACACAAAGATTAGGACCGAAGGAATTTTAGATTAATTCACGCAATTTAGGTATTCTTTGCCCTAATTTTGACTTTTTCAAGCAGACAATTTGTAATTTTTGGGACTTTTTTTTTTCGTAGTTTTAATTATAAGAATATTTTAGATATTTTACTATAGATAAAATCGTTTACACTTTTATATTTTGAAAATTTTCTATCATGATGATGATGTTGAACATTCACAAAACAAGAAAAGTGACCAAACATCATTTCTACTTTGAAATGTATAAACTGAGTAATCAAGAAATGCTAATTTCTGATCTATCCCTTTACAATCAGTGCCTTCAAATTCAGTCTAAATCCCGAAGAATCTTGAAAAGAAACAACACCAAGTAAAAGTGGAAAGAATCACGACAGCAATTCTACTGCAAGCCCTAGATCGTACGCCGCCGCTTATCTCGGCCGGAGCCGCCGGCTTTTTCTTGAAACTGGAGTAATCCTTCGCCGGCGCCGGAGCAAGAGGGCCGACGCCGTCGCCGAAGGCGGAGTAGTCAAGAATCTTGTCAATGCCGTGCAGCGCGAAGGCGGCGTTGAGGAATATATCGGACTGCTTGATCTTTGAGCCGTCGACGGTGAAATTCTCTGGCGAATTGTCGGTGACGACGATGAATTTGGCGGAGAGGAGAGTGGGGAGGCGCGTGTGGTTCGGCAGTTCTTGGAGCTCGGAGAAAGTGAGACGCTGTGGGACGATGTGGTAGGGGATGAGGAGAGGGTCGAAGTGTGCGCCGCCTGCGGATAGGAGGCCGGAGATGGCGTCGTTGGAGGGGATGAAGATGGTGGCGGTGAGCGGGAAGACGGAGGGGTCGGCGGAGGAGAGGAGGTTGGCCCACCCGCCGAAGTCGCTCGCGCCGACGAGGGCGTCGACGATGTTGCGGAGCTGGTTTTCTTGAACTGGAGACGGCGGTGCGGCGGAGGAGGGCGGTGGTGATGCGGAGGCGGGTGGTGGTGATGGTGATTGTGTTGGCGGAAATGTAGGGAGAGAGGGTGGTTGGGATGGTGATGGAGACTCCGAGGCAGAGGCGAGGAGGAGGGTGGCGGCGAGAGCCGCCACGAGTAGTCCGACGGAGAAAGAAATTGCCATGTGAGAGAGAGAGAGAGAGAGAGAGAGAGAGAGAGAGAGAGAGAGAGAAAGAGTGGATTTCTTGAATTTATTTAGAGATGCTTGTAACTAACTTTTAACTAACATTCCCGCTTATTATAAACAAAACAATTCAAAAATTAGATTTAAAATATTAGGCTTCATTGTATTTTAGTGAAGCTTATACCATCCATAATATAGCTTTTAGGTTATTTGATTAGGTAGAGAAAGCTAACAACTTAACCTAATTACATCACTAATGATGAAGAATGAAGTTACGGGTCCAAAAATATGAATTAGGGAGCGAAATATGTAATTTCGAGATAGGAAAGAGTCAACTCTACAATCTCCCGCCCTTTAATTCCACTAATGAGTCGACATTCATCGGGTCAATTATTGCTGTACAGAAGAAGAAAACAAGTATCTTTACAAAAAAACTTTTAAGTCCCAATCTATGTAGGCTATTGTATGAGTATGCCTTAACAGATGCAGTTCATAGTTCTAGTTCTAGAGCACTTCAAAACATACATATTCCTCCATTGACTGAAACTACTACATTTTGTTTGAACGATTATCACCACCAACTTTTAGTCCAGTACTTGACATTTCTTTGTCCAGTAAATTTGAAACCTCTGTCTTGCATACTCTATGTAGTCGAAATCAATTTCGTTAACGTGGGCCTGGGATCATAAGAAGAAAACACGGTAAATCTTGAGTAAGCCGGTATGGAGATGATGTTTGCATCTCAAGAATACTTGATGAGATTGGGAAATATACCGAGATTAATCCCCATAAGGCCCAATGAAGATGGCTAGCAAGAGTATACTTCTCCACTACCTCAAGTAACTTGTGCACTTCTACGTCTTTAGGTTGGTTTCCTGCAGCAAAGTTCTGGTACTTCAAGGATATGCATATAATCAGTAGGAATATATTCTTTGAGACGAAAGAAAAGAGCCATAAATTTAGCCATCCAAGGTTATAGGTTACTCGAGCAGTAGAGAAGGTGGTGCAAATAAGAGTTACTCCTATAGAAGAAAATACATCCATTTTGAGACGCGTAAAGAACTGTAACTGAAAGAGAGACCTGCCATTAGCAATTACTAAATGCAGTACTCAATGGGGAATGAAATAAAATAACCTGAAGGAGTCAGATAGATACGCTCACGTTCCTGCAAACCTGTGCAAGAAAAAATGACCAGTAACTTCAGTTACCTAATTGACAAAGGTGGCGGAGAATATACAAATTGGTTTGAAGCAAAGAGCACACCACCTACCTGGTATGATAGTCTGCAGCCATCTCACAAAAATGATTGGCGATGTCAAAGGCAATGGCATTGTAGCTTGCATATTCATAATCCTGTGGACCAACAAAGATAACCGTGATCAGAAGGAAATGACATGAAGCAGAAGCTTGCTGATAATGTAAATTAGGCAGGGACATTTTTTTCCTATCATCATTAGTTTAAGATAGTGGGTATTTATACTCTAAGCTCGTGATTTGTGAACAGTCAGGTCAGAGAAAATAATATCAGAACTAAATGCAAGAACTATTTTGATGTCACTGAGCTGATCTTGTTAAATTAAGTTAGTTCAGAAGCTAATTAGCAGTCTTCAGGTGTATTCAGTCACATTCACTATACTTTGACATACTAATGCCTCTAGGATCAGGCTTATGTGAACGTGATTGAAGGCACAGTTGCCTACAGGTTGACACTGGGGAGGTGGTCAAAACAACAGAAGTAAAGCTCTGCTTGCACTAGTCTGGCTAAAGAAAAAATAAAAGAATTGCCACCTAAGATCAGGTTTTTACCTGAAAAACATCTTCAATATTGACACCAGACAACCACATTCCACTAGGATACCTGTCACCCCATCACTGTCTTATAAGTCACTCAACCACGACAGTCATGTACTAAAGAAGGGTATATACTTTTCATACTATCGCATCATAAAAACAGAGCTAATTAGAATCTCAAACTAGTTATCTTATGAGTTCCTTAACTTCAATTGTGTATATTTCAACCAAGGTGTTCAAAATATGGAACTATGATATTTGCATCTTTAGGACTAGAACTTAAGATTCCAACTTAAGACATTGTATCCATGACGAGGATAGCATGACACTCACAATTATGGTTATTGATCTGATCTCTTCATCCATCCTTATGTTACCATATTGCAAGTTATTGTGGCAGAACCCTACACGTCCGCCGTTGCCAGATAGATTCTTCTCCATAGCCCACATTTCAGCTTCAAGGACATCTAAGCGAAATTCCTCAGCTTCTTGCGGCAAAGAAATCCGTTTGGCTTCATTAAGCCATTTTCTGAAACATTATGGCATAAAACCTCATGTAATCACATATAATCACAATCAGCAAGCATAAGTTTCTGTTAGAGACAAAGTTTATCGACGTCGTAAGCAGAAGGGCGAAGAGGAGATGGGAGCGAGGAGGGACGTAGTGCATGGCGACATGGAGACTTCGACGTGAGGCATAGTGCATGGCGGCATGGAGACTTCGACATGCATGGCAAAGTTGGCTAGGTTTAGTAATTTATTTATATTTGGTTATCTTTAATAAAGTATTGTTTTGCCCATATAACGGGCTTGGCCGAATAAGGCCTAGTTTATGATTTAGTATTTAATTCCATAGTTTGAGTAGGAAAAGGTATCTAGGGTTTGAATAATCTCGGATCACTCACGGCGTATAGTTACGCTTGGCCGAAGAATTCATTCTTCGTGGGACTCGATTTCTTTGGGTTGTCTTTTGCTTTCAATTATTGAATTTCTTTTCTGCTTCAATATTTGCACTTCGATCTCCTTTACTCTAACAAATTGGTCCGACCTGCCGGATGACCAATACGCGACAACAGGCTATGGATTCGCGAATTGATGAGTTGGAGAAGGGGTTGAAGGCTATGGATGCGTGGTTGACAGGGGAGTTGTCGACGATGAAAGACTCGATGACGTCGATCTGAGATCTGTTACACGACATGCTGGCGGAGAAGCACAAGTCGCACGAGGGTTCCGCCGGCGGATCGGCTGCTAACCCTAATCTGGAGGATAATCAATCCACGGGTGGTCCGCAGGCGGAAGGGCCGGAATCGGCGGTTAGTACGGCGAGTATTTCGTCAGGCGCGCCGCAGGTGTCTCTACCCACGTTTGACGGAACTGGCGCGGAGGGTTGGCTTACGCGAGTTGAACAGTATTTCCAGCTTCATAATACGTCGGAGGCAAATCGACTAGACGTGGCGTTGGTAGCCATGGAAGGTGACGCCTTGCCGTGGTTTCAGTGGGTGCGAGCAACGAGTCCGGCCATGGGATGGTCGGGTTTCAAATTGGAGATGGTACGCATGTTCGGCACGAATCCGTTGGCTAACCCATTCGAAACACTAGTCCAAACGCGACAGACCGACTCGGTGGGGGAATATGTGACCATGTTTATCGCTCACATGGTACATGTCCCGGGATTGGATGAGAAATATTGCCTTGGTTTATTTCTCAATGGGTTACGAGACGAAATCCGTTTGAAAATTCGTTCGAGATATGCTAGGACGTTATCGGATACGATACATTTGGCTAAAGAAATTGAGCAGGAAGTGAGAGTATTGGGAGGAGTTGGCAGCGGACAATCCGGGGGCATGCATCGCGGAGGATTTGTGGCGACGTCTAAAGTCGGGGTGCAATCCGTGTTCCCATCATCGTCGTCGACGTATTCTAGCATTGGCCAGAGGAGCGGAGGTATCAGGGATAAACCACGAGATTCATCCTCGTCTTTGGGATCGACAGCGAGAGATGGGGGATCAAGTTGGTCCCGTCCGGTCCGATAAATTTCGAACCGGGATTATGCAGCGAAACGAGCAGTAGGGAAATGTTTTCGATGCGATGAAAAGTGGTCTCCCACTCATAGATGCGCGGATAAAAACTTGCAGGTGATTATTATATCGGATCCGAAAGATATGGAGGACGGTTTACAGGAACCAGAAGAGACGGAATCAGGGGACAGAATAAATCATCCGGATCTGGAGCCGGAGGCGAATTCAATGGTGTTGACTAGATTAGCAGCTCAAGGGTTTGACGGACCCCAGACGATGAAGTTAACAGGATGTATTTCGGGACAGACGGTTTGCGTCATGATCGACAGTGGCGCCAATCATTGCTTCATTTCGGCACGAGTTGCCGAGGCGCTCAAATTGACACCGAATACTTCTGGCTGTTCGACCGTGAGACTGGGAGACGGGCGACAGTCGGCTATTTTGGGCGTGTGTACGAACGTGCGATTGGTAATGCAGGGATGTGAGTTCGGATTGATATGTTACGTATTTGAATTAGGAGGCGTGGATGTTGTGTTGGGGGTTTCATGGTTGAGAACGTTAGGCGACGTTCGAGCTAACTGGGAGCATATGTCGATGAAGTTTACCTATAACGGGGAATCCGTAGTTCTAGTAGGTAATTCTTATCTTGTTCGAAGGGAGGCCTCCTTACAGCAATTAAGCAAGATTGGCGAGGTGAGTGATCGCTGGATAGTTTGGATCACGAGGCCGAACCCGGAGTTACACGCGGCTGAACAATTTGATCTTCAATCGGTGCAGCTTAGGAAAACAAGCGACGAGTTACGAGTTCAAATGGAGACGGAATTTCCTTCGGTCATGCTACCGCCGAAGGGGCTTGCCTCCTCACCGTAGCGTAGATCATCACATTCCATTAAATCCGGGGGCCTCACCAATTTCTGTTCGGCCTTACCGGTATAGTTATTCGGCCAAGGATGAGATGGAGCGACTTGTGAGAGAAATGTTAGACGCAAGAATTATTCAGCCGAGCTCGAGTCCCTATTCTAGTCCGGTATTATTGGTCCGTAAGAAGGATGGGAGTTGGCAGTTTTGCGTGGATTACCGTCAACTCAACAAGCAGACAGTTCCGGATAAATATCCGATTCCTGTCATTCAAGAGATGTTGGACGAGCTTCACGGCGCTAAGTGGTTTTCGAAGCTGGACTTGAGGTCTGGGTATCATCAAATTCTGATTGCTCCGGAGGATATTTCAAAAACGGCATTCCGGACTCATTCGAGGCATTATGAGTTTTTGGTGATGCCATTTGGGCTCACCAATGCGCCGTCGACCTTTCAGTCGGCAATGAATGACTTGCTGCGGGCTCATCTACGTAAGTTTGTCTTGGTTTTTTTTGACGATATTTTGATTTATAGCAGGGATTGGGAGTCGCATCTAAGGCATCTTCGAATCGTATGTTGTTAACCCTAAAAAGTGCGCATGGGGTCAATCGGAGGTGGAGTACCTAGGACACATTGTCTCGGTTCATGTGTACAGATGGATCCGGGGAAAGTTTCGGTAATTTTAAGATGGCCGAAACCTAAGTCTGTGCGGGGAGTTCGTGGGTTCCTAGGGTTAACGGGGTATTATCGCCGTTTCATTCGCAATTATGGGCATATGGCGCGGGGATTGACGGAGCTTTTAAAGAAGGACCGAGTTTCGGCCTTTACCTGGACGGAGGAGGCGCAGAAGGCTTTCAGTGATTTGCAAGTGGCGGTAACTTCCGCTCCGGTGTTGGCCACTCCTGATTTCTCCAAGCCCTTTGTTGTGGAGTGTGATGCTTCCGGACGTGGACTTGGGGTTGTTCTAATGCAATTAGGGCGTCCGTTGGCGTACTTTAGTAAAGCAGTGTCGGATCGGAGTTTGGCGAAGTCGGCTTATGAGCTAGAATTGATGGTTTTGGTGTTCGCAATGCAGCATTGGAGACCGTATTTGGTAGGCCGGCGGTTCACGGTCAGGACCGATCAGCGGAGTCTTCGGTTCCTCCTTAATCAATCGGTTTCGACTCCTGCTCAACATTATTGGGTGGCCAAACTTCTAGGGTACGATTTTGAGATCGAATACAAATCGAGGATCGCAAATAAAGTGGCAGATGCCTTATCTAGGCGGTGTGAGGATACAATGGAATGCTCGGCGATTTCACTTCCGATATGGCTATGTTGGTCTTTGGTGACGGAAGAGGTCAAGCGGGATAAAGATCTGGGGCCGATTTATAAGGCCGTAGCCGGCGGCTCTAAGAAACATGTTCACTACCAATTGATCAACAGGGTGCTATATTAAAAGGGCCGATTGGTCATAGCTAAGGATTCTTCGTTCGTACCGCGGTTGATTGCCGAATTCCACGCATCGGGCCAAGGTGGACATTCGGGGGCTTTCCGAACTTATCGCCGCGTGGCTCTCAGCGTATATTGGCCGGGTATGATGAAGGATGTTGCAAAATTTGTGGCCGAATGCTTGGTGTGTCAGAGACATAAATACGAGACTCGTTCGCCTGCCGGGTTGTTACAAGCGTTACCAATTCCGAATCGTGTGTGGGAGGATATTAGTATGGATTTCATTGGAGGGTTGCCTCGATCGGGAAATTATGATTGTGTTATGGTGGTGGTCGATAGATTGTCCAAGTATGCTCACTTCTGTGGCTTACGCCATCCCTATACGGCGCGAGAAGTGGCCGAGTTGTTCGTGAGGGAGATCGTTAGATTACGTGGATTTCCGTCGTCGATTGTTTTAGATCGGGATCCAATTTTTTGTAGTGAGTTTTGGAGGGCCATGTTCAAAGCCGTGGGAACAAAGCTACGCATGAGTTCAGCCTATCATCCGGAAACGGATGGTCAGACGGAGGTAGTGAATCGTTGTGTGGAGACGTTTTTATGATGCTTTGCTTCAGAGAGACCGAAGCAGTGGGGACGTTGGTTAGCTTGGGCCGAGTTTTCTTACAACACTAATTTTCACTCGACAACGGGAATTTCTCCATTTGAAGTAGTCTACGGCCGTCCTCCTCCTACCCTTGCGGGGTTTTTACCGTCCGAAATCTGGGTAAAGGCGGTGGTTGATGATTTACAGGCTAGAGAGGGCGCGCTCTGCCATTTAAAGGAGCATATTGCGCGAGCTCAAGATTACATGGTTCGCAGTGCGAATAAACACCGTCGAGAAGTTGTATATGAAGTGGGCCAGCGGGTTTTCCTAAAATTGCGATTATATCGTCAAGTTTCGTTGTTCAAAAGCAAGAATGCTAAATTAGCGGCGCGCTATTACGGGCCTTTTACGGTGGAAGAACGAATTGGTGCCGTTGCCTATCGCCTTCGGTTACCGGAAGGGTGCCAATTGCACCCGGTTTTTCACGTTTCACTACTTAAGGCGGCCCTCGGCGATCATGCGCTCGAAAATAGGTTACCCGAGGAGTTATGGACGGTGGATCCGGAGTTCGTTCCAGAATGGATCTTGCGTGATCGGTGGGTTTGGAAAGGGGATGACCGAGTGCGCGAAGTATTAGTGCAATGGCGTGGGAAAACGGTGGATGATGCAACATGGGTAGAAATATCCGATTTCTTAAGTCAGTTTCCGAATTTCAGCCTTGAGGACAAGGCTGTTTGGAAGAGGGAAGGAGTTGTTAGAGACAAAGTTTATCGACGTCGTAAGCAGAAGGGCGAAGAGGAGATGGGAGCGAGGAGGGACGTAGTGCATGGCGACATGGAGACTTCGACGTGAGGCATAGTGCATGGCGGCATGGAGACTTCGACGACATGCATGGCAAAGTTGGCTAGGTTTAGTAATTTATTTATATTTGGTTATCTTTAATAAAGTATTGTTTTGCCCATATAACGGGCTTGGCCGAATAAGGCCTAGTTTATGATTTAGTATTTAATTCCATAGTTTGAGTAGGAAAAGGTTTGAATAATCTCGGATCACTCACGGCGTATAGTTACGCTTGGCCGAAGAATTCATTCTTCGTGGGACTCGATTTCTTTGAGTTGTCTTTTGCTTTCGATTATTGAATTTCTTTTCCGCTTCAATATTTGCACTTCGATCAGTTTCCATCAAAAACTTGAAAAAAATAGCACACCGCATTCTATCCCAGAGGATAATGTTCTTCGGCCCAGGCATATTTAGTTCGTGAAATTCCTTCATTTTAGATGCTATAAGACCAGATATCTCAGGATCACGCAAATCAGCAGCTGTAAGTGTCTGAAAACCAGAGAATTAAACACAATATGTTACTAAAAAGGTCATTCATATAAACATCAGCAACTACACAAAGAATCCATTACAACAGCAAGTTCATCAAGTTCTAGAATTGTAATTGAAGTATTGCCAACTTCATTAAAGCTATAATTACAGAGAACCTCAACCAGCAAACATAAAGGGGCATCAGCAAGTGAAAAGGCAAGTACCCGAGCATGAATAAACTCCTCGACACGGCCATTAGCGAGCCGTCCGAGAAGCCGTGGCCCCTGACCTTGCTTCGACATGAACTCAAAAGTGCGAATCTCATCCTCACGATCGAAAAACACATCGACTCCCGCACCATAAATCCTGACCAACACTTTCTTCGATCTCGGCAGCGGCTCCTCGACGCTCGAGCTCCTGATCCACTTAATCTGGTAGACCTCGTTGGTCATGGCTCCTTTGAGCGGCACCACCTGCAGCGCCGACGATGTCGCGCCACTCCGTCACCATACGGATGAGGATATTCCTGGCGTCATCGGGGATACGAGGCTCCTTGCTGGATCCCATTGGGGTAGATTTGAACAGTCGGAGTGAGTCGAGAATTCCGCCTCTCTAGGGGGAGAGAGGAGAGGCAGGCCTTCGGGGTCGCGATGAAGAGCATCGTTACCACGTGGCGGTGTTTAACCGGAAAACGGTTCGGCCACGTGGACAGCACGTGACCTGGCCATCTCAACCTTAGCATAGTTTTCAAGCAGCTTCTTTTTCTCGTTAGATTCTCTCTCTTGATGAACGTCGCACTCTTTTAGTTAATTTTTAATTAGGTCAACATAAATGTTTGTATCATGCAAGAATACGGTGCATAACCTTACCTACCTATCTATCTGATAATAATAATAATAATTATAAAGAATCTGTTGTTGTTTTTTTTTAATTAGGTATATGGAAAAGATAAATTTATGAAAATGTATTAGTAAATATGATTTAAATTGGTGATTTTCGGCCACAAGTAAAAATTGTTATTAAAAATTAGGTGTGAAGAAATGTAGCGACAATAAACCAAATGTTAGTATAAATACTACAACAATATAACAAACAATATATGATAATAGATTAGCGAAAATAACGAAATGCAAACCGAGGCGAGAGTTAGACTCTCTCTCCGCAAGACGATAATGCTCCACTACTCGGTGCAAGCGGTCTATAGCACTCGTCTCCAAGATACAACGGTTTTTCAATTACGAGTAGTTGCACTACTTCTCGTAATTCCGGCGAACTACTTGATATTTGGGACTAAGGAAATGAAAGTATGTGATGAAAGGAAACACAAATAAATTGGAAAATTGATTCTTAATAATCAGATGGAATAGTCTATTTATAGATTTGAAGCACTCATTCATAAAAGATTATTAAGAATCAATTTTCCAATTTATTTGT
Source organism: Lavandula angustifolia (assembly GCA_028984105.1). Lineage (NCBI taxonomy): Eukaryota > Viridiplantae > Streptophyta > Magnoliopsida > Lamiales > Lamiaceae > Lavandula > Lavandula angustifolia. The sequence continues at coordinate 31,112,860 of CM054802.1, read as the reverse complement.
GTTTCCTTTCATCACATACTTTCATTTCCTTAGTCCCAAATATCAAGTAGTTCGCCGGAATTACGAGAAGTAGTGCAACTACTCGTAATTGAAAAACCGTTGTATCTTGGAGACGAGTGCTATAGACCGCTTGCACCGAGTAGTGGAGCATTATCGTCTTGCGGAGAGAGAGTCTAACTCTCGCCTCGGTTTGCATTTCGTTATTTTCGCTAATCTATTCTCATATATTGTTTGTTATATTGTTGTAGTATTTATACTAACATTTGGTTTATTGTCGCTACATTTCTTCACACCTAATTTTTTAATAACAATCGCAAGACGATAATTCTGTTGAAGAAATGACGACAAGTAGCGGTGATGTACCCGATCCCTTGTCCAAGTAATGACAAGCAGTAGTAACATGCCGCCGAACTTTACAACAGCAACGAACAACCAAATTTCAAGCGCCCCTGTTATGCGGAAAGGCTGGAAAAGTTCTCAGGTTCTGAATTTAAGCGTTGACAATCTAAAATGTTATTTTATTTAACTACTTGAATTTGTCTCGATTCTTGAAAGAGACACCTCCAATTGTGGGGGAAAACGAAAACGATGAGCAAAAACGCATAACGTCTGATGCATGGCATCATAGCGACTACATATGTCGGAACTATGTCCTAAATGGACTTGACGACACTCTCTATAGTGTCTACTCGACTGCAAAGACGTCGAAAGAATTGTGGGATTTTTTGGAGATCAAGTACAAGACCGAAGATGCCGGTCTAAAGAAGTTCGTTGTTGGACGATTCCTAGACTACAAGATGGTGGATACCAAAACCATTGTCGAACAAGTGCAAGAAATTCAATTGATCATACATGATATCCTCGTTGAGGGTATGATCGTTTCTGAATCCTTTCAAGTCCACAAGTGGTTTTGTGTTTACCATAGGTGGAGGAGCAGTGTCATGAAAATCCTCTAAGCAGACTTGTATAGCTCAGTCTACAATGGAATCGGAATTCATTGCTTTAGACAAAGCTGACGAAGAAGCCGAATGACTACAAAACTTCTTAGAGGATATTCCTCGTTGGGAAAAACCCGTGCCTCCCGTCTTGATACATTGTGATAGTATGTCTGAGATAGGGAGAGCACAAAGTAGTATGTATAATGGTAAGTCTCGACATATTCGTTGAAGACACAATACCGTTAGAGAATTGATCACTAGTGGAATAATATGTATTGACTATGTGAAGTCAAAAGATAATATTGCGGATCCGTTTACTAAAAGTATTAATTGTGATCAATTGTACAATGCAGTAAGGGGAATGTGATTAAAATCCACACTAAAAGAACGCTCTTAATGGTAACTCTACCATGATAATTGGAGATCCCATGAACATGGTTCAAAGAGACGACTAAGTTAAGAATGTTCAAGTTGTGCACTTGAAAACACAACTAAAAATCCATTCTCAAAGTTGCCCCAAATGCAAACCTGTAGCTTGTGGTAAAAGGGTAAGCTATAAGCTTTTAATGATTCCTATAGCCTTATTGGTGGAGTATGACAGGATACTCTTTATAGGAGATCACCTATATAAGTGAGAAGTGTGGCTGTTTCAAATAGAAAAACACTTATGAATCCAAGATATGGTCCAAGGCCAAAATGGACACAACGTGAGAACGAAAGATATTGTATCTATTATTGTGTATATGTTATTGTCTTGGTTTACACAAAAAGCTGACCGGTTCAAAACATCGCGTTCACCGAGCAGCGAGTAAATCCGATAACATTATACTAAGGAAGGTTCAAAGCAAAAAACTACCTATCCTGATGCAATAATAGGTCATTGGGACTTTGGTTTGCATAACTTTTTGCATTTGCATATGCATTTAATAATCTAACTTCCATGTGGGGGATTGTTAGATTTTTATTATGGAAATTAGATTATTAAATTAATTAATTGAAAGGATGCGTTGGTTCCTAGATGAATGGATATGTTACTTCGTGGAATGGACATATTATTTCATAAATTAAATGATGAACGAATGTGTTGATTCATGAAGAGATATATTGGTTCATGCCAAGAGGTACTTGGAAGTTGAACAAATGCAACCATTCACAATTCATCTTATTGTGAAGAATTGTGTCCATTACGAAAAGTTGCGACCTTTGTGAAGAGTTATGTCTTTTATGTTAGATAGTCAATCCTAGCGCGTTGTTGAGTTTTTTAGGTACTAGGGGTTAGTTGGTTTTTGTGAAAGAGTTATGTCTTTTAGGTACTAGGGGTTAGTTGGGTTTGAGTGATCGGGAGTTGTTTGAACATAGCCGGTTCACTGCCTGTGGCACCGAGGCACTTCGGAGTGTTCTCGACCTATCCTAGCGCGTTGTTGAGTTTTTGTGAAGAGTTATGTCTTTTAGGTACTAGGGGTTAGTTGGTTTTGAGTGATCGGGAGTTGTTTGAACATAGCCGGTTCACTGCCTGTGGCACCGAGGCAGTTCGGAGTGCCATCTTCGGCAACGGATAACTTCGGGGTTCGAGGTCCGATTTACGAACAGTTTGCGGCGTTGCAAAGTTCGTATTATAAGGGATTATCTGAAGAAAGACCCGATATCCAAAGTTGAAAAGGGTACTCTGAGTAACGGCTCGAGAACCTAGATGAAATTGGATCCGACGAGGATACGTTCCGGGATCGCAATAAAAGTGGATCCAACGAGGATCCGACCGTCGGTCTTTGAGGAAAATTCACGTTTAGGTTCTGCCCCAGGAGGGCTTCAAGTTCGTAGAAGTAAGCTTTCTGATCGGGCGTCGTTACGGTAATTAAAATGGCCTCCAAACTTGAGTCAGCGAGTTTGTGGCAGTTCTGCCAGCTGTACTTCGTGGGCTTGTATCTTCTTCGTCTTAACTCCATTTTATGCGTCGAGCATAGTATTGGAAAGCCAACGAACTCAGATTTCTATCGGTATAAGAATCGGTGAGTTTCGAGAAGGGACGAAGCTCCTAGGCTATTCTAAAGTTGGGGGTTCGGCACATCCCGGGGAGGATGGCGTTTCGGTAGTGCCTTTTCGTAGATCCGTAACTTCTTGATACGATCTCCCAATGGCGAACGGAAAAGTTCTGGAGATCCTTTGAATGACAAGGTTCGATACGGTATAGGACTTAGGGTTTCCAGATTTGATGTCTGTTCACAAAATATCTCTCAAAATGGGTGGAGCTAAGCCTCATTTCAATACTTAGAATTTTCTGGGTGTGGCATTTAATCAAACAGCTTCTGGACGACATTCGAGCAGACGTATCTCAGCGGTCGGGACTGTGTTTTACGATCGAAGATATGCTCTGGAATCCTTGTTTATCAAGGTTTGTGTGTATGTCAGTTTTCTAGAATTATGAGTTCGATTGGGTCATGAAAATCGGGTCGAAACTTCACTGCTCGCGCTTCTCGCCAGTTTGGTGTTTTGAGTAGGCTTTTTCTGAGGGGTATAACATTCTGGTCCGAACTCCAAATAACGAGAGGAAAGTTGCGTTGGAAAGCCTGTAGTCGTGGCTTTACAACGGTATGGGTTTCAAGGGATTTTCGGACAAACAAATAGTGTGTTGGAAATGCTCGGAACATGCTGCTCCGCAGCTTGAAAATCAGTAGGTAGTGCAGCGAGCCTTCTTCGACGGCGAATAATTCCTTGGTCCGATCTCCGTTTCACGAACTGATAGGTGTGTTGAAAAGCTAAAAGTACAAGGTTTGCAATGGTATAGACTTTGGACATTGTTTTTCATTACTCCGGTCGGAAATTGCGACGCAAGTTCGCAAGATGAACAGTTTTTCTTTCGCAAGAAAAATCTGGGTTTAGTGATGATTTTGGGCAGTTTAACGGGGTGTAACTCCTAAATCGAGAGTCCGTTTATCGAACTGCGAGATGCCTTGGAAAGCCTATACAAGTGGCTTTCCAGAGGTATGAGTTTCGATAGGTGTTAGAATTTTTAATTGAAAATTAGATTCATAAAAGACATAACTCTTCACAAGGTCGCAACTTTTCGTAATGGACACAATTGACACAATTCTTCACAATAAGATGAATTGTGAATGGTTGTATTTGTTCAACTTCCAAGTACCTCTTGGCATGAACCAATATATCTCTTCATGAATCAACACATTCGTTCATCATTTAATTTATGAAATAATATGTCCATTCCACGAAGTAACATGTCCATTCATCTAGGAACCAACGCATCCTTTCAATTAATTAATTTAATAATCTAATTTCCATAATAAAAATCTAACAAAAATCTCATAGGTTGTGGAGCTTAAATAAAAGAAGGAATGAGGCTTAAGAATGAAGTTGGGGGCAGTTTCCGTGTGGTGCAAAACTGCAATTAAACATACACAAAAAAAATCCGAGATTGTACAGGATTGGTGCGGGCCCCAATCACTAATATATGAAACAATGTCCATTGTAAAGCAAGACTCCAATATCGGAAGGATGAGTGGACATGAAGCAAAAGTGATAATATCGGACATAATAATGTCAGGGCTGACATTACAAGTAATCGTCATATTAACGTTGTGCTTTATGTTTTGGAGCTAAAACTATTTCTTCTCATTTGTCTTTCGACTCTTGGTCCCTATTGGGCATCCATTCACAATCGTATAGATCCACAACCACCATAACAGAACCCACTCAATCTCAACCTCAAATGTGATCAAAGTAAAGTTTACATTACAAATATGATCTTAAGAAGAGCTGGATGCAAAGTCGTCGAGAAGCCGCTCGATGGTCCTCCGCGAGGTGACTTTGTCGATCTCAAACACCCTCATCTCGCTTCGTAGACCTGCATGAACGACAAGTGTCTCCCTCCATATTCTTGCACAAACCACAAGACTCAAAAATATGAAGAAACAAACTAACCTGGTTGATTTAGAGCTCTAAGTGGAAGCTGGGATGCACTTGAGTTGAGAAACATTAGCAGATTCTTCATGAGATCATATGATTCAGCACATACCAGAATCTCCCTCTAATTTTGCATCATCAAGAAAAACAATTAGATATGTAGAAACTATGGAGTTCGCTACTTCCACTAAACCGTACAACACTATAAAGCACAAGGACCAAAAGAAGCCAGCATGGCTGAAACAGATAGATACTAAACAATTTCTTGGTGCAATATTGGATTATGAGCAGAAACTAATATTCACAATTACAGAATAACGGACAAAAGATCGTTCAAACCTTGAATCTCTTCTGAGAATCATAATAGCCAGAGACAACAATTAGTACGCCAAGTTTTTCCAATTCTGCATTTCAGAACAAAGAGTATGAGAAATAAGGAGTTATGCAGCATGCAGGGATAAATTCGAGCGAAAACTAAAGAAGTCACCTCTGCAAATCCAATATGTTAAAAGGTAACGTTTCGGTGGATAAAAAGCTAATATGTGAAAAACAATGAGAAAGGTAACAAGCAAAAAAATGATCTCCTATCTTCTTGATGAAAAGAGTGCCGAATTCCACAATACGATAACAGTAAACCGACACTTCAAGAGAATCAAAAGAAATATTACTTTGGAAATGTATGATTTCCTGAACTGAAGCTGAATCATGAGACAGCAGTTGGGCAACCGACATCCCAATCGAACTCATCCCGAGATTAGGCCCCAGCCTTGAGTTGATTGTGTTTGGTTTACCTGTTTCGACAAGTTTCAGGACCAATAGAAATTAGAGACACTAGAAATATTACTTTTAGATACGCAAGAAAACACAATCCTCAAGGAATCCAGAAGGCAGATAGTTTTGCAAGAAATATCACTTTTTCGACGTAGAATGATTCAGCAGCAACTGCCAATAGAAGAGATAGCATGCAAAACCTGATATGGTCCATTTCTTGAATTCCTTCTGCAAAATATCCTCCACTTTAAGATCATATGAACTATAATTTGTGTTTTTCACTGAAACAGAGGCAAAAAATAGAGAAAAGGCTATGTGAGTCAATAACGAGGAACTAACTGACTAGAGGTTCATTAGCTTTTTTTTCTCACATATTTGGTAAAGCCCTTGGAATCCAAAGCGGCCGGCTCCATTGATTAACAAGGTTGCCATGTATTTATCTTTTGAGGTACACTGCAGGCTTGATAAGTTTCCAGTATCAACAAGAATGCCAGCTAACTGCAAGTTGGACAAAAGAAATGACAAAGAGATAGTTTTGAAAGACTTGAGATAATAATGATAAATCCAGAGCACATATGTGCTGTGTTTCAGTTGATAACATCTTTCACTCAAGCAAAAATAAGGTTAGATGATTCAAATGAATTGTGTGTCTACGTACCCACTAACAAAGTCGAAACATGAGGGTAGCCTCTCCACAGTATAGGGGTATATTCAAAGTTTATTTACAGAATTAACGAAAGGCTTAATTCAAAGCTCTGTTGGTTGTGAGGAATGTCTTTACTGTTTCCATGATATATACATGCATGTACGATCTCGTTTTCAGCTATGAAGTGCCTATTTATATATGTATATATATATATATATATATATATATATATATATATATATTCTGTTGGTTGTGAGGAATGTCTTTACTGTTTCCATGATATATACATGTATGTATGATCTCGTTTTCAGCTATGAAGTGCCTATATATATATATATGGATGAATGCAACTAAGAATTGATGAATCAGTACCAAAATTCTACTAAATCCTCGACCAGCCAATATCTCAGGTGAAGCCGTTGCAAGTTTTTCAGCAATTACAGTACAGCATGATACATCCTGAAATGAAAAGCAAAGTACGAAATTATTTATATATTTATTTTTTTCATTTCAGAACAGGAAAAATGTATAGGTGACGAAAATTAAGAATGAGAATATTTTATTATGTATTCAACATCAAGATTAAATGATACTCCCGAGTCTAACTTCTGAATATCAAGGTAAATTATTTTATTCTTCTTGCCCACAAGGAAATTCCCCAAGTCTAACTTCTGAATATCAGAGGTAATGAAGCGAATAACAAATAGAAAATCTGGTTCCTGTTGTAAACAGATTACCTCGCGCACAGTGACAGTATGAACCCAAGAATATGCATCAGACTGCACAGAAGATTGAATAGTGTCAGATTATATTTAGCACACAGCTATTAAGCGCATTAACATGGAACACGATGAAGTCAGGGTCAACCTTTGTGCAGTGGAACACTTCAACTATCGAGTCTCTGAGTGCCTGCTTCAATAAATAAGCTTGTCATTTCATAAGTTGGGAGCAAAACCAGTAACTTGACCGACAAGTATTTAATATTTTACCTCTTGTTCAGATGAGATCTTATCACAGTTGACTAAAACCAGTTTCAGACTTCCAAACAGATCGTAGTAGGTCAAGTCAATCTGGTCGGTGACATTGGAAAGAATGAAGAATTAATTCAATTCGGAAACATAAATGAACATTTGAGAAGGAGAATTAAGCAGCTAGTCAACATGAAACTGCATTAGCAAAATATAGTGAACAAGAACATCCAGTTCTCATAGGGAGAACGAGAAGCACGATGAATGGATCGAAGAACATATACCTTCCAAAGACTTCAAATCAAGATTAGGACGTTCACGTATCAGATAAGAGCTAGTTTCTACTTTCAAGATACTGAAATGGTAAAGTACCTCATCAATAAAGATCAAGGAAGACAGATCAATATGGCACGAATCAAGGAGCCACTGAACATTAGCATGTGAATCTAATTCGGCCCTCTTCGTGTTAACTACAGGAACAGTGCAGAAGTGTTTGCTCTTGATAGTCTGGTCGAGATAAAAAGCATACATGATCGTCGAAGCCACTGATCCCACATCTGCAAAACACAATGTTAGGTTTTGAAAAATCACCTTAGTAAATTTAACTAGTATTGCTTTCTTGTAGTTTACGGTAGATAACAGAGCCAAGACCCTTCCCATTTTAAAAAATTACGAAATTACCTGCAACATCTGGCCCAATCACAGCATGGAGGAACCTTCCTGGAACACCGGCATTCACATCATCCCTCCTAGCCTTGAGGTACTTGTTTAGCTTGTGAACACTCGCACATGATTCGACAACTTCCATTCGTTGTGAATGCCCTTGATAGAATAATGCTGCGGATGGAGGAAGAGGAACAATAGAAATATCCATTTGCCTGTCACTCACAGGATATGAAGTTTCGAGCGCAGTGCTCATGGAGGCAACTTGAGCGGCTAACTCCTTTCCTTCGCTAGAATCTGGACTTGGAACGGTTAGTGGTTCACTTAGAACATCAGAGTTCATATTCAAATCCAACCGACTAACTAGTAGGGGTGAGGAAGTCTTTGACCAACGTCCGGACGATGACCTGCCAATAGGTTCGAGAACAATGTCCAAGGGTGAGTTTTTAGGACTATCACTAGCGTCTTCAGTTATAGTGTCAACGACATTTCTCGATCCACGATCTCCAATATCTGAGGTTGATCTATAACTGTTTTTCCTGGCCAAATTTCCTTGAAAGTCAATGGTGCTGCCCTTCTTCACAAACGATGCCTCACTTCTTCGCATCCCATCAAAGAACGGGTCATCACGAGTACGATGATATGCTTCCTGCAGTGCCAAGAAAGAATAAAGGATTACAAACCAATATGGCTAAAAGAATCATATTAAACTCCTGACTGAAAGTATTATGGTTAATAATGAAAAGCCACCATGTGAAAAACCATAATTTCGTACCATTACAATCCTAAAAATGCAAAAACGGAAAAAATAAAATCACACTGAACTCTTGATTGAAGTATTATGATCAATAATGAAAAGCCACCAATGAAAAACCATAATTTCATACCATAACAATAGTAAAAATGCAAATACAGCAAAAACAAAATCATAACAACGCGGCTTTTAAGTTGTCAATATTTCCATATAGGATTATGATTCAACTGTATAACATCATAGGAAGAGAAGCCTAATCAGTTAGGCTGAAAATAGGATCAGGGACATGACGATATCATGGCATCTTTCACTCAACTAAAGCACAAATAGGAATCTTCACCTTGTAACTCCATAGCTACATCAACCAGAAATTATCCACATATATCACATAATTGACTCTTCCCATTATTGATATACCAACCAAAACTACACTACTACGTAATGTTATGGTCTCTGTTTTGCCTCCATCCCTCGAAACCCCTTTAAGTGCCCACTGTTATTTGATACGTCCCATCTACACACTTTACACCACTTCAAATCCATCACAAACATTTAAATTCATTGCATCTCACATCATCAAAGCCTGCACCAGATAATGTATACCTTATACATTCACAATCATATCCTAAGAAAATATCATTCTACAATTACAAACTCATAGCCTAATCATTCAGCAAAATTGACGATTTACCCTTTGATTCGAGTCCACTGCACTGGAGGCGGCGGTAGGCTTCATCCCAGCAGCAATGGCAGGCCTCAAGAATTAGCCTCCTGTGTGTGAAAAGGGGATAATGATTTGAGAAAGACAAAAGGGAAAAGAAAAGAACGCAAAAACCGAAGCTTTGTACAGTAAACATAGTGAAATCCGCCATTGGAGCACATTCTTGGACTTTTTGACAAAACCCATTCGGCAGAAAAAATCAAGCGAACAACAACAGGTAATTAAATTACAAAACCCTATTCCCAAAGTGTATGTCGGGAAAATACTAGAATTCTACAATAATCTTGCTCCAGAAACAAGTCTCTTCTGAAACTTTCTCAACTTTAAATACGAGAAATTGCATCTACAGAAAAAGGGCGCAAGAGAAACCTTTCAAGAGAGGAACCATCAGCCGCCGCTGTGCGCCGAGAGTTCGTCACCGCATGCGGCGGAAACAGAGGTAAGTTCTCCGCCAACTCAACTTTTTTCATCTTTTGAAAAATCCTAGTTACTGCACTTACAAAGATTGATTTTTCATAATCTCCTCTTATAATCACAACGAAAACGCAATTTTTAGTGTTCCAAGATCAACAAATTTGATAGCTGAACGAGCTTCTTTTGCTACGTTGTACCTGTACAGCATGTCAGCCTCGGACCTTCTCTTTCAAAATATTTTTAAATGATTAAAAAAATACTCCATCGGTCCATAATTCTCGTTCATTATTCATTTTTGGAACATCATATAATTATTGTCCATTTACTTAAAATAACAAATTATTACACACACTTTATTTAAGAGTCCCATCATTTTACTAATAATTAATCACTCTCCTAAATTTCCGTGTCTAAAAGAAAAGGGACAAGAATTATGAGACGGATGGAGTATATAGTAAATAAGTTTAAAATACCAAAAAATATTTTAAAAAGTTTAAATAGAAAAATCATCGTTATATTCATTATTACATATTACTATGACATTATGATTATGTATTTCATAAATCTTGATTCGATTAATCAAATGCATTTAGTGTCGTAATGTCATGTCCAAATTATATTATAATGATGCGATTTATGCTAGTTTGGACATAATATCTTTAAGTTAAATATGACAGCACTATTACACGTCGTTTCATTTATATTTTTAGAGAATCTTTGAGGATCTATTTTAAATGTGACATTTTGAATTTTATCAAATTTTAGAAACGATTTAAGAAAAAATAATAAGGTAGCCCAATGATTTTCTGAGTAAGAACCCTCGGTATAGGTATTTGCATGGCCTCTCAAGGTTTATTTTTAGATTATATATTATTTGTATAATGAATTAATGATACTGTCATTAAATATATAAAATATAATGAAAGATAGAAAGTTGGTGGATTATATAATGATGGGGATTCCTTTTTGGTTGTTTCTCCATTTTTTAAAATTTATTAACAAAAGAAAAATATTTCACCAACTCATACAAGGTAAGTGCATTAATCACAATTATGTATGTAATAACGTCTATATAAGTTATTTTCCCTTCCCATTCTCCCAACATCACTTGCTCAATTAGGCACTATAATCACACAATGCATTCGCTTAAGTAGATGGATCTTCGAGTCGAGTGGCACGCAAGGAGCGAAGAATGTCCTAAATAATTCATATTTTTGTACTCTAACCTGCAAACAATATAGAAGAGGCTAACCATCCTATGCTGACATAGGTGACAAGTTGATTTGAAATATTTATAAAGTATTGTTGATAGATTAACAATAATATATGATGTAAATGCATTCAACATAATTGGTTGAGTATGAAAGAGAGCGATTAGATGTGCCTGGCTCCCTGTATGCCACTTGGTGGCACTAATTCGATTGACGGATTTGTTGAGTCTTAGTGGCGTGCAAGGAGTCGAGCACGTCCCAAATATTCCCTCTCTTTCAACTCTTCAAATAATCTCTTCTACTACAAAACTTGTCAAAGAATAGTAGTCCCTTCTCTGTTGTTCTTTTTACTCATATGACCGTTATTGAACAACTTTTTCATGATTAAAACTTATAAATTTAATTTCTTAATTATTTAACTCAACAGAACAAAAGAAAATGATTATATAAATTTAGGTCATATAATAGTGATGTTTATTGAACTAAAAATATTTACATATCGTAACAGGATTATAGACTCCAAACCCAATAACAAGTAACAATAGCCAAGCCCAATCTAACAAGATTCTTGTGCAATGGGCCCCTACATAATAAAAGAAATACTACAATCTTTTTATTTTGGTGATAACGGAAATACCAATTCAGTTGTCGATTCAAAATTTATATTGCAGTGGACAAAATGAAAAATTATAAATTTTGAGAGTGCAAATATACAATTCCAAGTGTAAAATAATAATTAAAAACACACACACACACATAAATCTGGTGCTTTTAAAATCCGGGGCATAATGACCTGCAACACTTGAACGAATCATGTCTGGCAGGCTTACACCTATCGACGTGGTAGGATTTGAAGCAATTTACATTTAACTACAAGATTACCATCTCAACTTTTAGTTCAGTTAACAAGAACACAATTTTTGTTTTCATATATTTTCTACGTCTTATAAATCTTCTTTTTTTCGGCGCGATTATTCAAGAGAATTGTTAATTATATGTAAAGTTGTGGATCCCTCAAATTATGTGTAAATGCTAACCACAAGATATTAACATTTATAGGAAACGAGATAAGAATCTATGGGAAAAAAAAAAAAAAGAGGCGTTTGGTGTTCTACCCAAGACGGTAAAGTCAAACACAAATATACCCATCTCTTATATATAACTACACTACATACACATGTTTACTAAAATACCCCTACTTTTCAATAAATACAATCTCTTTTCAATAATTGTCAACTGTTTTTATAATTTTCCGTGAAATAAATGATTGATTTTTGTTAAAAAAATAAGTATCTCGAAAATAGCAAGGGTCCGATCAATGTCCGATAAAAGGTTTCGATCACGTCCGACCGATCGGCCACATCATGGACAAGCATGATCGGCCTGGCCGATCATGCATGATCGGACACATGAGCATGATCGGCCGTGGCCGATCAGACATGATCGGACGTGTCCGATCGGATCGGCCACGCATGATCGGCCGGTGTGCATAATTTGTCCGATCGGTCGGACACATCCGGTAAGGTCCGATCGATCGGACTCAGTTTATTAAAATACTAATGTGTCAGTGCCCTATCACCTTTTTCAGGTGCCCTATCACGTGTCCGACCGATATGGCACACTGTGTTATGAATAAGTCGGACCTATATGTACGATTGATAGGGCACTATGAGAGTGTAGCTATCACTTTTTACAGTATGCCCTATCATGTGTCCGACCGATAGGGCACTCGTGAATAAATTCATCAGTGTGCCCTATCACCTTTTGACAGTGTGCCTTATGACATGTCCTATCGATACTACACACTTTCACGTGAATAAATTATACAATTTGACCGATAGGGCATAGTTTATCGTCAATAAATTCATTACAATTCATCTCATCACTTCACTTATTTCTCACCACTTCTCTTCTCTATTCCTACCATCCTTCTTCATTTCCACTACCACCAAAGCAAGAAAAAAATATGGAGAATGATTGGAAACAATTTGTTGTCAATTTTAACGGAGTTTTCGATAGTGAATCGAAATATGTTGGCGGCCAAGAGACAATGGTTTGGATTCCGGCAAACAATATTTGTCTTGTAGTACTACGACAATATATTCAATACGCTCTGGATGCATATTCAGTTCCGCCCGACTACCACATCTATTATACTACAGAGTCTCGCAAAAGTCATAAAACGATCAAGGCCGTTATCGGGAGTGATCTTGATCTACAACGTATTTGTCTTCTAGACGTAGAGCCTGCAGTATATTTAGTGCACCCCAATAATACCGGCGTAGTAAATCGTGAAGCTCGAAACTCAACATTCGTTGAGTCTTAGCAATTCGGAGGTGATAACCAGTATGAAGGGCCAAACAGTGGAAGCAACCCAGGTGGGAGTCGAAGCAACCCCGGTGGAAGTGGTCAGGAAGAGGAGATCCATGTCGAAACAGATGAAGATGAAGAAGCTTATCTCGACACTTCATCTCGAGGATGAAGATGAAGGTATTCTCGAAGCATTGATCAATTGTTCGCTTGGTGACTTTGCTGCATGGATCCGACGAGAGGGCGGCGTCAACCAACTCATGTCAATGCTTCTTCCAATCACTCGTCCAAATACCGATGACGAAATATTATACAGCAACATGGAAGCAACAAGTAATTGGATCATTCCAATTATACCTCTCGATACATCTGACCCGCCATTCACAACGAGCTTGCCTCTTATATTGGATTGTGATTTACGGCAAGGAGCTGTTTTCTGGGAGAAAGATGAATTATATGCTATGGTCGCACTGTGGCATATGGAACATGGAGTGGATTTCATGTGCCGACGTTCGTGCACAAAATGACTCGAATACATATGCAAGCGTAATGATACGTGTCCTTATTTTCTTCGTGTTGCTTGTAGGGCCACGAAAATTTGGGAGGTGACCGTATATAACCCCGAGCACACCTGCAACCGCGATCTATCTGGCTTAGGATCGAGAACTGTGCGGGCAAAGGCCGTAGCCGCCTATATTGCGCAGAGAATGCACCGCCAGAGCAAGATACTGAAACCCGCCGATATTCAAGCTGATCTTTTGGATAGGTTTGGAATCCAAGCGAGTTATAGTGTGGCGCTGCGAGCACGTAATGCTGCGATATCAATGATTTACGGTGGCCATGCAGAGTCATATAAAAATCTTCCGAAGTATTTGCATTTGCTCCGTATGTAAAATCCAGACTCTTTGACCGATCTAGATGTTGGTCCTGATGGTGATTTCCGACATCTATTTTTTATGCTTGGTGTTTGCCGAAGTCCTTGGTTATTCCAGCTTAGGAATGTGATTGCGGTTGACAGGACACACCTGAAGGGGAGGAATAAGGGAATCCTATTTGTCGCTGTTGGTATTGATGCTAACGAACAAATATTCCCACTTGCTTTTGGTGTTGGTCCGATTGAAAATGATATTTCTTGGAAGTGGTTTCTAACTCGGCTCCGAGCAGCACTCTCCTCCACTAGTGATCTAGTAATTGTATCAGATCAACACAAAAGTATAGCCAACGCGGTAAGAGATGTTTTTCCGGAAGCACACCACGGTCTTTGCTACTACCACATCGCAAATAAGATTGCTCGATATGGTAAGTGGATCGTGCAGATGTTCCACGAGGCAGCATACGCATATCGAACATCAGTCTTCAACCGCGCGTTGAATGCGATACGAGAGGCACAACCCGCAGCGTACGAGAAGTTGATGGATATCGGTCCCGAGAAGTGGACCAGATCACAATGTCCTACCCGACGTTACAGTATGTTAACATCCAACCTGGCTGAATCTATTAACTCTCGACTTCTGGCTGCAAGACGTCTTCCAATATGTGCTATGATCGAGGCAATCCGACATCTGCTCGAAATGTGGTTTGATGCTCGTAGACAAAAGGCTCATGCGAGGACTAATATTTTGACTGAAGCTGCAGATATGAGAATGAGAAATGAAAGAGATGCCGCACTCAGGTATGTTGTTACATCCGTGACTGCTGACTTATTTAAGGTGGACACTGGAAAAAGACAGTGGAGAGTTGATATGAGCAGTCATTCATATGAACTGAGGTAGTGCAACATGGCCTCGTAGGTAAAAGCACCCCATGGGAACGCATTCCATTTGTTGATATCATCAGCCAATACCCATATCCATGTATCAATCTTCTTAGTCTCTGCAGGAGCATAGAACCAAAAGAAAAGAGCCAAAATATTCGACAACTTAATCAAGTCATCATCTGAAACGCCACCGGGCTCATATTTTGTAAACCAGCTTAACAAGTTCTTTGCTTCAATCGGTCTCCCACCATTGAACCTGCCGTAGACCCTAGACTGAGTAGGCTGATAAGATGCTGCCATGTCGAAACTACACTCGCCGAACATGAGTCCAGTGACCAATGCGAACTCCGGATGAGAGAAACGGATGTTCTGACCAACATAATTAAACCAAACCTCCGAAGGTCGTACCGAAATCTCATAGCATAATAGCTGGTGAAGAGCCTGTATAGCATTCTTACCATCTGGCCAACCCACTATGCCCCCGAACTGACCACAAATAAACCGATGGACTAGATCCATACCACCCTGACTAGATAATTTCTCTCTAATCAATGTCCCTAAAGTATGCTTATAATATGTTGTGATCCTCGGGGAAACGTCTCGTAGTGCTAACCGTTTAAAATTGACCTATATATTACAATTAATATTTAATAAAATTATAATTATTACAGTTATAATATTTAATAAATAACATTAATTAAAAAAAATTCGCGTAAAAAAAAAAAAAAAAAAAACGTGCCGATCGGTCGGACCGGTTCAGATCGGCCCGACCGGTCGGCGCTGAAGCTCAATTGCCGGCGACAATGGCGATTTCTACCTCATTTTCCGGCGATTTCTACCTCATTTTCACCAATTTTCACCCAATCCAACCACATCTATGTTATACTCACTAAACTCAACATATATATTTCATAAAAAACCACTTTTAAACATGCAATCATACATTAATTTCAACATCTACAAACTAATTTACAAACTAAGATTTCAAATAAATACTAACCTCTTCTATTGTTTCCGACCAGTTTGGAAGAAGATATAGTGTTCTGGGCGTGCCGATGAGCGTGCCGAGCTTCCGTGCCGATAGATAAATTTTCTGTCCGATTTGAGTGTGCCGATAGATAAAAAACCACTTATAAATATGTATTTATGCCTGATCGATCGGGCAGTGCCGATCGACCGGCACAATTTTTTTTTAAATTCCTGTGTCCGATCGATCGGGCAGTGCCAATCGATCGGCACAAATTTTTTTTTTAAAGTCCGATCGATCGGCCCTTTCTTGATTTGTGCCGATCGATCGGCATGATGTGTTAAAATCAGTGCATTTTTCGAATCTGACAAGTTTCAGGTTAAAAATTGAAAAAGTGAGGGTAGTTTAGTAAAGTTGGGTATTTCCTACATAGTTTTTAACAAAATGGGTAGTTTTGTACTTATTATCGTGGTTTCGGGTAGGATTGTACAATTCCACAAAAAAAAATAGTATCTATGAGACGGGTGGGGTGGGGTGGGGGGATGGGGTTTATTGTTGCTCCCAAAGTGACAACGTTGGACTAATTTAGTTTTAGGTAGAATTAACATTAGTTTGTAGTAGCTCAATTTTTCTATTTAATTAAGACCTTTGTTTTTCGGGAATTCACTAAAATCCACTTAAAGGGGTTTGGGATATTGAAGTAAATCCCTAAAATAATGGCTTAAAACACTCATTTTTCTTGCCAATGGAAGTAAAGTTGCCATTACACATTTGTTAACTCGTACGCAACTGGCAAACCGGCTACAGAATCCTAGGGAATTATCTTTTCTACTATTTTTTTCGATTTGATGATTTCATTATTATAATTATTTAAGAAAAAAAAACATATAATCATACTATACGATATTTCATATGTATCGTAAGTTCCATAAGAGTGTGAGTTGTATTAGAAGATATTCAAAATTTGAATCATTAATTTATGTATTCCACCAACTAAATCAGTGCTAGCTAGCTTCAAGAATTAATTTTACTTTAATGGAAGCATATTTAATATCTATATTTAAACGTTTGGTTTATACTTAATTTGTTGCTCCTTATCTTCTCGAGGTGATCAACACGTAGTTATAAAATATTAGCTCGCCTTACTTCAACTACCTCGCAATTAAATTAATAACACTTGAATGCTTTGGAAATTAATCACAATTCCAAATTAGAAACTAAATCATATTCAGTTAATTTTTTATTTCACATCATCGACTGCAACAGATCGATCAATTAATGCGTCACTGGAATGAAGAGAAGCAAAAATCTATAATTTGTCCGACAAGTTCCAACCATTTATTTAATTATTCAAGTGTATTATTAACATCCATGATTTATCAGCATTACTAATGTATATAAGTGGTTATATGTTCTTAACTTCTTATAGGTTCTAGAAAAGTGTTGAAAAGTAACGTAAATCTCCCATTTTCTCTTACCGGGAATGACTTGGATTTCTGTTGTATCACTTCTGTCTAGTAATTGTTTTCTTGTTTGTTATCAAGATTCATGTGACTTCATAATCGGGACTATTAAGCTGTCACACCTCTTCAATAATTATTTTTTATTCATGATCGAGATTAAATCGTGAATTCATGATCGAGACTTCTAGTCATGTTCAATAATTATTTTCTTACTATGATATAGACTCGATTATGATTTTGTGATCAAGGTCGATGTGAATTATGATCTAATTCAATAACTATTTATTTGTACATGCGAAAAAATAAATTAAAAAAAAAGGTGAAGGTGTTTTGATCATTTTGACTATGTTAATACAAAATAACAATTTTTGTGTTTTTGTTATCTCAGAGAGTATTCACCTTTAATTTAAAAGATTTACTAACTCTATTTTTTATTTTTTATTATTTTTCCTTTTAGGGTATTTAATTACAGGTAAATTGCAGGTTACCCACAAACTACATTTATCCAATTAGTTCCCGAATTAAAATGAGGGGTGGTGGCCGATCAATCTGGGCCGTCAAACATACGGCGAAGATCAACGGTGCTAGCGTAGGTGGCGGGCGACGTCAGACGGTGGACTGGCGGTGGAGCAAGTGTCTCGCGTGCGGATCCATCAACTCCAAAAAAAGACTTTTAGCAATCAGTTTATTAATTAATTTAACATGACTTTAATCAATAATTATTACTTAAATCTTATATTCAGTCGTAAGCATCGAGGCAGAATTGTCATTATTAGGGATGAGTCACGACTTCAATCAATTATTTAATTTTAGTAAAAAAAATATTAAAATTAACAAATAGGATTAAATTATGATTGTGGATCACATGAAAGGATGCTTCTACTTGTGGGTTAATTAGGGTTTGAGAAAAATAATTAAGAGGACAAATTCTGTGTCAGAGAATCCCAGTCTTGAATTTGTATTCTTGTGGGTATTTTGTTTCAAGCACGAACATGGGTTATGTGCTGTCTCAACCAATTATACAATACTCCAACCAAACTAGGGTTTTATGGGGATGGACCACCACAATCTTTCTAGTACAAGGCCTTTCCTCCTCAGTTACATATTCGAATTTCACTTATAATGATAAATCCTAAACCTTCATATATAAATGTGGATCCATGATTTAGAATTAGGAGGGAAAATTTGCAATTTCACATTTTAGAGGAGTAACGAAGCAAAATCTGCAATATTGAGGAGAAAAAAAAAATTTTAACTCTTAAAAGTAAAAAGAATCCACAACGGTCCCCACACACCCTTAAGATTAATTATACATATGATTAACTTAGTGTGGTGTATATCTTTTGTCTGATTTACATGCTCCTACGGGAGCAAGGCTCAACAAATGTGCACCTCGTTAAACACAAAAAGGCTTTTATTTCACCATAAGTTCAAAGCTCAAAGTCTCTATAAGTTGAATATCTTGGCTTTTATTTCACCATAAGTTTCAAAGCTCAAAGTCTCTATAAGTTGAATATCTTGCTACATGGCTAATTTGATGTTACCACTCTCCAATCTATTTCGAAATTAGTGTGTACGCAAAACCGTTTCTTTGATGTGTGGAGTAGGAGTTTATACCTAGTAGCCATCCAATTCAAAATGCGAAATATGTATAATTATATATAATAAGTTCAATTTTAAATCCAACGATAAGAATTAATTTAAGTATTTTAAGATAGGAGGACCATTGCTCTTCACCTAGCATCAAAATTTCCCCCAAAAACTGTATTTAACAAAAAATCTTGCAGTCAATAATTTTTTAGAGGTATTTATACGTACTATTATCTTAATCAAGATTAAAAAAGAACTCTACCCACAATTTGCAGCATTCTTAAATTCCCAAGTCCATGTGTCGAAATACTATTCGTGACACAACTCAATATATATCATATATAAATCGTCACTTCCAAATGAATGGTACGATCTATTAAATTATTAATAATGATGAAACATTACTTAATATCGCACTAAATAATTACCAAAAACAAATATATTTAATTATTCATAATATACATGCCGAGCTCGAAATTCTGAAATTGGACTATGGAAACAGTTTAGAGGCAGATTTGGTCAATTAAATAAGGCAAATTGGCACAGATGGTCCCCAATGTTTGCTATTTTGGATGAATTGATCCCTAATTTTTTTTTTTTGTTTATTGGTCCCCAATGTTTGCTAATTTGGATAAATTGGTCCTTCTGTTAAATTTTAAGTTAATTAAATATTAATCATAGGGGTATTTATGGAATAAAAGTTTGAGGGACCAATTCATCCAATTTTTAAATTAATTTTTTTTTAATTTTTTTTTAAAATTCTGATATTTTTCGGAAAATAAATTAATTTTTCAAATAATTTTTTTTAATTTTTTTTAACTAATTTTTTTTTTGTTTTTTTTCAAATATTTTTTTTTTTGGTAAACGAAAAAAATTAATTAATAATAGTTTTAGGGACCAATTTTTTGAATAATTTTTTTTCAATTTTTTTTATTTAAATAAAAATTAAATAAATTTAGATTAACTAATAATTTTACGTTTGACGGTGAATGAATGAGGAGAGCGGGTCAACACAACGATTGGGAAATGTGTTATATTCATTATAAAAAAAATTGAAAAAAAGTTAATTCAAAAAATTAATTGAAAAAATAGTTAAAAATTAATTTAAAAATTGGATGAATTGGTCCATAAAACTAGTACTAATAGTTAATTTTGTAATAAATTTTTTCATTACGAATCTTTTTCAAAAAAAAAATTATTTGATAAAAAATTTATTTTTCAAAAAATATTATAATTTTAAAAAATATCTTTAAAAAAACGAAAAAAAATTAGTTGAAAAAAATTATTTTTCGAAAAATATTATAATTTTAAAAAATATATTTGAAAAAAAACGAAAAAAAATTAGTTGAAAAAAATTAATTTTAAAAAAAATTATTTGAAAAATTAATTTATTTTCTGAAAAATATCATAATTTAAAAAAAAAGTTTAAAAAAATCAAGATTAATTTAAATATTGGATGAATTGGTCCCTGAAACTTTTATTCAATAAATACCCCTATGATTAACACTTAATTAACTTAAAATTTAACAGAAGGACTAATTTATCCAAATTAGCAAATATTGAGGACCAATAAACTAAAAAAAAGATTAGAGACCAATTCATCCAAAGTAGCAAACATTTGGGACCATTTATGCCAATTTGCCATTAAATAATAATCTTGATGAAAATAAAATGTAAAATACAATAATTACGCAATCAAAATTCTCAAGCACCAACATTCAACAACCACCTCTGCATGTGGCTACTTTATTTTCACACAGCAAACCTATACGTGTGTGTACGCACACTGAGAGGTGTGAATCTGTACTATGTGATGTATGTGTATACGTATACATAATTAATAAATTTAATTTATTGATTTTCCGAAAAAAGGCAAAAGTCAACCGACACCGACTTGATTGATTTTGGAAAAAGAGATAGTCGAGTCTGTAGAAACTCAAGCTCTGATCCGATCGGCCATGAAAGCTCGAAGCAAGAAAATGAAGAAAACAGAAGCAAGAGATGAAAGAGAACAGACTTTGAATGTAGAAAATTAAACTTGATGATTGTATTCATTGTTTTCCAAATGGAGCGTATTTACATATATATGCATCTTATTTGATCATATCTTGGAAGCTAAGTAAGCCGAAAATAATCTAAAACAAACTTGCAACAACTTCAACTAATTTAATGGTTTCTCAACTAATGTAACAGTGCAATCTTCAACTGCCTTTGTTCGCTTTGGCCACGTTGCTTTCTTCTTCTTCTTTCACATACGTTGCATGCATGGTTGGAGAGTGTGTAGTATTACAAGAGCCCCCCTCAAGGTGAGAATACAGGTTGTGTATTCTCAGCTTGGATAAAAGATATTGAAATTGTGTTGCACCAAGGGCCTTTGTGAGAATATCAGCCGGCTGGTGTAAAGTTGGAACATAAAGGAGATGTATCCTTCCAGTAGAGAGACAATCACGAATATAGTGACAATCTATTTCAATATGCTTTGTACGCTCATGATGTACTGGATTCGAAGCTAAGGCCAATGCTGATTTGCTGTCAGTATACAGCGTTGGAGAAGGTAGATGACATCCAAAATCGCTGAATATTTGCTTGAGCCATAGAACTTCAGAAGTAGCTGTAGCTAATGCTCTATACTCAGCCTCAGTTGAGCTACGAGATACAGTATTTTGTTTCTTAGATTTCCAAGAGATTAGAGAATCTCCTAAAAACATGCAATAACTAGTAATTGATCTTCTAGTATCAACACATGTAGCCCAATCTGAATCACTGAAACCCTTCAATACAATTTGAGATGAGGCAGAGTAGAATAATCCTTGACCAAGTGAACCTTTGAGGTATCTAAGTATGCGGTGAGCTGCATTGAGGTGAGAGAGTCCAAGTTTGTTCATGAACTGAGCAAGGCTGTGAACAGCATAACTTAGCTCTGGTCTTGTGACTGAGAGGTAAATTAATTTCCCAATAAGCCTGCGGTAGGAGGTAGGATCACTTAGGTAATGATCATCTGTAGAGCTGAGCTTGAGTTTGTTGTCCATTGGAAATTTAGAAGGTTTACAATCTGTATAGCCTTCTTCTTTGAGTAAGTCCAGAACATATTTCCGCTGACATAGTGAAATTCCAGTATGGTTTCTTGCAATTTCTATACCAAGAAAGAACTTTAAAGGACCAAGGTCCTTGATTTTGAAAGTTGTATCAAGGAATTGTTTGACTTTCTTAACTTCAAGGAGATTGTTGCTGGCAATTATTATATCATCAACGTAGACAAGAAGTATCTGTGTGAGCTTAGGAGAATGTATTGTAAAGAGAGAAGAATCAGACTTTGACTGGGTAAAGCCGTATGAGAGTAGAGACTCGGACAGTTTGGAAAACCATTGCCTGCTTGCCAGTTTCAATCCATATAAACTTTTGAGTAGGCGACATACTTTCTGTGGTTGATCTGATCTGTAACCAGGTGGAAGAATCATATATACTTCTTCATGCAAATCCCCATGGAGGAATGCATTATTTACATCCAATTGCTCCAAAAACCAGCCCTTTGAAGCAGAGAGGGCAATTAGGCTTCTCACAGTACTCAGTTTTGCAACAGGGGAGAATGTTTCTTCATAGTCTATTCCTTCTCTTTGAGTATAACCTTTAGCTACCAGTCTTGACTTGTATCTCTCAATGCTACCATCGGCCTTGAATTTTACTTTATAAACCCACTTGCAACAAATGGGTTCTTTTCCATCAGGAAGATCAGTAATGATCCAAGTACCAGTAGATTCTAATGTACTAATTTCAGACTGCATAGCAGTTTGCCAATGAGGATGTGGAGCTGCTTTAGCATAGGTCTTATGCTCATATGTATCAGACACAGAAAGAGAAAATGCTTTGTGGCTATTTGAGAGAAATGAATAAGAAAGGTATTTGGAGATAGGATGAGAACTTTTACCTGAGCGAGTTGCAGAGCAGGCAGACTGGTGTTGTTGTGTTGTACTGGTGGAACAAGGGGGAAGATCACAAGCATAGTCAGTGAGATAGGTTGGAGTTTGTCTGTGTCTATTGCTTTTGCGAGGAGCATTGTTAGGAGCATTGTTTGGAGCATTGTTAGGAGGTAGTGAAGGGAGGGTAGCTGTGATGTCTGACTTAGTGGGAAGAATTGGATTAGGTATGGTTATAGTTTATGTGGATAAGACTTTATCAGTAGAGGATGACTGATAGGGGAAGATAGTTTCATGAAATACCACATCCCTGGAAGTTAGGAATGTTTCTGTTTCTAGATCAAAAAGCTTATAGCCTTTAGAAGTGTTTGAATAGCCAAGGAAAATACATTTTCTTGCTCTTGGAGAGAATTTGTGTTTATGATTAACTAGGTTCGATGCATAGGTTGAATAATCTAGAGAAGTGGAATGTAGAGTTTCATAGGGGGTTTTATTGTTCAAAGTTGTTGTGGGAAGGCGGTTTAATATGTATGTAGCTGTAAGTAGGGCATCTCCCCAGAAAATCAGAGGTAATTTAGCTTGAAAAAGTAAGACTCTTGCTATGTTTAAGAGAGACTGATGTTTTCTTTCGACCACTCCATTTTGTTGTGGAGTGTAGACACAAGAGGTTTGATGAATAATACCATTAGATGAATAGAATTCAGGTATAGAAAATTCAGAACCATTATCTGATCTAATGATTTTGATCTTAACTGAGAATTGTGTTTGAACAAATGCATAGAAGGAAGTGAGTTGTTTGGTTGTTTCAGACTTGGCATTCATTAAACAACACCATGTAGTTCTAGTAAAGTCATCCACTGTAGTAAGAAAGTATTGTTTCCCAGAGTGAGTTGGTACAGAAAAGGGACCCCATACATCACAATGTATCATTTCAAAAGGGGTTTTAGTTTTGATACAACTACTTGGGAAGGAAATTAAGTCTATGAAACTTAGCTAATGGACAAATTGAACAGTCTTTATTGTTTGACTCATAACCTTTGTCTATATGGTGTTTAAGTAGATTGAGAGTAGAATCTGCAGGATGACCTAAACGCTGATGCCACAGAGATGACTCAGACGACCTAATTGTAGTAGGTTTAAGAGCAGAATGTAATGATGCAGAGAGAGAAGGTGTTTGAAGGAGGAACAACCCCTGTACCAGTTTAGCAACTCCAATCTTCCTGCCCTTGACAAGGTCCTGAATAAGACAGAATGTATCATGAAGAATGAGAGTGAGTTTAGACTCTGAAATCAGTTTGCTACATGAAATCAGATTCACCTTGAAAGATGGTATGAAAAGAACATTAGGAAGAACCAAAGTGTTATTGACATTAGTTGTGCCTATGTGAGTGACATGTAATTGTGTTTCATCAGGTAGTGTTACAAACATATTATCAACTGGATGAGGATCAACAAGTAAGGATAGATTGCATACCATATGATCAGTCACCCCCGTGTCAAGAATCCATGTGAGGGTGTTAAAAGATGAAGAAAAACAGTGTATATGTGCAGATAAGCTGCATCGTTTAATACCTGATTTTGGTTCAGTGGATGATAGGGAAGATGAGGACTGAGCCATATTCTAAATGAGACTCAGAAGCTGGGAATATTGATCATTAGTTATACCAGAACTTGGAACATCATTGATTCCCTGATAGACTGAAACCATGTTTGCAGTAGTGGGAAGATTTGTTACTTTAGACTTGATCTTGTAGCCTGGAGAATAGCCATGCAATTTATAGCATTTGTCCTTCAAATGGCTCAGAAATTCCATAATGAGAACATGTGGGCTTATCCCTTTTTGTAACTGCAGAAGATCTATTGGGAAAACCATGGAGTTTGAAACATCTTTCCCTTGTATGGCCAGATAAACCGCAATAAGTGCACATTACTTTTGAATTTCCAGCATAACATGCCATAGACATATCTGAACTGTTTGAAGAAGATATCTGTTGGCTCAACATAGCCATAGAATCAATCGAACTTTGGGGATTATGACAGATTATTCTCTGTTTCTCCTCTTGAACTATGAGGTTGTAGATTTGATTTAGGCTAGGGAAGGGCTTCATCATCAAGATTTGACCACGAGTTGAAGAGAAATTATCATTGAGGATCATGAGGAACTTTAGAGATATGTTCTGATCTATTTGCTCTGCTACAAGTTTCAGGCAATTACAGGTACAAGTCCTCATTACTCCACATGTACACTTAGGTTTGGATTGTATTGATGAAATTCCTTCCATAGACCGTCAAGTTTGTTGAAGTATTGTGTTACAGAAAGGTTACCTTGCACAGTGGTGTATATCTCCTTCTGCAACTCAAAAATTCTGGCATGATTTTCTTGAAAATATCTTTCACTCAAGATGTTCCACATATCCGCTGCAGAATCTGCATACAAGATACATGGGGCTATCTCTTTCGTACATGAATTCAAGATCCATGATTGAACCATCAAATCACAGCGTTGATAGGCTGCATAATCCGCATGTGTGTTTGCTGGGATTTGTGTGATCTGAGCCAGAGTTGGTATGATCATATGGAGTTTATTCTTGGCTCCAATGGCGATTCGCATAGATCTACTCCATGACTGGAAATTATCTCCATTCAGCGGTGGATTGACCAGCACAGTGCCTGGAGCTTCTCCTTGATGAACATAGTAAAGGTCATTTACATCCTCATTCATTGACTGAGTTCGATTGGCCATTTGAATGTATATAGAAGCGGAAGAATCAAAAGAAATAAAGACAATTATAAGATTTGATAATGATTCAATAGCTTGAAAGCTCTGATACCATGTAGAAACTCAAGCTCTGATCCGATCGGCCATGAAAGCTCGAAGCAAGAAAATGAAGAAAACAGAAGCAAGAGATGAAAGAGAACAAACTTTGAATGTAGAAAATTAAACTTGATGATTGTATTCATTGTTTTCCAAATGGAGCGTATTTACATATATATGCATCTTATTTGATCATATCTTGGAAGCTAAGTAAGCCGAAAATATCTAAAACAAACTTGCAACAACTTCAACTAATTTAACGGTTTCTCAACTAATGTAACAGTGCAATCTTCAACTGCCTTTGTTTGCTTTGGCCATGTTACTTTCTTCTTCTTCTTTCACATACGTTGCATGCATGGTTGGAGAGTGTGTAGTATTACAAGAGAGTCGAGTTACCTCTACCTCTAAAGTAAAAGACGTATATATAATACATCAAAAGACTCGTTACTTCACTCGTTCACCATTTGAGACTATAGTCTTGAATAACCATTGAGTGACACGATCGGTGTCGAACCTACGATCGCAATTCACTAATGTAGTAGTGAATAAACAAACTTAATTATTATGTCTTATTAATCAATATATTGCACATTTAATGCAATTTTTCACATAAATTAATTTTCTCTGATCACGTAATCAACTTTAAACACTTACTAATTTCCCACTTCCCAAAATTTGATTTTGAGAAAAACAGATTATCTACTATGAATGCAAATCCACCATATGTTACTTTATTTCAATAACTTTAATACTTTGACACAAAAAATTTGATTAAAGCAGAGGCGCACCGCGCATGAGACCCACCGTTCTCAAATTTTGTACAAATTCGAATTACTATAATTTTATACTCCATCCGTCATATTGAGTTTCTCTCCTTTTTTATCCGGCCTGTATATTAAAAAGAGTTGTTAGTTGTGAGTGAATGAATTAATCTTATAAAAAGAGAGTGGTTAATTGTATTTCGAAAAGTTGTCATTTTTATAATGAAACAAAATGAATGAGACAACTCAAAAAAGAAAAGACAGACAAGCTTAATGGGATTGAGGAAGTAGTTTCTTAAAAAAAATTATTATTCAGTCTGCGCTGCTCTTGTTTCTAGTGAAAGGACTATTTAAATCCAATTTCTAACATATTCTAGTTTCTTATTTTTATTTCTATAAAAGAATTATTTGAGAATTACCATGTATAGTAAATATATATCCCTCCATCCAGTCAACTTATTTTGTTTCTTTTCGGCACAGATATTAAAATGAGTGGAAGATTAAGGAAAAGAAGACAAGTCAAGCGTGACGGAGGGAGTATTATTTTCATCCTATTATTAGTGGCTCAAAATTCTCAATATAAAAAGTTATAAAAATTACTCCTATTTTGTGCATAAAGCAATATGAAAATAGTAAGATCTACAATATTATACTTCCTCCGTCCCAATTATCTTGTCTACTTTAGTTGTGACGCAATTTTTAAGGAGAGTTGGTATTTGTGTGTGGAGTGGTGTAAACTTGTGGACCTACAAAAAAAATTAAGTGTAATGATGTATTAAAGAAGGAAATTGAATAATTTATTAAAGACCCCAAAATAGAATACTGGACAAATAATTAGAACATGAAGTATTAAAAATATTATTTTAAGTATGAATTGATTTTAATTAAACAATTAAAAAAAACTACGAGTTATTTATAATGAGATGAAGGTAGTACTCGAATGTGGTAATATACTCTGGTGGCCAAATTCGCAAAAAAAAAAAACAAATGTAGCCAACGTTTAAAACAAAACACATATATAGCCATTTTGTCCTTATACGGCGCAGGGCCGATGGAGGGGCCGATAGTGGTGTAAATCGGCCCTTCATCGGCCCTCCAAAAACATTCGCTTTCAACAAATTATATGGTTTAAGGGCCGATTTATGGCCGAATTAATGTCAATCGGCCCCCAGTCGGCCGATGTTATAAAAAGGAATAAACTTAGGGCCGATGTACAGCGGGGCGTCATCGGCCTAGGTATCGGCCCTGACCCTTACGAAACCGTTCAGTGTAACGGCCGAAGATTTTGACCGTTTATTCAGTGTAACGGCTTCTTAATCTGACCGTTGATTCACCCAGGGCCGATATTAAGTCATCGGCCCCAATATCGGCCCCACCATCGGCCCCGAGTGCCAATAATGAAGGGCCGATAGAATTTAACCGTTTGGCCGACATTTTTCTAAAAAATTACTTCTCCCACAATTCGACCCTCGCCGCCGCCGTTAACCGCCGCCGCTCGCTTTATTCGCCGCCGCTGTTAATCTGAAGAATATCATGTCTTCCGATGAATTTGAGGTTAGTAAAATTATTCCATGAATTGTAATTGTGATTGTAGTTAATTCAAAGATGAAATTTAGGTTGGGTTTACATTGACATGTCAATTTATTGATGAAATTGTGGAGAAGTTGGAGAGATTATCGTGTTTAATTTCTGCAAATGTATGAAACTGGGGCCGATTTGGGGGCCGATGAATATAGACGTCTTCGGCCCTGCCTAGGCCGTGCCGAGTTGATTCGACCATCGGCCCTGGCCCCGTTGCCGAATATAATTCGGCCCTGTCTGGCCGAGTTGATTCGGCCATCGGCCCCGGCATCGAATTGAAATCGGCCTTGGAGAATTCGGTCTCTTTGGAGAATTGAAATCGGCCTTGATTAGATTGGGGCAGAATTCGGCCTTCATTAGGCCGTCGGCCCCGTCTTGCCGAAGATAAGTCGGCCGAATTCGTCCTTGATTCGATTGGGGCAGAATTCGGCCTTGATTCGGCCTTGATGAAATTGGGGCAGAATTCGGCCTTGATGAGATTGGGGCCGAATTCGGCCTTCATTCGGCCGTCGGCCACGTCTTGCCGAAGAGAAGTCCAAGGCCGAATAGAATTCGGCCTTTGAGGTTTCGGCCGTCGATCCTCGGCTGGCCGAATAATCATCGGCCCCGATTGGCCGAATACTCTTCGGCCTCGGCTCGTAATATTAAAATCGGCCCCTTTCATCGGCCCTTATTATCTGTTTCGAAAAATAATTGATTTTTCGAAAAATCTTGCAGCCCGCTTATATCCGACTACCGGTTAGACAAAAGACCCCTAAAGTCACGACATATTGGAGAGATATCCTACCCGAACTACTACAAAAGACTCTTTCTAAACGTGGGGGTAATGACCTAATTAGTAGGTTTATAGACGGACAATTTGGACATTTGCTCGCTTGGAGGAAGGGCAAGAGTTCGATCATAGCTTTGCATCAGTTGATGTGCTATGAGGTGCCGGCACCGTCCGGGGAGGCCCGTTTTCACATATCCGGACGGGAGATTCGATTTTCGCAGTACGAGTATGCACTCGTAACCGGCTTATTTTTTGGCGCCCGTAATTTCGATACGACGGCAGCTCGTGCCCCTGAAGAGTCTGGAGTGTACATGAGAGTGACAAACGGGAATCCAAGAACGTGGAGGCGAGCTACTAAATTTATGGAAAAATGAGAAGCTCGGCAACCTCTCGGACGACGATTATTTGAAGGTGGCCAATGTCTTGGCCCTAATGTGTTTTTTCTTCGCACTTGCCGACACGAAGAAGGTCGAGACTTGGATGTGGGTTCTTGCTGATGATATAGATGCGTGGAACGATTTTCCATGGGGAGCATACACGTATAATGCTCTCTTGCACTACATGAGCTTCGTGCCGAAGGAAGTCGAAGCAGTTAAATCGAAGTATAATATTTATGGTCCAGTTTGGGCTCTTCAGGTACAAATTTCCGATTTTATAATTTTTTATTTTATTTTATATTTTATAGTTGTACTGATCTTTAATCGTATTGTAGATCTGGGCCTATGAGGCGATACCAGATTTGGCCGATGCGTGTGTACGCCTTATTAATGACGGTGGTATGCCCCGATGTGTGAAATGGGTATTTGGCACGCCACCAGATACGGAATGCATTAGTTTTTTTGCCTTGCCGGTAAGTAACATCTTAAATATTTATGAACTTTTACGGAACGGATTATAACCTATTTCTTAAACTTTTCGAACGGATGGAAACACCACCCCTTCGTAGTCTTACGCCCACTCCCAAGGAGCAAGCATTCGAATACTCGGAGACGGGTGATAGGAGATAATCCGATCGGTGTGGAGTTTCATAGACCGGCCGTCGTACATCGGAGAGTAGTTGTTGAAGAGGGCACTAGACGGGATCCTCCGCCGGCAGCACAGACAAAAGAAAAAAATCGACGAAGAAACGTGCACCGGCGGAGGGGTCATCTGGGCCTCGGAGGGATGAAGATTGGACTTTGCCCACTTATGACAGAATGATCCGTTCGATAGATGAACAGTTTCAGCGGCGCGAGACTGAATTGTTAGAAAAAGTGGATCAGCGCTGGAAGGATAATGAGGATCGGTTCTTCAAGAAAGTGGGGAAATTGATAAAGTCAATTTTCGGGGCAAGGGCAAGGGCAAAGGCATACAATCTACTGATTCGTGGGATGTGGAGCAGATTATTAATGAATCGGATGAGGAAACAGTTTCTGCACCATCTGAGCCACCACGGGGTAGGATTGTTAATGTACATGAGTGGCCCAGCTGGAATGAGCCACCACAGAGAGATGTGGAAGATACGACGAGTGGCGAAGCGAATCCTTGGAATGTGGTCGTTCGAATGGTTAATCGTGGCCATGATATGGGACGACATAGCATGTACGAGGAGAGACATGTTTGGGTCCCGAGACGTTGGGAGCCACTCCCTGGGGCGGCTCCACCGCCTGTACAGGTATGTTAACTATTTTAATTAATTTTATATTATTTCATTTAACCATGACTTTTTGTCCAAAATGCAAAGAACATCGATGCATCGTGGATGACTTATTTGATACACGGCATGTACAACGAGTGTATCATAGCCGACCGTCGGAGCGAGGAAATTGTACAAAGCGAAGAGGTACAAATATTTTTTGAAGTTAGTATATAATTTTGGTTTTTTTTAATAGAATGTTATTTGCGACCCATAGTAGAACGCTTCCCAAATCCTAGTGGAGCTCCACGCATGTTTGATCCGGCCGACGCACCGAGGAGAGAATTTGCCAAGTTCATGGGAATGAATATTTCAGCCCAATGTCATCTGTATCCCGAAGCATGAGCTCTCCCACGGCTTTTTCAACAACTTATTGGATACTAAGTACGACATGGGTCACACAATGATCGATTTGTACATATGCTATCTCCGTGAGAGGCTTCATTATAAAGACCGTGACGTGTTGTGTACACCCGATTCACGGTATACCGTGATAGCGACTACGTCAGTTTTTGTAAGTATATATTTTTATTTTTCTTAAATATAAAATATGTTTCTTTTTAATTGTCTTGCTAATGTGTATATTTTTTTACAGACGGCGTTACATACATCTTGGACTTCCCAAATATTTGAGCCCGATAACGACTTCCATGAACGTTACGAGGTGTCATATACTGACTGGATCCCAAATCAGGGTTTAATGGATGTCGTTTTTGGAGCGGATACGGTATTTGGTGATGACAAGACTCCGTGGTTCGATGCCAAATTCGTAAGTTTTACAATTTTTTCAGTCGTCTTTTTAGCCCGTGGAATTATTTTTTACTAATTTGCATTAATTAATAGGTCATATTCCCGGTGTTGGCCGCCGGCCATTGGATGACTGTGAGATTGTGTATCGAGTCATGGAAGTTGGAGTTGTATGACTCACTTAATTGTCGTAGAAACAAGGATATATGAGCACCGAAAAGCCAATTTGCGGCCACTCCGCAAACTGATCGGTCGATTGCTAGATGTACGTATTTTAATATTTTTAATATAGTTTTTTGGCTACTAATATTTTCTTTTGTAGGCTACTAATTACTGGGAAATGAACAAGCACAATCTGCAGCATCCGGGCATTCGGACTCCTCAGTTAGTATTGATGCCGCAAAATGAGCAGTTCAAGCAAGAGGATTCGCATAGTTGTGGTCCATATACGTGTATGGCAATTGAGCGGCTCATAAGTGGATATCCTACTCCGAAATGGGGTAATATGA
Source organism: Lavandula angustifolia (assembly GCA_028984105.1). Lineage (NCBI taxonomy): Eukaryota > Viridiplantae > Streptophyta > Magnoliopsida > Lamiales > Lamiaceae > Lavandula > Lavandula angustifolia. The sequence continues at coordinate 31,080,999 of CM054802.1, read as the reverse complement.
AGTCAAACGTCAGAGTCTATCGGGAGTGGATGACTTGGAAATGTTTCGAGCAGTGCCATTACGGAGATTTAGGATCTAGCTCTCCCGATGAGTAGTGTGTATTCCATGGAACAGTTCGTAATTTTGTATCTTTTATCTGCTAATTTTGTATAATGTAAAGATGGAACATTTCGTAATATTTATCCGTATCTTTTATCTAGTAATCATGTATCGGCCGATACTGAACAGAATATTTATCGGCCCCACTACCATCGGCCCCGAGCCTTGCATGGCCGAGATTGCGTGTCTCTCGGCCGCGGCCGAGAAAATCATGTATCGGCCTAGGGGCCGATACTGAACAGAATATTTATCGGCCCCACTACCATCGGCCCCGAGCCTAGCATGGCCGAGATTGCGTGTCTCTCGGCCGCGGCCGATAAAATCATGTATCGGCCTAGGGGCCGATACTGAACCGAATATCGGGTTCGGGCCGATAATCAACCGACTATTTATCGGCCCCACTACCATCGGCCCCGAGCCTTGCATGGCCGAGGCCGACAAAATCGGTAATTGTGTCTCTCGGCCGAGGCCGATAAAATAAGGGTTTCGGCCCTATGGGGTGTCGGCCGATTAGGGCCGATGTGTTCAACACTATCGGCCCTTTTAGGGTTTCGGCCTTTTTCCTACCTAATAATTTGATCAGTGACCAAAAACTTTAATCGATCAGTGACAATAAAATTAAAGCGATCATTGAGCAATAAATTAAGTCATTCCAGATACAGGACATCTCCTCCTTGTGTGACCTTCTTCTCCACAGTTACCACATTTTTTCCTACGACGCGTACCAGATGTACTAGCTTCTGCTCCTGAAGGACGACGGCTGTTTCTCGGTCGTCCGGCTTGCCGCATAATTATTGGTGGAAGAACAACCATGTCCTCTATTTCCGGTGGGACACCCCACTCATTTCGAGGAGGCACGGGATTAACCACTCCGGCATATATTGCCTTCCACGTCGCCGTCGTATAATAATCATTAATATGATTGTACAAATTTTCCCTGCGATGATACAAAACAGCGACAACGTGACTACACGACAACAAGTCAATTTGCCAGACGCCGCATTCACACATTTCGTCTAGAAGATTGACCCTCCACTGTCGATCACCTGCGTCGACCTTGTACTTGTGGTTAGTGACCTGCGTAACTGTAAGCCTTCGAGCCAGTTCTACTTCGTTCCGCATCCTCAACTCAGAAGCCTCCGTCAACGGATTGTTTATGGAACTTGCTTTTACCCGTCGTGTATCGAACCACGACTGTATCATATAACGGATTGCCTCGAGCATAGCTAAAATTGGTAGTCGTCTAGCCTCCATCAGTCGAGAATTTATTGACTCGGCAGCATTCGAAGTCGATGACGCGTAACGACGACCTTTACTGAAAAGTCGGGACCACTTTTCCGATCCGATTTCCATCAGCTTTTCGTAAATAGCAGGTTTTCCCTCACGGATCGCGTTCATAGCGTCATGGAATTCTGTTGCCCGATAAGCATAAGCTGCTCGATAAAATGACCGGATAACCCACTCACCGTGCCTCGCAAGCTTATTCGATAAATGATAGTAACAGAGCCCGTGTTGTGCGTCTGGGAAAACCACTCTTACCGCATTCGCTATGCTTTTATGTTGGTCTGAAACAATCACTAAATTGTCATCCGTTGGAAATGCGGCTCTTAGTCGCATCATAAACCACATCCTCGAAACATCATTTTCAATGGGACATCAAAAGTAGCTGCGACGAATAATATTCCCTTGTTTCTCCCTTTTAAATGGGTGCCGTCCACCACAATAACCTTCCGGAGGCTGCCTAACCAAGGGGCACGCGATACTCCAAGCGCCATAAATAAATGTCGGAAACGACCATCCTCACCGACATCAAGATCCGTATAAGTTCCCGGATTTGTTTGTTCCAACAAATGCAGATATTTTGGTAGTTTGCTGAACGAATCAGCATGTCCGCCGTAAATCATCGATATAGCTGCGTTGCGCGCTCGGAGGGCAACACCGTACGTTGCTTGTATTCCAAATTTATCCAACAAATCGGCTCGAATATCGCCGGTTTCATTAACTTGCTTTGACGACGCATTTTACGTGCTATATAATCGGCGACGACCTTGGACCTCACATTTCGTTCACCAAGTCCGGATAAATCGGTTGTACAATTGTGGTCCGCAACCCACTTAACAACCTCCCAACGCGTCCGACCTCTACAAGTATGCCCGTAGCTCGAATGGACAATCGGCACTTCTTCCGCATAAATATTCCAAACGGGATGCACCGGAACGTTGCACTCCGAAATCCGCCCGGTTTCCAAATGGAATAGAGCCACGCGCGAAGATAAAGATCGTCTTTCGAGCTAAACATCAATCCCGCTTGCGGACTTCCGTCTACAACGGTTATCGAGTTCTCGCGACGCTATCGAATCGAGATACATCAAGGGGAACAACAGGAAGTAGCCGGTTGCTTGCCGCTTCGTGTTTGTCGTATACGATCTCGTCATTTGTTCGAGAACGATTGACCGGAACTAGCAAAGACATAAGTTGACTTACGCCACCCTCCCTCCGAATCCATGCAAGCAAAATCTTGTAACGAACAATTATTCAAGGTAGAAGGAATATCTTCATCATCATCATCATCGGATGATGAGTCCAAGTCCGCCTCACCATCTCGTATCCGTCTCCACACGAGTATTGTTTTGGGGGAGCCCACCCTCCATCATTACTTCTACTTCCTTGCCCCGTAAACCAATTAGAACCCCCGAAATTGGAATTATCTTCGGGAAATTGATTCGGATTCGGAACAACAAATTGAGGATTTTGCACTTCAGGATACACAACAAACACAATCGGCTCTACGTCGATAGAGCACAGTCGCATAAGATCATCATCATGGCCCATAATGGCCTTCATCATTCGGCCGGTTCGTCGGGAAGCGACGGTATAATAAATGAAGTAGTTGAAAGGAAGGGAATAAGCAGCGAGCCACCGATCAATATTTTGTCGAAGACATTCGAGAGAAATATTGTTTGAAGGAATGTAAACAATGAACTCATGCCCACCAACGTAATTCGAATCTGCATCGAATTGGCCGTTCAATTTCGCAATAATTGATCGAAAATCGGTCATTTTATCCAACTATAATTTGAAGATTTGAGAAGAAAAGAAGTGGAATGATGTTTTTTTTTTGATAGAACCAAATCGCCCATCCTACGTCTTATAAAGAAATTTACGAAATTTTTCACGTGAAATCTGCAATCTGTACTATGCTTTTTACGACAATAGGCCACCGATCACCTCGATCGGCCCTATTCGGCCCACCACAATCGGCCCCGGCCTGTGTGCATGTGAAATGTCGGAACCGACTAGTCAATTCAGCAGATCAAGGTATCGGAACCAAGTGTATCGGCCCGACATCGGCCCCAATCGGCCCGACATCGGCCCTACTGCAAGCATTAAAGTCATGCAGTGTCTTGTCAAATCATGTCTCCAAGGAGGGCGTAAGGGCCGATGAGGGACAGATTGATTTCCACCTTCGGCCCTGGTTCGGCCCTTCGTCGGCCGATTGATTCATCGGCCCTCGTTCGCCCATCGGCCGATTGATTCATCGGCCTATGGCATATAGGGCCGATTCACGCAATTCGGCCATAAATGCGCCCCCGCCACCATATAAGTTGAACAACTCAACTGTTTTCATCAGGGCCGATTTAGGGCCGATTGACACCCCCATCGGCCCCGCCATCGGCCCTGCGCCGTATAAGGACAAAATGGCTATATATGTGTTTTCTTTTAAACGTTGGCTACATTTGTATTTGTGCCGATACTGTGTGGCTACTGCTGGCTTTGCCTCGACTCGAATACTAAAATACTCACTATGTCTCATAGAAAGTGTCTCCTTTCTATGAAACACGAAGATTAAGAAATTTGTATTGTGTGGTGTATATTATTTGACTTTTAAGTTGTTAATTTTGATCTATACATTTTTTATTTTTTTTAGAAATATGATACATTCAATGAAACGACTCAAAAATGAAAGTATGATACTCTGTCCATCCTATAGAAAATGTCTACTTCTTGTTAAGAAAATGGAATTGTGTGGTGTATATTGTTTCACTTTTTAATTTGTGAATTTTGATCCATATATTATTTATTTTTTTATGAAATAAGACACTTTTTATGAAGCGGTTCAAAAAGAAAAACAAAACATTTTATATAAAATGGAATATCTGAGTTGTTTAGTTACTGCCACCGGCCCCAGGCAGAAGTTTTGAAACGTTGTCCGAGAATTGCGGCTACTTGCCGCCTTCTTACTTTTTCAATTGCTTGTTTTTCGAAATAAAAAAAGAAAATGACTTTTTCAACAATTCTTAAATTAATTAACTCTTTTCAGCCCCTTTTAGTATTAGCTAAACAACAAAAAGCATGGCCCAGTATAGGGAGATTAGATGGATAGAGATGGTGAAGATTGAAGAACTGAAATACTATAAAATATTAGTCTTTAATTTAACAGAAACAGTTGCTCAGATTTGACCCTTTTCATGTCTTTATTTCTCCATTAAATTAATCCGAACCATCTCAAAAGCTTTGAGTTAGAATATTAAAAAAATTTACGATTTTTGTCATGTAATTTATCTCTATTTTTGTAAGGTAATATGGTTTAACTTCAATTTTTTGTTTTATCACTTTTAAATTAATTTCGTATGTCATCATTTGGCGAAGTACACTTCATGCATCCTTCATCTTACTTAATTTATTGGTTCAATGACATTATTAGTAATACCATCTAAACACAATATTCAGGTGATCGAAAAAGGGCCGCATGCATTATCGGATGCAGGAGGCAGGTGGGTGACCCCTCAAGTCATGCATAAAGTCGATTATTATGTGTAATTTTGAAAAAAAAAATTAATTAATTCCGCTCAAAATTCCATATTTCGCCCAATCTTCCAAAATTCGAGACTCTTCTCTCAATCCTGGATCCCTAGATGCATAAATGTACTCTATGCTGGAGGATTTACAACGGATGATTATTTGTAATACAATATCCAATATGAAAACAATCACATTAAAAGTTTGAAAATAAATGGTTAGTACATTATAGTACCAAAATTGAATTTTTCTTTATAATATTGCATACCAACTTATTCACATCTCTCTTTCTCTCTCTCTCTTTCTCTCTCTCTCTTCTTGGTTGCGTATGGAGTAGAGCTGTTTCATACTATATCACAAGTCAGCGACTCTCTCTCTCTCTCTCTCTCTTGAAGACCATTTCATTGTGTCTTAATTTCTCTTATTCCCAACTTCGCAAATTATTTTTCAAGAACTGCGTTTCAATCAAGAACAAGCAAAAAAAAAAAAAAACTGCATGTTCTTTGCTTCTGTTTGCTGCAAGAATTAAACCCAAGTCAAATGAGTTGTCGAGTATGTGCAGCCACTACTTCGTGAAGAGAATGGAGAATTATCAAGGCGATCTAACCGACATAATCAGAGCCACCGCCGCTACTCCTCCCGCCGAAACCCCCACCTCCACCGCCGCCGTGGCGCAGTGGCAGTTTCCCACCAACCCGGTTGACTACCCCGCTTGCCCGGTAGATGACTTCGGCGATCCGTTCACCCCCCTCAGAGATCCGATGCTCCATGCCGCCAGCCCGACCCTGCCCGCCGGATTCTTCCACCACTCCGACATGATCAAAGGCGGCGCCGATCAAAGTGGAGGGTTTGTCGGAAATAGTAATCTTGATGATGAGATGAAGAGGCCTCCGAATATATTCTCGAGGATGCTGCAGATCTCCCCCACGGCGAATATACCACTCTCACCGTGTGATTCTCCGGCGGCGGCGGTGGCAGAAAGAGGAGTAAAGGGTGGTGGTGGGCCTCCTATTTTAGTACCGAATGATCGTCATCGTACCTTGATTTCTCCGAGTAACTCCAAAAGTTGCTTGGTGGAGAGTAGCTTGCAGATCTCATCTCCGCGAAATACGGGCATCAGAAGAAGGTGAGATTTTTTTATGAAGTAGAATTTTTATTATTTCTTGAAATGATGATTGAAGGTTTTAATTAGGAATTAATGAGACTGCAAAAACATTGAAATCAACAGGATTTTGATTAATCAAGTGTTATTTATTGAGTCTTGGAGCTATTATTTAGTAATCACACCTAGCTTGTGTTTAACTCCGATTATCACATGTTGAGGATCTCGAAAATTTGTTCTTTTTAATTTTCATCAATAAAAATCCAATCAAGATATTCACAAATTTCTGGCAAAAAATTTGAGTCCCATGATGATCTGACTTTTTCATACATTCTACTGTAACCCGTATCCCACAAGAACTGATCTTTCTGTCAAATTCTCCACCACTTTAGGCTTTTATCGACAAAAAGAAGAATTTGCTTAAAAGGACACTCATCAATGATCATAAATATTCATTTTTTTTATATCGAATAATATAATTTATCTGATTTTTCATCCAATGAATTATGATCAGAAAGAGCCAGGCGAAGAAGGTAGTTTGTATACCGGCTCCGGCACCCGCCGGCAGCCGGCCCAGCGGCGAAGTAGTTCCTTCGGATCTTTGGGCGTGGAGAAAATACGGCCAAAAACCTATTAAGGGTTCGCCTTATCCGAGGTAAGACAAATCCAGATTTATTCAGTATACAATCATATAATAATTCAAGAAACAATTTTTGGTTCGCCTTTTTTTTAACTCAAGAAACAATTTGTTCATATAAATGAATGAAACCCATGTCTGAATTTTACTTAGATAATATTTAGTAGGAGTGTATCAGAATGAGAAATTAGTTTAAATTCTAAATAAGATGATTGAATGAGGTTTATGGAAATCAAGATTTTGAAAATCGAATAATAAACTTTGTGGGTTTTGTTCAGTTCATTGGTGAATGATCTTAAATCCAAACCACGATTCTAAAATGCAAATGAAACTCTCTTAATTAGTCTGTCTAGTCGAATCTTGATTTGGGGTTTCTAATAATTTCCATAGACCTAATACTATAGAATCATCTTATTTGGGATTTATACTAATTTCTAATTAATCGCAAACCCTTGTCCAAATGATTGCAAGTTTCATAATTTCATTATTACATAATTATGGAAATATTGCAATAAACTAATCATTACACAATTATGTCTAATTTCATAAAGATTAATGTTTTTTGTTCTTGATTTTCTTGCATAATTTAGGGGTTACTACAGATGTAGTAGTTCAAAGGGTTGTTCAGCAAGGAAGCAAGTGGAGCGGAGCCGAACCGACCCGAATATGTTAGTAATCACCTACACGTCGGAGCACAACCACCCATGGCCCACTCAACGAAACGCCCTCGCCGGCTCCACTCGATCTCAGCCGTCCAAAACAGCCGCAAAAACCTCCCCGCCGAAATCAACGAACCCGAACGAACCCACTACGGATAACGCAGCCCCATCCTCCGCCGCCGTGAAGGAGGAGGCGGATCAAGAATTCGATAACCACCGGTTCGAACCGGCCGGCGAAGATGAAGGGTTTCCGTACAAACCAATATTGCCTGATTACAATCCCTCCGGCGAAGAGAGCTTCTTCGCTGATCTCGGCGAGATCGAGGCCGACTCGTTAGACTTGCTGTTCACGCAAGGATTTGATGGACGCGACAGCAAGGGTTTGGATCCATTCGGATTCTACGATTGGGGCGGAAGTGGGAGCGGCGGGCCCACCGCTTCCAACGGCGGCGCCGCCGCGTCACATGGCGAATCTGAGAGGGGTTCGTGACGTGCAGCTTCGTATCACATGGGAAGTTAATTTACATCTTGTTTTTACTCTATTTATATTATAATTTAAAATTTTACCCTAGTAATATTTTTTTTACTTCTTAACTTTTATCCTAGAATTGTGAAGGAAAAAAAAAAGAATTATGAGGTGAAAAAAAGAGGGATTAAAATTGAGAGAGTGCTGGTTAATTGGGAGCAGTTTGGAATATGGTTGATGGGACAGAAAGGCGAGGAACAGAAGGTTTGAACAGTTGATAAAAGTAGATTTATGAGACATGACAGGATTGCTCAATGAAGGGATTATGATGTGGGATGGGACTCCAATAGATTAATTATTAGAGTTATGCGATTGAGGTAGTGATTGTCGGTTTTCATCGTGATGCAAAAGAATCATGTGGAAAGTGTCGATTATAATTTGCAGTTACATGTTGTGAAGAGTATATTGTATGTAATTACCAAAAGAAAAAGGAGTTGCTACAAAACTTTGGGTTCCTCCCCTTTCTGTTTTATCAGTATTATTGTACGCGTTTACTTACATTGTTAATTTTGTTTTGATTACTTTTTGTAGAAGCGATATTATTTCAATTCTTTAGAATTGTGAACATTCTCATAAAATACTTGTAGTTGTTTTTAACTTGGGATAATAGTATGGGTTATCGCCTCAAAATATACAAACTTTTGTCAAATTTCGATTTTTCACATAAACTTTTAAATCCACCTTTAAATACATGAATCTTCGAATTGTTTCAAATGCACACCGATCGAAAATTCTGCGAAATCAAAGCTGACATAATATTTTCCGGCTGACGTATCTGCACATGTTGCAATCTAGTCAGCATCGAACCAAAAGTCTAAAGTTTTTTTATTCTTGTAAATAAATAAAACATGTAATTGTTCCTATTTTGTACATGAACTTTAAATTTCATTTAAATTTGTCCATAACATTAGAATTTTATTTCAATTTGTATATAAAGCTCAAATCTCATTTAACTTTATAATGGGAACAAATGTAATTTTTATGTGGTGTGTGTCGACTCCAAGAATTTATAGAACTAACGGATATAGTTATCGAGTCAAATAAATTTTTATGTGGGTATATCGAGATTGAATTTTTATGTGTATATCATTAATACTAATTTTTCAAAATCTGGGAACACCTAAAATGTAATATTGGGAATGCGGGGAATGGCGAACCCTAGCGTTTTTCTATTTAGCTTTGCAAATTGAAATGAAATTCTAAGTTTATATGCAAATTTAAATGAAGATTCAAAGTTAATGAGCAAAGCGGGAGTATTTACAAAGTTTTTGTATTTAACTGAATAAAAAAAATTCAGACTTTTGGTTCTATGCTGATTGGACTGCTACGTGTGCAGAAACGTCACGCCAGATGCTAGGTTGCACGGACACGGGACACGATACGACACGGACACGGGACACGGGATTTTTTGAAAAATTTAGGACACGACACAGGCGCTGATATAAAAAATATTAAATTATTAATATATATATATATATATATATATATAATTTAAAAATGATCAAGTCAAATTTTTTAATATCAAACTCATAGTTCAAATGATTAACTCAAACGACATAGTCATAATTCATAAGTAGATAACCATAGCATAAAAATGTAAAATACTAAAATAAGTAGATAATCTAAATACATTAGTAAGGTAAGTAATATTTAATTATTTAATTATATATTTATTTACTTATTACTAATATAAGGTAAGTAATATTTAATTATATATTTATCTACTTATTACTAATTATATATACGTGTCCCACTGTCCCTTTACTTATTTAATTTTATATTTATTTACTTTTTACTAATTTCTAACTACATGGCCCATTCAACCGTGTCCACTACAAGACTAAATCAAAAAACGTGTCCGTTGTCCCCTTGGGATGGCAAAGTTGGTGAAGGTGGGTAGGCCCGGAACCGATAGGTCCTGAGTTCAAATCCTACTGGAAGCAACTTTGTGGAGTCTGTCACCTATGGTTAGCCTAGGGTGGTTGAACTCTCATGTGTGGTTTGCAGGCCACTGCACAAAGAGCGGGGTTTACCCAGTGCGCACCGAAGGTAGCGGCTGCGGGTTCCACGTAAAAATAAAAAAATAAAAAAAATAAAAAATGTGTCCGTTCCGTGTCGGACACACAAATTGCCGTGTCCGAAAACGTGTCCGTTTTTTTTTTTTTTGGACTCGTTTTTGCCGTGTCGGACACGTGTCGGGCGCGTGTCCGGACGTGTCCGTGTCCGACACGTGTCCGACACAGTACGGCGGGTTTTTTCGAAATGTCCGTGCAACATAGGCCAGATGTTTTTCAACCGATGTACAATTTAAAACAAATCAAAAGTTCATGTATTTACTGACAGATTTTAAAATTCGGATGTTAAACTAGATTTTGACGAAAATTAATATATTTTGTGAAACAACTCAAATAATATTTGTAAAATATATAATTTAGACGATAAAGGAACAATAAATTTTCAGAAAATATAACAAAATTCAAGAAAGGCAATGACCCCACACTCCGTCTCCATCTGTCGTTGTCCACATGAACCATCATAGATAATGTCTAGTTATTTTTGTAAGGAATGTTACTCGATCTATTACAAGTTACAACTAATGACTTATAGTAGTCATTAATTATACTCACTCCCGTTAAAAGCAATTCAAAATTTTTCGGCACGTAAATTAAAAAATTAGATGAGAAAGATAGATGATAAAGTTATAGATAGAAAATGAGTGAAAAATTAAATTATAAAGCATGAGAGAAAAAATGAGTAATATAATAAAAGTAGATAATACACTTTGAGAGAAAAATATTAAAGGAGGAGAGAAAGTATTAATTTTTGCCAAATTAGGTACGAGACACTTTTAGTGGAAAGTCTCAATTGAAAAAATGAACCCCAAATAGCGGGACAGAGAGAGTACAAAAGATGTAAAGTTACTATATTAATTACCTGTGACAAACCCACACAGTGATTTTTATGGTGTTGAATGCCAGTTGTAAGGTAAGAACCTCAATCGACGATGTGATGTATGAACGTTTAATATTATATTCTCTTCGTCTCATCTCATTTGTCCACTTTTTTTTCAGCATGGTTATTTAGTCTGTGTGGTTTTATATAACAAAAGTGTGAGACACATAAAATTAATTAATTGATTATAATTAATTTGTGGTAAAAGTGTGACTCATATAATTATTTAAATCTAAAATTGATTTAAGTTTATTTAAAAGTGTAAGATCCATTTCTTTATTTAGAAACTGAACAAATAAGATGAGACAACCTAAAAAGAAATAATGGACAAATGTAAAGGACGGATGGTGTATTTTTTTTTCTTTCACGCATATATAATACTCGAGCCATATTAATCATGGTTAGTGAATAATAGTAAAAAAGAAAAAAAAAATGGACATAACTAGGATTATTGCTTTGATTGAACTCAACTAAGTTAGGTGTATCAAATGTATCCATCAATAATTGACATGGGCAGTACCTATATGGGCTATGGCAACTCATGTCATTTCCTACAATAAAAATTCAAAAAAGTCTAAATCGCACTACAACCACAGAATGACCATACAATGATTTTACTTGTGTATTATAAAACATCTTTTCGACCTTTTTTCTCCCTTTTTAGTCAAATTTTTCATCATTAGTCTGCACCTCTATACGAAAGAATTTGCTAATCAATTCTACAAATAATTTGGCATGTGAAAGAATTTAAAAGATATATCCAATAATTTGGATACAAATAAAGGACATGTTTTCTAAAATAGCCATATTTTCATAATAACATTACCAATGCAGTCCAAATACTAATGAATTTTAACTTTTTTCCCACTTCTTTACTTGTGCGGTCGGTATCGGTATCAGAACTTCTGAGGTATGTGTACTGAAAATTTGATATGCCCGATACTCGTGTTTTTTTGAAAAAAATGTTATTATCATATTTACTTCCCTCTTTAGAAAAACAGCTTAAATAAATGCTTACTACATAAGTGTTTATAGTAAAAGTACTAATGTCATAGGCACGTAAATTAAGATAGTATTTGGAAGAACTTTTATAAAAAAATTGTTTAAAGTTGTTATTAAACAAAAGTTGTTAGTGTTTACAATATTACAAGAAAAATAGCTTAATTTTAGAAAAAATAATTTTGCAAATATTCTCATAACCTGTTTTTCAGTTTTTTTGGATTCTGCTTTTAAAAAGCATCTTGACCAGTATATAAACTTCTGCTTATTTTAGCTTATTTTAAGCACAAAAAAGCAGAAGCACACATTTCAAACATCAAAAAGTGCTTCTGCGGTAAAAAAAGAGAGTCCAAAAGCAACTAATTTAAGTTGTTTCAAACACTGCCTAAATAAGTTGTATGCATTTTGATTCATTAATATATAAATATTTAAATAGAAAAAATAAAATAAATATAGTTTAGTAATTATTGTCACTGGGATTTGATATGCAGATCTATTTTTCATAAGCTGTTTTTAATTTATTTTCATAAGTTATTCATATCAGCATGAAAAGAATTCAAAAACAACTTATTTTTAAAATTAGTTGGTTTCGTAAACGCTGTGTAAAAGTGTTATTTTTTAGAATAAACTATAAAACAAGTTGCTGATAAGCTCTCCTAAAAGAGCGTTTGTCAATAGTTGATGTAAAAAAAAATCGAAAAAACACTTGAAAAATATTTAGAATTCAAACTTGTTAAAGTATTAATGTGAAAAAAATTGAGGGTCCTTTTTTTATTATTATAATTCAGCTATTCTATGAATGTTAATATGCAATGACTATTTTTAAGTTTAGGTTATTGTGAGTGGCTATTTTCAGTGATAGCACCAAATAAAACCTCACAACATCAAGTTATGAAAATATTTAATTACAAATACGAAACTTTCCGTGGCATAGGATGTACAAAACAAAAATTAATAAAAGTTGTGGAAAGAAGATTCGAGCAGGTCACACTGATCAGGGTGTTATAGATGATTAAACAACTAAAATATTGTTTTATTGTTAAACTATGCCCATCAGATCTCAGTAGTTCGCTATTAGTATCTTTCTGTCATTTTCTCTTATTTGTTTTTGTCTCATGTTGGCATAATTATTTCTTTCTTGAAACCGGCCTTAATCACACGTAGTCCTTAAAGAATTATTTATATGTTGTCGGGTTTTTCATTTTTATATCGTATAATAATCAATAAAGTGTAATAAATGTTTCTACCCAAATACCGTAAACAAAAATCAAAAGTAGTCTTCCACTATAAGTTTATTCACACTCTAACCAATTTGACAATACTACCTTCACTTTAGAATTGACTATTAGTGCATAAGGCGAGTGTAACGCCCCGAAATTTTCAATATAAAATGCATTGCATATCTATTCATGCATGTTATCAAGTGTTTTAGTTCTGTAAGTCGCGCCTTAGAAATTTAAATGAAAATTAAAGCATCTATGTTATTTTTCGTTAAATCATTTTTGTTAAGTAAATTTATTTTGTATTTTGAATGTGTTTATTTATTTAGAAATCATGTTAGAATTATTAGGCAAGAATAATATTTATTTATTTTGGATTTCCTAAACATACTAGGATTCATGAATGGATATAATATTTTATATTTGTTTGAAATTATTAGGAGATAATTTTATATTAAATTTTATGATTAAAATAGATATTTTATGTATGATATTCATGTTTTAGGATAAAATATAGTTGTATTTATCCATATTCTAATTTATCTGGGATTGAATCTCTTATATGGTAAGTGATATATTAAATTCTATATAAATTATATGAGAACGAAAATAAATATGGATAAAATATAATTGATACCAAATAGGATTAGGGATCTTTAGATAATGATTTCTAGGCCTATAAATACCCCTTAGTCGCTCATAATATTGCATCCCATAAAATTTTTGAAAATACTGTCAGCATCCATGCGAACTGTTTAAAGAATTATTTACACATCTTCCCGTCATCCTATCATCGTGAAAATTTAGGGTCGTCTTCCTCGGTATGTCTAGTATACTCATTCATTTTTGTATAATTTTTAAAGCATGCTAAGTAATTGTTTAAAATTGTTATTCGTAACCTGCCAGTTTCTGACAGCATGGTCATGATCTTGAAAGGAAATTGTTTTACATGTGTTATTTACCTTGTTTTCGATCATGATTAATTTTAATGGGATATAATACATGTTAGGTCATTCATATTAAAAATATAGAATTTTTAGGATACGTGTACTATTTATTTGTTAATTTGTTTCTTGATGTGTCCGATTCTATTATGTCAATTCTTTGGTTGTTAAAATGTTTAGGTTTCATGAGAACAGAAATATGTCTTGCAATTCTACCTTTTTTTGCCGTGAGTACCAGGCCAAATGGACGATCTTATGTTACTTTAAAAATTCCATAAAAATTATAGAGACAAACTTTAGGATGTCTTTAAGATTTCTGTAAATTTTGGAAGTTTTTAAATAAGTCTTTATATTTTTAATGAATTTATACTTTTACACTACCGTGAAACCATGCATCAGGGATAGGACTTAGGAAAACGTTTATATCTCACTCCACAAAAATGTTTTTGACTTGATTCTTTTTCCTAAATACTCTAAACACGTAGGGATATGTAGAAATATTTATTTAGTATTTTTAACTTATGTGTATGAAAGCAGTTTAATACAAATGTCCGGGTAGTCAGTCGGAGCATGCATTTTCGTATTCTGATTTTGGTAGAAACTATTCTGTATTTTATGTAGTCGTTACTTATCTATACAGATTGAAATTTTGATATGATATTTCTACGTATGTCTCCTAGAAGTGTGTTAAATATTAGAATTTTTAAGATATGTTTATTTCCCGAAGCTTATTGTTAAAGGTTAGTAGGTCATAAACCGCCTTTGTTGACACAGTAGATACTGTTTTAGTTATAACTCTTAGATGACTTATTATTTTGATATGAAACCAAATCTGGTATGTTTGAGACTCATTAAGGAATATATATGTGGAAAATTAAAATTTATGGAATGAATTCATGTTCTGTGGAATGTTTTTAAAATAGGTATTCTGCACAAGTTAATATAGAACATTGAAACCTAGTTACACTAATGAGCACATGTATATATATATATATATATATATATATATATATGATATTGTTTGTAACCTAATGACTATGAGGTATTGTTGTATATGTGAAATACGTACATGACTTTCATGAATCATTAAGAATTATTAATTTCCATGTTTAGGATCGGCGCGCAAGAATTAAACATCTGATATCCATTATTTTTCATCAAGTCGAGGTTAAGGTGGGGAATGTTAATGTTTATCTTTATTATACATTGTGCTCGATATTTCATGTGATTATGACAGGCATGAAAGGAAGGGTCGAAATCGGGCCCTAGGATCGAAATCGGATCCTCTATGAAAATCGGTCAAAATCCGGCCGTCAGTCGAAATCGGACTGTTTGAGAAGTTCATGTGGTCTGTGTGGCCGAGTATATCTTTGCATGATCTAATTTTCCATGTTTTATCGGTGTGATATATAATTTTGGTAAATGTGTACATCTCCCACTGAGTAGTCGTACTCACCCCATTATTTTAACATTTTTCAGGAAATGGCTCGGCCAATGCGTAGAGGTGTTGGTGGTGATGGTCACACGAGGAAAGATTTAAGAAACTTATTATTGCATTAAACTAGTTTTTATCATGAAATGTGCATATAATTTTCTAAAACTAATTGTTGCACTTGCTTTTATTTTAAGGCTTCCGCTGAGTATGAAAATAAATTGAGTTTTTTTAATGATTCTATTGAATGAAAATGTTTTGAAAGAGTTGAAATATGCATGTTAAGTATGAAGTAGCGTCCCTAGTTAAGTTATGAAAATTGGGGCGTTACAGCGAGTCTATGAATGCCTAAGGCAAGCCACTAAAAAAGACAAATCTCTCACAATCTGCATAAAAAATGAATCTTTAAATTAATGCAGTGCCGAAAGGCCTTAGGCACTACTTCAGCACTGAGATATTTAATAAAAAAAAATTAAAATCGTGCCTTAGGCACTCGTGCCAATGCCGAGGGCATTCATGACCTAAGGCACTCAAAGGTTCTTATTCATAATGAGTTTTTTAGGCTTTCTAGGAAACTCTAAGACACCCTTAGGCATCCCTTAGGCATTATAATTTTTAAAAATAATTCATATATTAAATCCAAATCAATCAAAAAATGAGTAAAAAATAAAGGTATTTTAGTAATCTTGGTTATTTTGTAAACATAAGATAAGGAGTTGGACAATTTTGTTTTTCGTTTTAAGAATTTGGCTACCGTAGCAAATGCCTCATCAATAAATTACGATTTTGATTATACATCTTGGCATGTTATCAATTTTTGTCCAATCATCAGTTTTGTACTCCGGCAGAGAATGTACCATATTTTCCATAGCTTGACATATTTTGGATTAGTAGCAGGAATACCTAGCATAGTGGAAGTGGTAACCACAATAATTCACCGTTAAATCAGACGACTCTTTTGCAGGATAAAAAACGAATACTTTTTCAAATTAGAGGAACAAAAATGAAAGAAACTTAATACAGGGCCAAAATAAAACATCTCAAATTATAGGAACAAAAGTGCTATTTACACTATTATTATATGCTATTTATGCATAACGAAAAATCGAAGCACAAAATAACTAAATAAGAAACAAATTTTCAAAATATTACTTTCAAAAAAATTAATTCCCAAAATATTACTCTATAAAAACTAATTCCCAAATTATAACTCTTCAAAAAATAATTCCCAATCTATTAACCCACTAAAAAGGAAATATCTTCAAAATTGATAACTTTATCTTTTCTAAAATTACTTTCCTTGTCAATAATGATAATAAGAATAGGAATATTTTACTTTCAACAAAAAAATTTGTTTTTATTGTCCAAAAAATCCATTTCAAAATATCTATGTATAAAATCTTAGAAAGTCACGTAGTAAATTTTAAAAATACAGGTTGCTATTTTTCAAAAATATTTTTAAATAATATTTATGTAAAAAAAAATACTCCTTTAGATGTAAATAATTTGAGATAATATTATATATAATGTTTAAAGTATAAATTTGTACTTTTAATTTAGAGGTAATTTTAAATAGAAATAAATTGTTTTGTTTACTGTGTAATGCCAATAATTTTACTACATAGATACTTTTAAATATAAAAAACATTTTTAACAAAAATATAAATTTATACGTGTATATATTTCTATTACATATATAAATATGCCCACTTCCGATTTCGATTACGGTTGCGGTTTGAAACCACCGGTTATAGTTTTTCAAAAACTAAAATCGAAACAGAAGCCTATAGACGGTTAACGGTTCCTATTTGAAACCAGTGGTTTTGATTTCAATTTACCGGTTTTACGGTCTTATAATTTTTTTATTTACTGAATCAATTGTATTTTACTAAAGAATTTTAAAAATACATTTTTTGGATTCGAAACAAGTCAAGAAATGATTTTAATTTAAAACATGAAAAAATGTACTCTCTCCGTCCCGTCCGACTTGTTATGTTTCTTTTCGGCACGGAGATTAAGATGAGTGAGTGGTTATGTGTTTGTATGTAAATAGATGGGCCCCACAAAGAAAAAGTGGGAGTTTACATAGTAATTATTTTCTATTTTAAGAAACAAGATATGTCAAGCGAGATAAATCAAATAGGAAAACAAAACAAATCAAGCGGGACGGAGGGAGTACTATTTAATTTATTTAATCGCTCCCCTTGCCATTATCATCATCGTTTTAGAAATGAAATTTATCTTCTTGTTTTGATTCTTCGCCGTGTTGCAATAATTTAACAATATTTGATATTTTAAGTTTGTAGTGATAAATTTGAACATTTTTCATCCTACGTATATTTTTTAGAAAAAAATTAATATCCATTTGCAATTATACAAACTACAAAACAATGTTTTCTCCTTTTGTTACTATTTTAAAGTATGAAAATTATTAGGATTCTGTATTAAATATAAAACATATGTTAAATCTAAGTGAAAATGAGAAGAACAAGATCTGTAAGATGTGATCGTTAACGGTTTCAATAAGTGAATCCGGCGGTTTCATGAGAGTAAACCGAAATCGAATCGTGAACCGTTACAGTTCAAGACGGTTTTGATTTGTAATTGTTCCAGTTTATGCAGGTTTCAGTTTCGGTTTAAAATTTGATTTGGGCCGATTTCGGTGTTTATATGATTTGGGCCGGTCTGAAAATATTAACTACTTCACTAAATTGTTTATATGTTTATTCGATTGTTTATATCGGTGTTTGTATGATTTGGGCCGGTCTGAAAATATCAACTGAAACCTGCATAAACCGGAATAATTGTTTATATGTTTATTCGATTTGGGCCGGTCTGAAAATAAACAACATCAGTTTTGTTTTTTTAAGATTTTCGTTTCATAAATTGCGTTGGATTTTTTTTTTCTTCGAGAAAGTTAGAAAATATTATGTTATTTTTTTTATTGTTATCATTAAAAATGAAAATTTGTTTAGAAAAAATAAGTCTAACAATTTACAAGATATTTCTCTTTCAATATGATAATAGATTGAAAATTAATTTTGAGGAGTAATATTTTGGAATTAGTTTTTGTAGAGTAATAGTTTGAGAATTAATTTTTGTGAAAGTAATATTTTGAAAATTTGCTCCGAAATAAGTAATAATCTCTAGATAAAAAAGGAATAATTATTCTAAGTTAAAAAAAATAAGGAAAAAGCCATAGTACTTGACCAGATCGAAAATATACCATATTACGACTAAAATTAATATCTACTCTATCGATCACAACAATAAATTTCTACTAATAATAAGAAGAAATTTACAACATTCATTAGTCGTATAATATTATTATCCTTAGATTACGAAAATGTTTATGGAGTCCGTGCAGACAGTTAATTTCAGTTAAAGCCGCAATTTATACCGATCTCCCACTTCGACGTGGCGATTTTCTAAATATCTGGTTGCCCATTGCAGTTAATGCGACGCCGCCGTTTTGGTTGTCGTCGAAAATCATCTCCAGTACCAAACCTTCCGATTCTCTCCACTTTTACCGAAAATCGCATTTTAGAGCGCTATACTTGTGCTCGACTTTTCCCAACTATTTGGAGTAGATAAGGAGGTGCAAATGGAAATTCTTGGAACGCAATTTTGCGTCAAATCAAATATGACAATGAAGCTGAATTTACTGGACAGTGGGTTTTCTACGGGCGGCGACGCCTGCATCCGTTTTCCGGCTGCCGCGCGTTTCTTCGGTGACCAATCAGTGGGCGGCGGCGTTTCAATGTTCCAAGGTGCATCCAGAGGCATCGGCCTTGAATTTGTGAGCCCTCTTTTTCTCTATCCCACCTCTGATTTTACGGAATTACACTTTTGTGATTTAATGTTGATATGGGCCTTGTTAGTTAAATTCAAAGATTATTTATTTTTCTTAATTCAGTGGAATATAATGTTTCTCTTTGTGTTTGATTGCAATTCGTCTATAATGGCATTAATTTATCTCATTATTGGATAAATTTGTTGAATTTATCTCAACTTTATTTACTTGAGAATTGGATAAAGAAGGATAGATTTCAAAGAATACTCGAGTTGTTGAGTAATGAAGTTATGTGCGGAATAATCTTGTCTATTTAACTCCTTTTGATCAGTTGTATGTAGTTTATTCTGTTGGTGTAGCTTTATAGGTTAAGCAGTTGTTAGAGAAAAGCAACAAAGGGAATGTGTAGTGGAAACATGCCGCAATCCTAGTAAGGCAACTGGGCTTCTGGACTTGAAGAATAAGTTTGCCGACCGCTTAGATATTCACCAGATAGATCTTACTATAGATAGCTCAATCGAGGTATCTACATATCATCGCGTTATGATGTCTACTGTAGCTGTGAATGGTTTTTCTATGCATACTTTCTTTACTCCATGTCAATAAGAATAAATCTTCACTCTTGATATATCTTGTACAACCACAAAATCTATAGGGAGATTGTAATTCGTCATATTACAGCACTTTTGCTTCTTACGTTATCATCGAACCAGTTCTTGTTTGACCTTATATGGATTTTCAGGAAACAGCAAAATCTGTGAAAGATAGGTATGGCTCTCTGAACCTCCTTGTAAATGCATCTGGCATACTCTCATTACCAAATGTTCTGCAGCCAGGTAAAGATATTGTCTAGTTGTTTCGGGTTTAGGCAGATAAAGTAGATTCTCATGATGGTGAATTTGAATTTGAAGTTGATTTTCGTCCTACCGTGAATTGAGTAGCTTTCTATGTGTTGTTCAGTACAGAGACCACATTGAACAAGGTTGAGAGAGCTTCATTACTTCTCACTTATGAGGTCAATGCTGTTGGTCCTATTCTTGTCATCAAGGTATAATCATTTGAAATATAATAGTCCAACAATTTTCATAACTTCCACATTTTGGAATTAAATCCTACTACATAACTGCTGCTAGTTTCTTCTGTATGAGGGAACATAAATATTGGGAGATTTTCATAATATGATTTGGCTCGTTTCAGTGTGACTAATGATAGCGTGGACACCACCTAGCCACGGTTATTCAGCAAAGAGAAAAAATCAAAACTTCTCTTTTATTGTTATAGCCTTGATTTAGTACACCTTGTAGTTATAAAACCTTCTCGTGATTTGCATGAAAAGCATATGTGGCCTCTGCTCAAGGCCAGAGGAGGCACCGGGACTGAAAGGGACTTTGCGGTTGTTGCCAATATAAGTGCAAGAGTGGGATCTATTGGCGATAATCGCCTAGGAGGCTGGTATTCTTATTGATCTTCCAAAACTGCCCTTAATCAGTGTATGAAGTCTCTTTACTTGTTAATTCAAATTCTTAAGATGGGACCATTGGTTTACTTCACTAAATCCTTTTCTTAAACCGTGCAGTGACTAAGTGTGTGTCGGTGGAATTCGCACGCAAGAAAGATCCAATTATATGCATTCTGCTGCATCCAGGCACAGTAGATACAGATTTATCGAAACCATTTCAGAAAAATGTCCCAGAAGGCAAACTCTTTACAAAAGAGTATTCTGTTGAAAAGTTACTAGGCATCATTAACGATGCGAAAGCATCTGACAACAATCGGTTTTTTGCTTGGTATGGTCAAGAGATCCTATGGTGATACGGAAAATCACCAAAAATATCATTTTTTGAGTTTTAGATTGTAGGAATTGATAGTTATATGAGAGCAGCTCTCTGTTTCTTTGTTGCGAAGTACTATATTATTACTCGAATTCTTATTGTAATAATGTCGCTCTTGAAATTGTGGGATCACATAAAGATGCTACTACTATTTAGTCTATATTAGCACCAGCTGCTATGCAGATTTATTCGACGTAACTTCTGCGTTGCTAGCGCAACTTCAGTGGAGCCTGCGAAACAGAGCAGCAGTTCAGAATAGGTAATGAAAATTTACACAGCAAGAAAAAACTTTTAATTTAGTGCTTACTTTTCACAGCCAGTGTTGAGGGAGATAGGGAAGCCAACTCTGATGCTGCAAGTGGAAGGGAACTTGCTCAAAAATCTATCTTGAACGCCCGGAAGGTTCTTAACGCCGACCTTGAGGCACCTGCAGATGGCCTTCTTGTCGTCAACTGTCTTTGCTGACAGAGCAAGCTGCTGCAGCCCAGAGCAGCAAGCTGCCGAGGGCTTTGCGTCCTTGCCGCTGGCAAAGCCAATGCATTAGGCTGCATTGATGTCTACGGTGCCACATGTTATCGCGGCATTGGTAGTGTGAGCAGAGGAGTGGATCAGGTAGATGATGAGAAGCAAGGAGAAGTAAGCATTCTTCATTTTTGCTGGTGTGATGCTTCTTCTTGGATTGATGATGATGAGAAGCTTGTGGTGGAAGTTGGGATATATATAGGGGAGGATTGGCTAGCATTGGTTATGGAGTTTGAGCTTCCCAATACCATCTCTTGATGAAATAGATAACAATTTTGCAGGAGTTTTTGGGATTGATGAAAGTTGAGAGGTTGATTAATGCAGCCTTTATGCTCTATGCAATTTGCACTACATTCGCTAATGATGCATCAGAATGCAGAACCATTTTGTGTGCAAATTCCAGCTGCTCTGCATTTCTGATAACTAACAACATAATTAGGCCAAATTTTCTTCTAAATTATACTTCGGACCAGTTTGTGTGGATGATGCAGTATGAAGAAATGGGTAAAAACGGCTACAGACATCCCGTGTTAATTTGCAGTATTAACTCATGTTCCTGAATAGCATTGCACCAAATCTTACTAGCTCCTAACTCCTAACTCATCTTAACGTGTTTTTATTTGTTTTAATTTAAAATGTTTAAAATACCTTTCAATGCTCTATTAAGTTATTCTTTCATATCTTCGATATATACATATATTTTTTTGATGATGAGGGTAACCTGCAGCCGCTATCAAAGTGCGCCCACTAGGTAAACCCCTTTTTTAAATGACGAGGGTGACCCGCAGCCCACTGTGTAAACCCCTTTTTTGGATGACGAGGGTAACCCGCAATCGCTACCGAAGTGCGCCCAGCTCCTGTACTCTAGTCTGCAAACAACGCATGGGGGTTCAACCACTCTAGACTAACCATAGGTGACAGACTCACACATAGCGGTCTTGGTGGATTTTGAATCCATGACCTTCGGCCATAGGTTACCACTTTAACTGTTATGCCATCCCAAGGGGACTCTTCGATATACTCCCTCCATCCAATATAAAGTGTCTCATTTCTATGGGCACGAAGATTAAGAATATGAAATTATTATTATTTGACTTTTTGGGTTATTAATTTTGGTTCACATATTGTTTGCCTTTTTAAGAAACAAAACACTCTTTATGGAACGGCTCAAAAAGGAAAACAAGACATTTTCTATGGGACGGAGGGAGTACTATTTATTCTCTTCATCGTCGAAGTTAATACTACCCGCTAGAATGGCTAATTCACTTCAGTATGATATGTTTTTCCTTTTAAACTTAAACATGATATTCATGAAAAAGTAGTTTTTTCGACATGTTCTAATTTTTAAAGTGAAAAAGTGGTATTTCATTAATGAGGTTTTTTTTGTGGCCTGAGGGGTGGGGACTAGTCAATAATTTAAATACCCTCTGATTCAAAATAAATCGATCACTTTAAAATATTTTTGTGCAGGAATCTTTGAATTTGGGGTGATGGTATTGGAGATTGTAACGAGCAGGCGGCCGGATGATTTTGGGGAGAAGGAAGGCGGATTTGTGGAGTGGGTGAAGGTGCAGTACGAGGGTGGCTTGGAGAGTTTGATTGACCGGAGAATGAAGGCGACGGCGGAGATGGTTGAATTTGGTTTGGTTTGTGTAGATTTGTCGAGGCGGCGGCAGCCCAGTTGGGAGAAGTTTGGTGAGATGCTGTTGAATATCTCTCGTAATCAGGGGCGGAACTAGGATTAAGGGTTTGGGGGGGCGAGATTTACCGGGGGTTCGGGGGCTCCGCCCTCAATTTTTTTTTTGAGAAAAAATAATATAACAATGAGTATAAGAAGTCAAAAGTACTTATAACATATACAAATGACAAAATAATGAGTCTAAAATAATATACAAAAACCATAAAAACGACAAAAATAGAGAGTCAGAACTCAAAAACTTTCTCTTGTATTTGTCGACTTTTCCAGAAGGATTTGGTTGATGAGGACCTGCTATTAGATAACGTCGCATCATCTCATCTCTTTTATCAACCGAATAATCCCATATCATCTTACGGAGGCCTGGATCTCTTTCGAAATCTATTTCACGTTATAATTTTGTTCGTGACTTCGTTCTCTATTTGTCTCACTACATGTCAAGTTATAAATTCAATTGTAATAGTTACGTATGTAGAAGAGGATTAAAGAAGAAGATCAACAAATTTCTTTGGGCCTATTTTTGAATTGTACATTTTAATAAAATTGATGGCCCATTTCTAAACATTCATTTCTGCCCACTTATTAATATATAAATATTAAAGTAGAAATTGGGCCATGTGATTTAGAAATAAAAAGAGAATAAATTAAGCCTGTTATTATTGATTTATTTGGGAAATGAGCTTTGCAGGTTGTATCTAAAATTGGGTTGCAAGTTATTATTTAAGTAGACAGAAAATGTACTAATATATGGGATAACACAACAAATTGGGGGGGTGCGTGTGTCCGCCTCTGCTCGTAATAATAGAAGCCATAAACATATGCATCACAGACACCATTAGTGCTACTGTTTTGTAGGAATTAAACACAATTATTAAATTATCAATGAATGGAAATACGAGATTCAGTCAAATCGTTAAATTGATTCTTGTAAAGAAAATCCCTTCTAGGCTTTTTACAATCTAACCGGACAAGAATCTAATACAGACATACAGTACAAAAACTCAAGAGTGACTTATTTCTTGTTTTATAAGTTGTTCTACTTTAATTTGTATAGTACCATTATGATACGAATAAAACAAATAATAATATTAATAATGTTGAAAATTGAAATAACCGTTAATGGGGAGTTATATTGCCGTCAATGAATAACCCTAATAGCCCATTAAATCCTCCTAATTATAAGGAAGGCAGTTAATGGTTATCAGTTATAAACCCCATTTAGTAACCTCCACTCACACGTCCCTCTCTCTCTCTCTCTCTCGCTAAACATAAGGGCTTTTGTTTGTTAAGGTTGTAGTGATATTCAAGTCTAGTAGTTAAAAGACCAAATCTTCTTTCAGGTAGTAGTCTCTCTCTCTCTCTCTCTCTCTCTCTCTCTCTCTCTCTCTCTCTCTCTAACTGCATGCCCGTTTTACCCTTACCTGCTTTTCTGCTATCATCACTTTCGAACACTTTGTTTCCTTCGTAGGTTTCCCAGTACTCATCAATGGCGTTGAGCTACTACTCCGACGTCGCCATTGCCGATCCGGAGCTCCATGCTCTGCTGCACGACACGTGGAACTCCGACTACTTGGTGGACCCCACCGACTTCCTCTACTCCGATAACTTTCTCTACGACTCCACCATTAATGGAGCTTCATTCGATAACCTTAACCCCGTCTACGACACCGTTTTGGCGCAGCAAAAACTCGAGTTCGAGCCCTCCCACTTCCCCAAACGCCAAAGGGTATCAGAATATGAAGAAAGCTACCCCTCTTTCTTCAATCCAAACCCTAATTTACCCACGCTCCAAGATTACTCCTTTTCACCGCTAACGGAGATCGTACCTCCGCCGCAGTTTCTTGATTTTGCGACGACGGGTTACAGCAATGGGAGTTGCGAGAGCATGACGAAAGAAGCACCGCCTGCGGCCGCGAGCGTATCTGCGCAGAGCGCCGCCGCGAGGGAGAGGCGGCGGAGGATTACGGCGAAGACGCAGGAACTCGGGAAGCTGGTTTCCGGCGGGGAGAAGATGAACACGGCGGAGATGCTGCAGTCGGCCTACAAATACATCAAATTCTTGCAGGCACAAGTTTCCCTTCTCGAATTAGTCGGTGAATCCCCATTTGAAGGTGGTGAAGTGTTGCAGATTCTTCTTGAGTCTCCGTTGATTCAAGAGAAGCTTTACTCCTCTGAGAATTGTCTTATTCCATATGAGTTTGTGGAAGAGTTTCGATGTGATGATCGAATAGTCGAAACGGATCGAATTTTACTTCCGGCTATGGAAAAGGATCAGTAATCTAGCATGCATGCAGTGGCTAATTTTTTAGACTAGGCTAATTCGTGTTGTTCGTTGTATTTCTTTTGAATTGAGGATGTTAGGTTAGGATTAATTGAGGAAAAAATTGTAATTTTTTTTTTCTTAATGTAAGTTCTGATTCTAACATTATTCCTATACAATCATTAATTATGGGTTAATCCCAAATGAGATTGATCGCTCAGTTATTGCTTTCTTTAAACTTCTCATAAATAAAATATCCAAACCGTAATTAGAAGGATAGGATGGTTAATTATCATTAGGGCCCTCTTAAAATCCCTAATGAGTTTGATTTTATTTTAAGAAAAACCTTTTTCTTAATGTGAAACTCGCAGGAAAAGTTCTTGATGTCAATCAACTGTTTGTCAATAAGTTAGTTATTGACACAGTCAAAGCATGTTGGAGATGATTCTGGTCCTCTGGAGGAGGAATTGTAGGAAGATCTGTTACACCGTGGCTTAAGTAAATTTTGCTCCAAATGCTTTGCCTTAATAATATTGATTCTAACATAATTGATATAAATAATTATTGGTTAATGCCAAATGATTTTAACTGTTAATTACTGTTTAACTCGTTTAAGATAAGATCACAAGGCATTGGCTTTGCCATGAGAAGGAATGCACCCTTGATTTTTAAAAAAGTATTTTGTTAAGACATTGGCTATGCCAAGTAGTAATTCAGCAGTTGATTTTAAGTAAATATTAGGAGGGAGTGTCGCAACTGGCTATTTTAATTAGGGATAGGGATGTCAAAATATTCGGTCGGGCATATCCAGCACAGCAGGCCTACTCTTGATTCCCAACTCAGGATTGATGTAGGTTAGAGAAAATGGCAGCCCAGTCTTATATGGGCCAAACCAGTCCACTAGTAAAAGAAAAGAAATTATATTGTTAATATTATTTTGATGTATATTATATGTCATGAGTATATACCGTATACGGTGAGGCTTCACACTTGAGTCCTTAGCAGTAAGTTGTTTCATTGTTCGTTGTTTGAATTACAAATTTGGTTATTTTTTATAAAATAATAACTTATAATTTTTTTATAAAGAAATCGTCAACAAATATGAAAACAAATTAAGAGTGTGTTTGTAAATGCTTATTTTAAGCATTTCTTATTGCTTTTAAGCAAAATCAAAGGATTTGGAATAAATTTTAAAAATTAATTATTTTGGTTAAATTTGGAAATTATTTTGATTTACACACCAAAAGTATCTATTGAGATGCTAATAGATTTAAATTATTTAACTGCTTACTTTAAGAAAAATTAACTCAGAAAATAAAATTTTGCAAACACTAAAAATTATTCATACAGTAAAAAAAAGTAGATAAGTGCTTAAAAAGTATTTGCAAACACACATAAAAAGTTACAATTCTTAGAAATTGCCCACGACTCCAATTTCAAAATCTAATGAGATATTAAAGTACATTAGAAATTTAGCATATTTAAAAGGTCAGAATTTTTCACTTTGATAGAATTAACTTTTAATATAAAGTTATTGTTATAAACAAGAGATAATACGAGAATAACAGATAGCGAAAATATATGTATATTAATATGTAGAGTTACATAGTTGGACTTTGGTATATATACAATAATTATCTATATAGATATATTTACAACACCCAACACCCCCTTGATTGACCATCCCTAAAAGAAAATTGTTGCCTCATTAAAACCTTGCTAGAAAAATCCAATGAGATAAAAATTGGTCGAAAGAAAAAGAGTACACTTGCTCCCCCTCGACATAATCATTGCAGATCATTGAGTCGGTACTTATTGATCTTGTGTGCCAACTTCTTGAATGTTAATGTTAGTAATGCATTTGTAAAGAATATGTTAGATCACCACCCGAGCGAATTTGTTGGATGTTGTTGTTGTCACTCTTTTGAAGATCATATATTGTATTGGATACCTCGTTAAAATTTTAATTTACTAAGAAAACCCTTTGAGAAAAAGTCTTAAAAAGAAAAAAAGAGTACAACCATTTGACTTTCAGAATCATTAAACTTTTAGGGTTCAACATAATCTTCAGGATTATTTACAATTTGTCACTCGCCCTCCATATAATAATCTTCAAGGTCAATAATAATATGTGCAACACAAGTTTAATTATCATCAATTCCTCATAGAGAATAGTATGTGATATATCATTACTATCATAAATAAACTAATACCACGTTACCTTGAAGATAACAAATGATGATTAATACCATTTCAAATTCTCTAATTGTCCATAAGTAAGGGACTTCTAGTCCTAAAACATCTTTTGCTATCTTTTTAGGTCTAAATGAGTCTACATCCGCTTCGAGTGATCGAATCAACCATTAGGTAACTATGTGGATGAGATACAATCATATAAAATCTCTTTATAGACCTTTTTTTTAGGTAGGACAATTTGTGTAATCTCCATCAGGGAGATGCTCAATCTGTAGGTCGAGACAATGCTTAATTTTACCTATTCTTTCAATTCAAATTCTGTCTTTAGGCATGAGTAGACTTCTTCAAGTACTTTAGTATTTCATAATGATTCACGTATCCTATTTATGAGGAATTCAGAGTGATTTAATTTTGTATTGTGCAGACTTAGAAAGAACTGTTCTGTTCGGTGATGATTTATATAAGATTTAAAAACCCCAAAATCTCTAGCTGAATGATGGATCAATATATTGTATAACAAATGTATAGCTTAGATGAGCTCAACATGTTAGGAACTCATTAGGCAAGATAGTTTTTCAGTAGATGTTACGAATTTAGTAGAAAACTCTAAGTTAGCAGCCTCTTGAAATACAGCTGTCCGAATACTCAGTAGGATTCAGGACGAATCTACTCAATGAGTGTTGAGAAGTCAAGAGAATGTTAGTAGAGAACTTTTCAATAAAGTGTCAGAGGTATCAGAAGAAATCAACACAATATCAATCATGAAGTTTGAACGAGCCTCACCTACCAACTAACCTCAACCAATAGGGAGATGACAACACTGTACTTATCATGACATAAAGCTGCAGTCAACCTCAGAACTTTGAAAAAGAGAGAATCTCTACAGTGCATTTCATATTGCAAAATGGTCGTTATGCTTGTCGTGTTTGATGCGTGTGTAGATCTTCTTCAACAGATTGAAATCATTTTCCATGCATGAAGAAAATGGTCATTATGCTTGTTGTGTTTGACAGGTGTCTATGACAAAATGGTCGTGTTTACCAGTCAAGCCTATAAATAGAGTTCATCTTCCATACATGAAGAAAATGGGAACACAAGCATACAAGCACACAAAGCGCTAGCGAACTCAAACAAAACTCAGCTGAGAACATTAGAACCGATAGCCTATCATCTACATTCTCACCTCTAGAGTGTCATAGTTCCCTTCTCTATACGTCTAAGCCACTATTTGTAAGATCACAAGCTTAGCAACCGAAGGAGTTCATATTCGAATTGTTCTTATTGTAAAAACTCCTTCATAGTTGGAGAAAAACCCTCAAACCTTCGTGTTTGAACCTATTGAAAAATCACTAGAACTATAACTAGTCAAGATCTATCAATCGCACGGATCGATTGAGACTTGCTTACTATAATCTATTTAAGAACTCCTGGAATTAGGAAAGTGGACGTATCTTGAGTATCCGAACCACTCTAAAATCTGTGTGTCAGTTATTGTTACGTTGCTTACCATTCATACTGCACAAAAATCGTTTGGCAAATTCATACAAGTGTAGTTTTCAGCGAAATCTATAAGACACTCACATACTTGACTGAACAATTTTAAGTAGTAAACATTTTTTAGATAGACAAATAAAATTGGGCCTACATTATTCTGCACATATTTTGATACTGAATCACCTGTAAATTGACTTCAGTCAATAAACGGTGTTTAGTACACTGAGTCACATTACTCATGCGATCAGAAAACTTATTTGGCGAACTGATTTATTCAGTAAGCAAACTCAATATTTACTGACTTTCGCGTTTAAGTTTGAAACTTAGACTCAGGTGTATTCACCCCTCTACACCTGAAGACTTGTCTCTTGACCAACATGTTCTTTCTTCTCCAGCGCGGCAACACGGCGATTCAGAAAGCATAGACCTAAAATGATGATTTAACTCAATTAATTGACTTGAATCTTCGTTGTTCCAATCTTTAGATCGTTTTTCTTCATATGTTCGTGTGTTATGTTCTTCTGGTGCCGAATTTCATATTAAGAACCCTAATTTTACAAGATTTGTTGTTACGCTTTCGGTTTTCTGTTCTCCTTCTTCTAAGATTCAAGATATGAGATAGGTATTGATGTTAACTTTGCATTTTGGTTTTCAATTAATTATTCTTGATGGAATTCCGATTTTTGTATTTAGCAATGTTCTTCATTTTTTGTGGATATCTTACCAATTACTTTTTTTTCTAGCCAACTATTTTTTATTATTCATTTTCTGTTGTAGTATGATTCATACTTGTGTTTGAATAATTTTTGAAATTTCCAAGTACGAGCCTTCTGACTAAGATTCCTATAATGCACTAATGTTGGTTTTTCAATGCACTTTTATGAAAATTAATGCACTTTTCGAATTTGTATTCTTAAGTTGAAAGTAATGATTATGTTCCTAAATGTCCAGTTGAGTTGAAACAATAGGTTGGGATGATGTTTGTCACGTTGGATATGGAATTCAATTTGAACCATTTTCTTGTGTTTGGGATCTCAAATGTACAATAATCTAGTTCATGTTGTTGTTATACTATGGGACTGTTGTTCATCTCCTGGTTTTTGTATTAGTATTGGATTGAACATTTTCCCCCAATTGTGGTTTGTATTAGTATTGCTTTTGTTTGTGCAACTTTTTAACATTAAAAGTGCACTATGGTCACATAAAAAGTGTATTTTCTAAGCTTCTCTAATTCTCTCTCATTTATAACAATCTACAAATTATCCAGAAGCAAAAGATTAAAACTTCGAACACATAATTTATGTGGCTTTCACCTAGCTATTTGAGAAGTATGATCCTTACTACAAAGAACATTTGCAATTTTAATTTTAATGAAATGACCAACAATATGCAGCAGGGACAGATCCAAAATCCATAAGGGGAATCTCATATTCCGTGCTGCAAAATTATTTTTCTTGGTCCATCTTGTCTTCTGTTCTAAATGGGTTATTGAATTTGAGGCACGAATAAGCTTCTAGACTAATGTTTTGTGGTATGCTTGATTCTATACATGTTTACTTAACACCTTAGCCGTGTATAATTAATAATTAAAATATGACTATATATGTATAAAATAAACCCTAAACCCTCATCACCAGCACTTATACACCTTCCTCATCAATTCTAGACTGCAAACTCCTTAACTTACTAATAGCATCTTGTGCATTCCTTGCAACCTCAGCTAAATCTTGCTAACTAAAGGAATGTGAAGTGCGATATACAAATATGAGTGATTTCTCTAGGTAGTATTTTATTCTAAGCTTCTCCATATATAAACATCCATGAGAAATTAGGCCATACAAAACGGTATTAGTGGCACGAGGGAGTTAGTATATTACAAGTTAAGAGTCGAAATCCATGTCGTTCTTGCTCCTTTAAGTGTTCAGAAACATTGAAATAATACGAAAATAAATTGTATAATCACACTATTCTAAAGCTTCCTGCACAAAATAAGTCACAGATTGAAATACCAAGTGTATCTTCATCCATTGCACTCTATTTGATGATGCCTAATGGGTCTTTTATATTTGGAACTTTTAGCTTTCTTAGGCAGTTCAGTCGTTAATGCGTACATCTTTACAGCAAATAACTCATTTGGAAATCCCTTTTGATCCTGAGAAATACAGCAAATTCAACAAATTCAGGTTCACAAAATCAGAAAAGCAAGAAAAGAATTCGAACAAACCTTCATTTTGTAAATGTGCAGACCACATTGTTTGAAGAGCTGCTTGAAATACTCGTCCGATCTTGTAATGCTCTTGTCCTCTTTATCCAACACAAAACCTACAGGACACGAATTAGTATTGGATACATTTTTTATAATCTGCAAAGCAGGTAGATAAACAATAAGAATTACCACTTCTGGCAAGGTTCTCCTTCAAAACAAATATCCCACCCGGTTTGAGACCACCCTGGAAGAAGTAGAAGCAACCAATATAAATACATCAAACAATTTACAGAAGCATGTAATTTGAAACAAATTTTCCAAACTCTGGCTGCCAATAGTTTGAAACTTAGCAAGAAAAAAATTCCATGATAATGCATGCTCATGTATTTAAGCACACTTGGTGAAGAGCCAATGCTACTTAGCTAAGGAAATTCAAGAGAGCAGGAACACTTAAATCTGGTTGATCATCACAGTACAAATGAGTGTAACAAAATTTGGAATGGAAGATGTAGTTAACGACTATTTCTATAATATGAAGTCCAACTATTATTGTTTAATTAGATGGGAACTACTAATACCTTGGCTCTATTGAAGAATGCTATGAAGTCATCATCTGAAAGATGCCCAATACACCACTGGACCCATATAATGTCGTACCTTTCTGCCTCGGGAGTAAAGTCCTGAATTAAGGGAGGCAAAATGTTTAGCAATCAAAGCGTGTATACCATTTTTATGCAATGAAATAAAAGGACTTGGCTTTAGTGAAAAGAAACAAGCTTAATTTGATATTATGCCATCAAAAGGGAAAAAACATGTGTATCCAAAACTATATAAAGAAGAAACATGGAATAAACATTAGGAGTTAAAAACTGATGCTATGTATATCAGTATATGTGAAAATTTACACCATGTTCATTAAAGTCATCCATATTATGTGGAATAACTCCAAGAAACTAAGTTTTGTAGCTATAACTATCCACTGAGATAGAGTATAGTTTATGATACTTATGTGAGATGGTCCTATGGATATCTGAGGCTCTGACAACACTAAACAAATATACAATTTTTTACCATAGCAATTCCACAGTGGTAAAGTGTTCCGCCTCCATAGAGTCATTTCTAAAACGAAAACTGACTACACAGTGAGGACAGAAAGGCTAGAAGAAATAAAAGCTACAATGATGCACAATACATTCTTACCTGAAGGGGAATGCAGAAGAAGTTGACAGCTCTATGATCCTCTGTGACCATCAAATTTTCTTGGGCCAAATTTTTCCGAGCAGCGTCCAGAAAATGAGAAACAGGCTCGAGAAGGTCAACCTGGATAGAGACAATAATAGCAACAAATCAAAATAATTTTAAAAAAATGAAGCTTTTTCACAACAATAAGTAGGATCAGAGTCAGAGTTTTTAGATACTATTATCAGTAACAAGTTGGATCCTTTCTACTATCCTTCAGCTTCCAAATATGTGTTTGATGAAATAACAACAGAGTGAAGCTACACGTGGTAAGGAGAAGAAAAGATGCAAGTAAAAGTGAAAAGAGTACCTCATTAAAATATCTTATAAGAAGGTTCTTGCTTACCCTCCCTATCCCTGAGCCACAATCTGCAGTTATTGCAACCATTAATCAATTAACTAAGCAAAGAAAGCTCTAGGGCAAATCTCCATAGCAGAATCTCTGAGAATTCAATAGTTAAGGCTGAAAGAATGATTTCCACAATAGCACAACTAAAAATTTGCTATAACATGAAGAAAAAGTACTACTGAATCCTAGAATTCAATCTCTTAATTGCACTTTAAACCAGCATTATTGGAAGAGGGAGAAATATACCAAGAGTAGCAAGATGTCTTCCTCTTCCAGCATCCGGGAATCGTTCCACCAAAATCGAATTCAGGAATGCCTCACTACTCTCTATATCTGGTTTATTCACATGCCCATACCCTCCCAGCACTCCATCCACCGTCGCTTCAACACCCTTCTCTTCCAACAAACAAACAAACCTCACATTTCTTTTTTCCAAGCAGACTCCGCTTCCTTCAAATTTAAAAACTTACCTGCCAATAGCTGACGCCCTGGGAATACCACTGTGATTTCTTGAGGGGGTCGCCGTTCCCCACCTCTTCCCGCCACATCTCCATCGCGCTCTGGAACTCACGGCCGTCGGAGTCCACTCCTCCGCCGTCCATTTGAACAGAGCTCAGCGGATTAACACCAATTCTAAGCAGGCTTGATTTGTGCATGTGAGAGTGCGGCGACGATGGCGACTATGTGGAAGAATTATGGGGAAAGGGTTATTGTGCAGTAGCTGGTAGTACATCCTGATTACTGCATCATGGGGTTGTACCATTAACAAAGAAAATGTATTGTATGTGACGCACTAAAAATGGGCTGTTTCCGGCCCAACAACTAAATGTATCAAGGCCGATGAGATTTATTTTGATCCAATTTCATTTTAAAATGTTATAAATAGAATTCTACCTAATTACATGTTTAATTGTTAAAAATCAAAATTATTAAGGCCAAATATTTGGAATAAAATTAATTGTACATGAAGAAAGAAGCTTAAACCACCACCCAAACTTTGTAACAAACCCTCCTCCAAAATCAACTCCAACAACTTTGACTGTGTTAATAACTAATTAAACAGTTGGTTGATATCAAAGAATTATTCCTACAAATTTCACATGAATTAATTATGGGATGTATCATGTATTCTAGGAGAGAATTATGAGTATAAAAGGCTTTTCTTGAAATAAAATTAATCTCATTTAGCATTTTAAGATTGATCCTAATTCTAATTTCGGTTCAAAGATTTTATTTTAAATTATGATCGAGGAAGTTCAAAGAAAACAGTTAAAAAGAAATCAATTTCATTTTGGATTACCAAGAAATAATGTTTCTACATGAATAATGTTAGAATCAGAACTTACATTAAGAAAAAATAATTACAATTTTTCCTCAATTAATCCTAACCTAACATTCTTAATTCATAGAAATACAACTAAACAACAAGAATTAGCCCTAATCTAAAAAATTAGCCATAATCTAAAAATTTAGCTACTTCGTGCATTCTAGATTACTGGTCCTTTTCCATTACTGGAAGTAAATTTCGATTCAATTCGACTGTTCGATCATCACAACGAAGCTCTTCGACGAACTCGTGCGGAACAAGGCAATTCTCAGTGGAGTAAAGCTTCTCTTGAATCAATGGCGACTCTAGAAGAATCTGCAACACTTCACCACCTTCAAATGGTGCTGATTCACCTACAAGCTCGAGAAGGGAAACTCCTGCATGAATTTTATGTATTTGTAGGCCGACTGCAGCATCTCCGCCGTGTTCATCTTCTGCCCGTCGGGAACCAGCTTCCCGAGCTCCTGCGTCTTCGCCGTAATCCTCCGCCGCCTCTCCCTCGCGGCGGCGCTCTGCGCAGATACGCTCGCTGCCGCAGGCGCTGCTTCTTTCGTCATGCTCTTGCAACCCCCACTGCTGTAACCCCCCGCCGCAAAATCAACAAACTGCAGCGGAGCTACAATCTCTGCCGGTGAAAAAGAGTAATCTTGGAGCGTGGGTAAATTAGGGTTTGGGTTGAAGAAAGAGGGGCAGATTTCTTCATATTCGAAGACCCTTTGGCGTTTGGGAAAGTGGGAGGGCTCGAATTCGAATTCTTGCTGCGGCAAAACGGTGTCGTAGAGGGAGTTGAGGTTATCGAATGAGGCTCCATTAATGGTGGATTGGTGGAGAAAGTTATCGGAGTAGAGGAAGTCGGTGGGGTCCAACAAGTAGTCGGAGTTCCACGTGTCGTGCAGCAGAGCTTGGAGCTCCGGATCGGAGTAGTAGCTCAACGCCATTGATGAGTTGGAAAATTAAGGAGGGAAAATTGAAATGGGAAGTTGAAGAAGATGAAGCTAGAAAGAGAAGATTATGTTTTTAACTACTAGACTTGAGTTTCACTACAACCTTAACAAACAAAAGTGCTTATGTGTTTAGCCTTGTGTTTCTTAGAGAGAGAGAGAGGGACGTGGGAGTGGAGGTTACTGGATGGGGTTTTGTAACTGATAACTATTAACTGCCCTCCTTATAATTAGGAGATATATAGTTAATGGGCTTTTAGGTTTAGTAATTGGCGGCACTATAATTCCCCATTAACCGTTATTTTTTGCGTCAAGTTTTTCCTCATTTTTTTATTTGTTAATATATCAAACTTGGTTGAAATAAAGTGACTTAATTAAATATTAATATCCACGTTTAATACTTTATTCATTTATAGGCTTATATTTGTACAAACTAATAATTATCATTTCTCACACAGAAGACACAACAGTAAACAGAGCACAAAGGATTAATAAATCAAGGGCTTAATATTATTTGTAAATTATCTCAAGAAATAATTTATTCAGTCCTACTTTTTAGGGTTATTTAGATTTGGTCAAATCAGTTTAATCGAATCGAACCGATTTATTCAATCCAAAAGTTTTAAAAAACTCGGTTTACTTTTTAGCCGAACCAAACTCAAGTTAAAATTAAAAACAGAAAAAAAAATCCCACAAATATTTAACTAAAATCCAACAAATGAACCAAACTCAAGTTAAAATTAAAAACAGAAAAAAAAATCCCACAAATATTTAACTAAAATCCAACAAATATGATGATTATTGACGGATTTTTTACTACATTTCAAAATGGGCCTTTTAAATTTGATTTTCAGTTCTGTTTTAAAAAAATTGAACTATAGTAGAATTAGCCGTTGAACAATCCTGATACCTTCCATAAGTACAATAATATCTGACGCCGTAAAAAAATAAAACAAAAATAACAAGGTAGTAGAGATAAACCATTAACCATTCAGTAATCTTCACTAAGCCATCTCTAAAGCATTCTCAAATCTTATGGGATCCCTATCCCAATTTTTATATAAAAACTATGTTTCGTCTTCAATGCTATTTCTCTATATTTTCCGTAAAAAGGAATATTTTATAATATTTTCTTTTTATATTTTTATAAATTAAATTAAAATATAATTATATGATATCTTTAATTATAATTTAATTATATAATATTTTTAATTTTAATTTAATATATAATTAAATTAAATAATATAATATATTTAATAGAAAAATTAAAATTAATTGTAAGAAAAATAATTTAAATTACTGGAATAAAAATAATATTAAGTAATTTCAATTAATGTTATATTAATTATTTAAATTTATTCTAAAATAAATTAATTAATAATTTATTCTAAATAAATAAATTAAAAATTATTATTATTTATAATAACAAATCAATAATAAGTGATAACTTAGAAATAGATTATTATTTAAAATTTCAAATTAATGATAAGTGATTTTTGAATTAAAATTAAATAAAAAAATATAGGGGAAAGATAAATTCTTCCCAAAATAATGGGAGAAATCTTATCTTTCCTATATATGATATAGGAGTGTTTAGGAGTTTGGAACTGAAACAGTGAAAAAATATGAGGGATTTCCGTATAGGAGATGGACAGGATATCGATTTTTGCTACCGCGAAATAATTCTCCAAGAAACACTGCCTCTAGCAAGCAGGACTTGCACGGTTAATTCACCGCCACCGAAGGCCGGAATCTTGAAATGCCTCCTCCGACGCGCCTCCGCGAACCACCACCTCTGCCATCGTGCCTTTTGCGTTCCAACACTCCCTTCAATTTGCCGTCTTTGAACTGTACCAACAGTTTCTTGCCCTATTCTGCTAAACCCTTCTCAAGAATTCCGTTAAAGAGTGGATTCCGATCTTTTTCTCAAGCAATGTCATCCAACTCAACAGGTGTTCTTACAGTTGCTCTCTTTGTTCTTCTAAAGTATATTATTTTTTCATTTTCTTTTCTCCAATTGTAAATTCTTAACTCTTCTTTATACGTCGTTAGAATACGAAGTTGGGGCAGAGGAGGAGCAATCTGATTTTGTTAAACTGAAGCAAAAAATTGAGGCCCTTCGAGTAAAGTTCGAATCTTGCACGCCTGGGCAGTATGATCTCTTATATTGTCCTAAGGTGTTTTTCTCCATCTATTATTTTACCTTATGATCTAAATCAAGATTTTGTTGGGTGGGGTCAGCACATTTAATATGTCTCCCACTACACCTAATACATTTTGAAAAGGTGTCTCCCATTTTAAAAGATAGAAAATCTTTCTTTTGAATTTGAAGGCAACGTGTGAGATAAGAAGGGTGTCGGCAACACCTCTTCATCTTCTCTTCTTTGTTTTGAACAGAAGAACACGAAAGGTCGCCGTCCTCCTCCTCCACAATTTGTTGTGGATTTGTCTTCGTGATCTCGATTCATCTACCGATCCAATTTGGGAGTTCAAGTTGGTAATGTATTTCCAATTCTATAGATTGTAGATTGGATATACTTTGTTGTGGTTATTTTGTTGGTAGATTGATTGTTGTTGATATCGTCCGGAGTCACCGGATTGATTTGTGTAACTCTTCATCATCATAGTGGAGTTATTTTGTCTGGACTAGGTCCCGTGGTTTTTCCCAGTTGGGTTTTCCACGTAAAAAAATTCTTGGTGTTCTTGTGCATTTAATTTCTGCAAGATATTATTATTGGTGAATTGGTCTATCCTGTTTTAATCAGTGGATTGGGAAATTTGGAATTGGTGAATTGGTCTATCCTGTTTTAATTTCCAGTTACGGGAAACAATTCCAAATTTCCCAATCCACTGATTAAAACAGGATAGACCAATTCACCAATAATAATATCTTGCAGAAATTAAATGCACAAGAACACCAAGAATTTTTTTACGTGGAAAACCCAACTGAAAAACCACTGGACCTAGTCCGCATAAAATAACTCCACTATGATGATGAAGAGTTACACAAATCAATCCGGTGACTCTGGACGATATCAACAACAATCAATCTACCAACAAAATAACCACAACAAAGTATATCCAATCTACAATCTATAGAATTGGAAATACATTACCAACTTGAACTCCCAAATTGGATCGGTAGATGAATCGAGATCACGAAGACAAATCCACAACAAATTGTGGAGGAGGAGGACGGCGACCTTCGTGTTCTTCTCGTTCAAAACAAAGAAGAGAAGATGAAAAGGTGTTGCCGACACCCTTCTTATCTCACACGTTGCCTTCAAATTCAAAAGAAAGATTTTCTATCTTTTAAAATGGGAGACACCTTTTCAAAATGTATTAGGTGTAGTGGGAGACATATTAAATGTGGCCGACCCCACCCAACAATCTCCCCCGTCGCCTTTCGGGGAGACTCAACCAATCCAAACCTCTTGTCTACAAAAGATAAATTTCTCTCTTGGCAACGCCTTGGTCATCATATCAGCACCATTATCATCTGTGTGTACCTTCTCCAATGTCAACAACTTAGAATCCAAAACATCTCGAATCCAATGATAGCTCACATCAATGTGTTTGGATCGAGAATAAAAGGTAGAATTCTTGCACAAATGAATGGCACTCGACTATCACAATAAAGCATCGTACTTTTCTTGCTTCATTCCTAATTCCCGTAGGAATTTCTCGCAACAAAGAACTTCTTTGCAAGCTTCACCATCAACAATATATTACGCTTCGGTGCTCGAAAGAGCAACACACTTTTGAAGTCTCGCTTTGCCGTGAAACCGCACAACCCGCAAATTTCATCAAGTATCCGGATGTGGACTTTCTACAATCAAAATCACCCGCCATATCCCGCATCGGTGAATCCTTCTAGCATTGTTTTACCATTGCGCAAAACACAAACACATATTAGAAGTCCCCTTGAGATACCCGAGAATCCACTTGACAACATTCCAATGCTCTCTACCCGGGTTAGAGAGAAACCGGCTAACAACACCAACCGGATGAGCTATGTGCGGTCTAGTGCACACCATAGCGTACATCGATCGCCAACGGCCGATGCATAAGGAACTTTCTTCATACATTCTTCATCTTTCTCACTTTTAGGACAACTGCTTGAATGCTCAATTTGAAGTGGCCTCGCAAGTGGAGTAGACACTTCCTTAGCACTTGCTCATGTTAAATCGATCAAGTACTTTCTTAATGTACTTTTCTTGAGACAACCAAAGCTTTCCATGTTGTGCCTCGAGAAATCTTCATCCCAAGAATCTGTTTAGCCGATCCCATATCCTTCATTGCGAAGGACTTGCTCAAATCTTTCTTCAAGCTGTCAATTTTCCTGATGTCGTGACCTACAATCAACATGTCATCGACATAAAGCAAGAGAATAATAAAATCACCATTTGAATAATTCTTCACATAAACACAATGATCAGATGTAGTCCTCTTATACTCTTGGTCTGTCATGAAGGAGTCAAACTTTTTATACTACTGTCTCGGTGCCTGCTTCAGACCATACAAGCTCTTCCTGAGACGACAAACATGACTCTCTTTACCTACTTCCTTAAATCCCTCTGGTTGCTCCATGTAAATTTCTTCTTCCAAATCACCATGTAGGAAGGCTGTCTTCACATCGAGTTGTTCAATCTCCAAATTCAAGCTAGCTGCAATACCAAGAACAGTACGAATGGAAGGCATCTTTACCACAGGAGAAAAAATCTCCTCAAAATCTACACCCTTCTTCTGACCAAAACCCTTCACAACCAGTCTCGCCTTGTACTTAGGTTGAGAAGTTTGCTCTTGAGTCTTCGACTTGTAGACCCATTTATTACGTAGAGCTCTCTTGCCGCTTAGGCAACTTCACCAAGTCATGTAGGTGTGATTCTCATGCAAGGACACCATCTCTTCTTGCACGGCTCCGCAACCATTCTTCTTTCTTTTCATGATCAAGAGCCTCACTATAACACTCTGGCTCTCCTCCATCTGTCAACAAAACATACTCGTTAGGATCGTACCTGCTTGAAGGTCTTTTCTCTCTGGTAGATCTCCTAACTTCATCGTGAACTGGTGGTGGAGTTGGCGCTTCACTTC
The DNA here is from genome assembly GCA_028984105.1 of Lavandula angustifolia. NCBI lineage: Eukaryota > Viridiplantae > Streptophyta > Magnoliopsida > Lamiales > Lamiaceae > Lavandula > Lavandula angustifolia. The sequence goes on along the minus strand of CM054802.1, from coordinate 31,040,681 downwards.
CCTCGGGTTCATCAGAAACAATTTCATCACCATCTATGTTCTCTTCTTGCTCTGATTCAGCTCCCCCGTGATCAGAATCAACTAGTTCTTGGACTGAATCTGCAATAGGAATCTCTTTTGGTGACTTTTGATTCTTTTCCTTTTCAATGTCTTCAATAGTCTGGTCTTCAAGAAAGACAACATCTCTGCTTCTGATAACCTTCTTTGTAACCGAATCATACAATCTGTAGCCAAACTCTTCATTTCCATAACCCAAGAAGATACACTGCTTTGATTTCACATCAAGTTTTGATCTTTCATCTTTAGGAATATGGACAAACGCCTGACAACCAAAGACTCTCAAATGCTTGAAAGAGACTTCTTTCCCTTTCCAAACCCTCTCTGGAATATCACCATCCAAAGGAACTGATGGAGAAAGATTAATTAGATCAACAACGGTCCTCAAAGCCTCAAATTTCAAAAAGACTTAGGCAACTTCGCATTAGATAACATGCATCTAATACGTTCGAATGTGATCCGTTCATTCTCTCTCGCAATACTATTTTCCTGAGGAGTCTTAGGAACTGTCTTCTCAAGTATGATCCCCTTTGATTTGCAATAGCTTTCAAACGGTCCTCTGTATTCACCACCATTATCAGCCCGAACACGTATCAGTCTCTTGCCCGTCTCTCTTTCAACTCTGGTGTGAAAGTCTTTGAAAATCTCAAGGACCTGATCTTTAGATTTCAAAGGAAAACACCAAACTTTCCGTGCAAAATCATCAATAAAACTCACAAAGTAAATTGCACCACCAAGAGACTTATCTTTCATGTAGCACACATCAGTATGTACTAATTGTAACGAGCTCAACTTCCTAGATGGAGGTTTACTCTTAAATGCAACTCTATGTTGTTTTCCATAGATGCAATCAATACAAGGTTTAAGAGTAGTACCTTGTACTTCAGGTAGAAGCTTCTTTCGAACAAGTGTCTGAATCCCTTCTCACTCATATGTCCCAGTCGTCTGTGCCAAAGATCTATAGAGCAATCACGAACTGAATTTACCTCTCCCTTGCTTAACCTCGCACGAGTCCAGTAGAGAGTATTTCTTTTCTTTCCTCTGGCAACAATGAGATTTCCTCTCGTAAGCTTCCATCTGCCTCCACCTTCTGTGCTAGTGAAACCATCATCATCAAGTTTCCCTGTAGCAATAAGATTTAAACGCATACTGGGAATATGCCTAGCATTCTTCAAAACCAACTGACAACCAGTATCCATATCAAGATATATATCTCCAATGCCAATAACTTTGCACTTGGACTCATTTCCCATCTTGGCATAGCCAAAATCACCGCCGGTATAGGTAGAGAAGAAATGCCACAGTATAGAGACATGATAGGAAGCACCAGAATCTACTAGCCAATCAGTATCGTGGCAAGTAGCATTCACAGTACCATCATCACATGGTACAAACAAATCATCATCATCTGCTGCCACTACTCCTATAGTGTCTTCTTCTTCTTTTTCAGCCATCTTAGCTTTGCCCTTTTGATCACCGAGACTTTGCCTTCAAAATTCTCGGTCACTCTTATAGTGACCCATCTTATGACAATAATAGCACTCAATATTTTTCTTCGACTCGGACTTTCCCCTGGATTTATTCTGCTTGTTGTGGGGTCCTCTGCTCTTGCTTCTCCCCCTTCGTTCTTTCTTTTCATAAACCAAGGCCTGGGGTTCATTGTTGAATCCTTGTTCTCTCCTTCTAAATTCTTCATTCATCACGACCTCTTTTGCTAAGGCCATCGTCAATACACCATTTGGAGCCGAATTAGTAACAGAGACAACCATCGTGTCCCAACCGTCCGTAAGAATGAATTGAATAAGAACAAAGCCGTCGTTTCATCATCCAAATTTAGCTTCAAATTGGTTGCTTGATTTATCAAACCCTGGAAAGTACTCAAATGCTCATTCATATCTGAGCCATCAATATATCTTATACGAGCAATTTGCTTCAAACACGAAGCCTTGTTCAAACCAGATTTCCGCTCATACATATTTTCCAACTTCTTCCACAACTCATCCGCTTTGGTTTCATTAGCAAAGTGTTGGAATATACTTTGTCCAATCCACTTTCTAATGTTTCCAACTGTTTTCCTGTGCATAGTGGTCCATTTTTCATCAGCCATATCTTTCGGCTTTGCTGAATCTCCTAGAACAGGATCATACAAATCTCTACAATATAAGTAGTCCTCCATTCTAGACTTCCAAGTTGAATAGTTAGTTGTATTCAACTTAATCATACAACCACTATCTGTATCCTCCATTTTAATCAGTATTCAACCTTAACCTTGCTCTGATACCAGTTACGGGAAACAATTCCAAATTTCCCAATCCACTGATTAAAACAGGATAGACCACTTCACCAATAATAATATCTTGCAGAAATTAAATGCACAAGAACACCAAGAATTTTTTTACGTGGAAAACCCAACTGGGAAAAACCACGGGACCTAGTCCAGACAAAATAACTCCACTATGATGATGAAGAGTTACACAAATCAATCCGGTGACTCCGGACGATATCAACAACAATCAATCTACCAACAAAATAACCACAACAAAGTATATCCAATCTACAATTTATAGAATTGGAAATACATTACCAACTTGAACTCCCAAATTGGATCGGTAGATGAATCGAGATCACGAAGACAAATCCACAACAAATTGTGGAGGAGGAGGACGGCGACCTTTCGTGTTCTTCTGTTCAAAACAAAGAAGAGAAGATGAAGAGGTGTTGCCGACACCCTTCTTATCTCACACGTTGCCTTCAAATTCAAAAGAAAGATTTTCTATCTTTTAAAATGGGAGACACCTTTTCAAAATGTATTAGGTGTAGTGGGAGACATATTAAATGTGCTGACCCTACCCAACAGATTTTAAATCTGTTAAGTTTCTTTAATGAGTTGATCGCCAATTCTATTTTTGGGATATTTCCTTGCAAAATTTGGGCCAATTTCATATGTGGTAACTTCGCCAAGATTTCTTCGGTAGTTGGAGGAAGAATCCGCACTAATCGGATTTTTTAGGAACATATATAGAGAAAACTGTGTATTAGGTTGATTAACTCGCCTAGCATCGTTAATCTTGATAAAAAAAAGGGATATAAATTTGTAGCTATGGCCAATAAGATGTGGTTTTGCTTTTAGTGTTAGGTTTATTTTTTCACCATTTCAAGGCATCTTCATTTGAGTTTCTTAAGAAGGTTAATGATTATTCTTTTGCATTAGTGTAAAGGTGGACCATCAATTCAGAGGACTCTTGTCATTTCACATTAGCCGAAGTTGGTAAGTGGCATCTTCGATTAATTTGCTAGTTCTTGTACTCCAGTAAGTATGTTGAAGATGTATGTTGATATTAAATCAGGAGTTGTGCGATATGGAGGTGTTTTCATCTAGAGTGTGGATGGGCAGGCCAGGTTCCATGATATATGGTTTCTATTACTTCTCCCTCTCTACTCTATCGAGCCTTGAAGTTGCATTCCTCTCTTCAGATTGTAGCTTTCGTTCCAGGTCTTGGCAGATGATGAGAAAGCAAATACCCGTGTGAACGTGCATGGGAAGGGGAATTCTTCTCAGGAATTTTCGGAGGAAAGTACAAGACTCGAACCTCTGGGTGATGAGGTATCATAGTCATTTCTTTCTAGCAAGGCTTTCTCTCTTAACTATGTGTTGATTGGACTCGTTGCATTTGCATGACTTAAAATAGATGAGATATTTACTCGATCTAAAGATATGAAGAACCTTGGTTCGGTAGCAATTTTGGATATAATGCTCTGTTCAGCTGTCAATCTGTTACTCTTTTCGTGTTTGATGCCACTTTATTACTTGAGTGATGAATCATCTAAGTGATCAGATATCTCATAATATTGAGAATAGACTTGCATTTCGTAATTAAAACAAGCATTGTTCTTTGTAGGAGTATTTCATTTATCTTTTCTATGTTTCAGTTGCTAGGATACTTTGCTCAAAGAATGATATCGAAGGAAACACTGCAGAGAAATAATGTCATGCAAGTTGCTGATGGTAAGGTAAGCAAGTACTTCATTCATCCTTCCATCACAGATTTTACAAACTTCTAGTAAAAATTAACAATTTTTGGTTCAAATATCTGGATCTGTAATTGAATACATAGTTTTCTTGGTGATGGAAGTTCTCATGCATGTTCGACGACATTACAAAAACTTTCCATTATATTTTTTCTGAGGTTATTGAATATGCGATGTATCACTGTGAGATGCAAGTTTGTTTTCTCCTATGCAGAAAACCATTGCTTTCCCTTATAGACGAAACGGACTACTAGTTGGCTGCAAATACCGAACTCCTGAGAAAAAGTTTTGGCAGGTAGTCCCATTTAAGGCCTTGGTTTAAGGTTCTCAAATAAGTGGTAAATAGTACTTATGTTGATCTTTTCCTTTAGGGGAGAAATATGGAGAAAATGTTATACGGGGTTGATGACATCGTAGATGCAGACGAGATCATTATTGTACGCAGCGCTCCACAACTTACCTCTTTAAGACTATTTTGAAAATCTCCCTTGTGTCCATAGGTTGAAGGTGAGATAGATAAGCTATCAGTCGAAGAAGCAGGTTATCGCAATTGTGTTAGTGTACCCACGGTACACCACAAACAGTCTCACTCAAAGAAATACCATATCAAGAGAAGGTAAATTCAGTCCCCATGGGATGTCGTAGCGGTTAAAAAAAAGAGAAGGTAAATTCAGTAGAGGTTTGAAACCATTTTTCGTTTTGCTTGCCTTTTCGGTTACTAAATCTTTAGTTTGTTGTATTCATGTTGTCATTAGGATACCGACTTCCAATACTTATGGAACTGCAAAGACTATTTCAAAAAGGTTGGAGTTTTTTTTTGAACAATAAACACTACTATTCTAATCTACTTGATTCTGCATAGACTGCATTAAGATGACTTTTTGTGGTGTTCAATCTTTTTCAGGCGTCTCGGATAATCCTAGCGACCGATGGATATACCGGGCCAAGCTCTGGCCGAGGAGCTTGTTCGCCGTCTTGGGAAAGAAAGGTTATACATCGTAATCTCATCTCAACCTAAGAGTATAGCTTCTCCTTCCTTTGTATGATAACATTTGATTATGTTAGATGCTTTCGTGTACGTTGGCCGGAGAAAGACGAGGCGGGCTCGTTCAAAGATGCGAACGAGGTTTGATGTTCGATCGAATCCTCTCTTTTGTCGATTGAATGCACTCGAAATCGAAACCTCAAATCAGCAAGAAACAAGGTGTGGTGTGGTTGTGAATTAGAAGTTGATATTGTTTTGTTATGCAGGTTTTGCAGAATCTTGGTGGTGATGCTTTGAGAGATGTAATTGGGAAAGCAGAGTTGTATCAGACACTGATTTAGAAGTAACATGAATGCTGATGTTCACAAGTCTCATTATGATATGTAATAGTACATATAGTATCTTATGGGGCTAACTAATTTTTGTTATATTAGCTGTGTAAAAGATTTTAATTAATCAAATTGCTTAGCTTAGTGGAATTATCATTAGTTTTTTTTTTCTTCTTTAAGTTCATTCCGGTTTTCTATGAGTTTGCCGCTCATAAGAATCGAACTCAGTATATTTCGCACTGAAAAAAATTTAAATGATGGTAATCGTGATATACTCAATTGTCGTACATGATAATGAGAATATCATCTTGGAATGGCAGACATTACATGCTTAAAGTTTTGGAGTGCCCGTATTTTATAGAGCTTTGCCCATGAAACTCCTCTTCTTTTTCTATTTAAAATTTGGTTAAAACTGAAGCAGATGAAAAAAAAAAAAGATTAAAAAAATAATTGAATCGTAATATTTCCATAGTATCTTGTTTTGCAAGATAGATTTTATTACTTATTTTATTTTTGTAAAAAGATTTTAAAGATTATGAAATCTAAGTTTGGATTTCAAGAGCTTTCAAATGGAGGCCACCGGCACCATATAAAATTTTACAAACCGAATAATATAGTCGACAACTCTTGGTGGAAATGGAATCGATTCAATTAGGGTTTACTTTTACTGTAGAATAACAAAAATCAAGCAACGTAAAATATGAAATCCCTCCTTTTTTTTTTTAATTTAATTGTATAATCTTTTTTGGGGAATTTTGGATGAATATGCAGCCTACAAGAAAGCGAATTTAATTTAGTTCTCCAAGAAATAAAAGAAGAATTGGAAAATAGTAGTGTTCCTAAAACCCTTCCTCCTCCCCCCTTCTCTTCCATGGCTATTGAAATTGAAAAAACCTCTTTCATCGTCTATCTTCTCTCTCTTGTTACCAACAATTGATGAGGGAGAGACCATGTTTCTATTGCCGCCTCGTAAATTTTTGTTGAGCCCATCTTCGAAGAGTGGCAGAATTATTTTAATGGGTTCCAAGAACTTTCTGCTTTCCTCGGCCACTCCGACTATTTACGCCTGCATACATTCGCTCCATGATTGTTCTTCTTCTCCAAGAACACTTTACTTTGACGCATACAGCCGGAAAAACTCCAGACTTTTTTCTTCACCGAAGCACTTGCGTCAAAGTAACCAGAGGAGCTCTGGCTATAGTTATACGCCCTATTCCGCCATGCCTGTTCCCAAACCGAGTGAGTGTTGTTTTTTGTTTTGTGTTTTCTTTTTCTTTTTCTTGATAGTCTTTCGTGTTTTCGTGGTTTGGTTGGATAGTTTATTTATGCGTAGGAGAGAAACAGACGAATTTTCTGCAATTTTAAATGTTCTTAAAACTAATTTGATGTGGTCATGTAGTTAATGGGGTTGATGTTGAGACTTTGGAGAAGCAATTTGTTGATGATAAGAAGCTGATGATATTAAGGAAGAAGTTGCAGGAAATCGGAATTGATGGCAGTTCGTGCATGCCAGGGCAATACAACGGGTTGGTTTGTCCAAGTGTATGTGCTTTTTTATGTCTCTATGTTTTCCAGAATTCTTTTGACTGATTTTTTCTTAATGCCAATTGCTCTTTTGGCTTCTATTATGTAATACTGTAACGATTTACCAAAAAGGAATTATATCGTTCAATGTATTATGTTTTTATGTGTAATACCCAGTGTTTGAAGTCATTTTTGTTTGCACCCTGAGGTCATACAAGTTTGAAGATCTCCCTTATCATCCTGCTTACTGGAAAATCCTAGGGACTTTTATGATTTTTTTTTTGTTTCGGCAGTTGATAAAGTGAAATGTGAGAGATGCTACTTTCCTGGGAGTTACTGAACTAATATTAAAATTATTTACAATCTTGACAGTTTTTGTTCCTTTTATATTCACTATCTGCATTTTTTAGTGTAAAGGTGAGGAATCTCATGAGAAGAGCCTGTCTCTTAATATCACCGAAGATGGGTAATTTTCAATATTAGTTATGAACAATTTATTACCTATCTTAATCTTGTTTTAGTTTCAATTCATTTTTGCTGATATCAGCCTGTATGTCATAGTGGTGCAGCAATCTGGACCTGCTTTCGGGCTAAGTGTGGGTGGAAGGGCACTACGCGTGTAAGCTTTTAACTATATCTAGCTAAATGCACATATTCATTCTTTTCTCATTTGCTATCCCTCTCTCTCTCTTGTGTTTTCAGGCTTATGCAGGTGTAAAATCAACTTATGGACCAATGAATAAAACTATGAAAACAAAGCAACCAACTAGAATAATCACAGAGGAGAGTTTGGGACTGGAACCTTTGTGTAGTGAGGTAATAGTTGTTGCTATAATATACTCTTTTGCACACACAGACAACAGCTGTATCCTGTATGGATATTATCTATTACTTGTAAGCTTGAGAAATCTGCACTGTAGGGTTTTACTCCTGAACTCTATATTCAATAATTCAATTAGTTTTTCAGTTACATATTGAAGTGGTGTTACAATGCGAATACTATTTTTTCCCCGGTTGAACCAATTATTTTTAGCTTTTAGTGCAATAACACACAAGTGTATATAAATTCTTATGCATTATATATGCCTTTAACTTGATATTACGTTGATACTGTTACTCAGAACACGGATGGAATAGCAAGGTTATATAGTCTCGAATATGGGTGTAAGTGTAACATGAAGGGTCTTGTTCACTTTCACGTGAGGTTGCAACTTAGAAAATAATTTATATCGTTAATGAAACTTCTGTTCTTGGCCAAAAAGTAAAAGGGCTAATGACTATGATATGTCCGAGGAGATGGAGGCGCCGTTGGAGAGCGAAGAAGGGACGAAGCCGTGGCAAGTCTATGTTCGAAGGAAACGAAGAGATCGAGTCGAGGGAAGTGGCGCATAGTTGCTGTTTTAATTATGCTGTTTTAATTATTGCTTTTAATATTTAATTATAATAAGCTATTTATGGTTTAGTATTCTATTTTTGGATGAAGACAATGTATTTAAACTCTAGCCCTAGAATTATCTAGGGCATATCTATTTTTAATTGGAACAATCGGGCAAGGCTGCGCCTTGAGGGATTTGGAGCTTTTGGCATCGAACCAATTTCTATCAATTAGTGCGGTGAACGTGGATTTTTGGGGGTTCGATGGTTGTGACGAGATCGACGGACATGGAACCTAGAATTACAACCGTGGAAAACAAGTTAGGGGGAATCGAAGAAACGCTCGGAGTGCTCTCGGAGGAGCGCATAGTTTCGCGGGGAAGGTTCGACAAACTCGAAGCACAATTAGCAGTATTGATCGATAAGTTACAAGGGAACGACAAGGGGGAATCGTCCGCTGAAGGAGGTTCGGATCAAGGGACGGCCCACACGGTGGCCGGGGTTGAATTGTCGGTACCGCCACTTCCAGTGTTTGACGGGGAGGATCCGATCGGTTGGTTAACAAGAGCCGATCAACATTTCGAAATTCATCAATGTGTCGAAGAGAGCAGGAAATTGAATCTAGCAATGGTAGCCATGGAAGGAACGACACTAAACTGGTACCGGTGGTTCAAACGGGAGCGAGAGACGTTCAATTGGCATGATTTTGTACAAGCCCTAATTAAACGATTCGATGAAACGGGGGATGGGGATGCTTTCAGTCGATTAACAAACCTTAAACAAACAGGAACGGTGCTACAATATGTTGATAAATTCATGCAACTTTCTAGTCAAGTCCCTGATGTGGAGCGATCGGAAGATGGGAAGAGATTTTATGTTCGACGAGGGCGAGAGAAGATCGACGTAGCGGCATGGCGTGGCGTTGGATGTTGCATGGCGTGACGTCGACGTGCTTGAATCAACAATATAGTTGTTTTATATTATTATTATTTTCGTAACCACGTGAGCTGACCCAGGAGAAGAATGATCTCAGAGAAGAAAAGGCATCTCGTAAAACCGATATTGAGAACCTTAATGGGCAGTACTTACAGAGAGTTAAGACCGTGTACCCATGGACTGGAATGGACAACTCTGTTATGATGCATCCATCCTTGCAGCCGCTACCGATTCTTTCGCGAAATTGGAAGGATATTTCAATGGATTTCACTACCAATCTTCCGTCACCAAAGAGACGTTCTTGTGTTTTGGTTGTGGTGAATATGCTGTCAAACTACGGACTTTTTATCCCACGCCGTACTTCGATCACGGCCCGTCGCGTGGCTACTCGATTTGAGTTGGTCTATGGACGGCCGCCGCTTAGTGGGATGAGGCAATTGCCAGAGGAATGCCGCATGACCGCGGTCTCGGACGTAGTATTGTATCGGGATGAATTTGAGAAGCAATTACGGGTGAATTTAGAACGGGCGCAGGATCGAATGCGGTGAATGCGGAATCAAGCAAATAAAAGTCGCCGTGGAGTGAAATTTAGGGTGGAGGATCATTCGATGGAGCCTACGTTGCCGAAATCGCTAGATTTTGAATTCGGTGACGTCTTTGATCCGGAGAAAGTGTTGTGCGTGCGTGATAATGTGTCTTCTCATGGTCGGGTCCGAGAGGTGTTAGTTCATTGGAAAGATCGAGGAGAAGAAGAGTCTGCGTGGGTGGAATTAGAGGAGTTACGAAATCAGTTTCCGGATTCCCGCCTTGAGGACAAGGCTGTTTTTGAGGTGGTGGAAGTTGATGTGGAGCGATCGGAAGATGGGAAGAGATTTTATGTTCGACGAGGGCGAGAGAAGATCGACGTAGCGGCATGGCGTGGCGTTGGATGTTGCATGGCGTGACGTCGGCGTGCTTGAATCAACAATATAGTTGTTTTATATTATTATTATTTTCGTAATGTTGGGCTTATTTAATTTGTGTCTTGTTTTATTTTGAGTCAATAAGTTTGTGGGCTTCCATCTTATAAAAGGAGATGAGAACCCTAGTTTTTAATATGCTTGATTTTGGAACTGATTTGGGCAAGACGAGAGTCTTGATTTGGGACGAAATCACCTTGGTTTCGTAGGGGCGTTGCTTATTAGGATTTATCATTTAATTCCGTTTTCGTTTTGGTTTGGATGTTGTGATCGATATTTATTTATTCAGCAAGGGGTGTGATCGGCAATTAGTTTTTTTGTTATCGGCCAGAAGGTAGACGAATTTCATTTGAAGTCAGCATCAACGTTTGCATCAATTTATATATTCATCAATTTCAATTCACTTTCGTTTGGTATCAGTCCCAGTTTTATGTATATATATTCATTGCATTTAGTGCGAAACCGACACATTGGATTGGTAAACAAGAATCGTGAATGCTTGTGACGTGAATATATTCGTGATCAAATTAATTGTTTCTTTTTCCTTGCATCAGTCCCTAACTTGGCTAAGGAGAGATTTCTTAGTCTTTTCATCCAAGGACTAGACGACGCAATTAAGGGGCAAGTCAGGATCTTAATGCCGTCAAATATGGAGATCGCAGTGGAGATAGCGAGAATGGCAGAGGCGAACCTTCGGATTTCAACCGTGGGTTGGAAGGAATACACGGGACAGAACCAGTCGTTCAAGTCGACGTATTCGCCGTCACCTGCTCCGAGGTTAGGCGCAGCTCCCCAACGGCTAGCATTGCCGGCACCACCGCCGACGGGGCACGGACAGATGCAGCGCGGGGGAAATACCGAACGTGTTCCTAACCGAGCTCCATATTGACGTATGACGGACTCGGAAAAAGAAAATCTTAAGAGACGCGGACTATGTTTTCGCTGCAAAACACCGTACCATCCGACTCAACATGAATGTACCTCAAAAGGATTACGAATATTGCTCGTATCTGATGAGGATGAAACAACGGCGGAGCTGGAGGAGTTGGTCGCGGAGGAGTTGGAGAAGGGCCAAGGGGCCGAAGATCCCAAGATAAACACGGATGGAGTGATGGCAGCTCTCTCCCTATGTTCGGCGTGGGGGATTACCTCGCCTAGTACGATGAGACTTCAGGGAGTGATGTCGGGAAGGGGAGTTTCGGTGCTAATTGATAGCGGAGCCACCCATAATTTCATGGCTAAGGAGTTGGCGGAAAATTTTAAGGTTCCTATAGAAGAAGAAAGGAAGTTTGCCGTGCGGTTAGGCGATGGTCGGAAGACTCGAGCCTTGGGAATCTGTAGGGAGATGCAATTAGATTTGGGGGTGATCAAATTTCGGGAGGATTATCATGTGTTTCCTTTAGGAGGAGTCGATCTGATTTTAGGCATGGTTTGGTTAGAGAAATTCGGATTAACTCACATAGATTGGAAGGCAAAGAGGATGCAATTCGAGGCCGAAGGGGTTAAAGTCAAGCTACGGGGAGATGAGGCTTCAGGCCGCGAGGCCGTCTCACTAAAATCCATGCAGAGGTTGGACGGTGTGGAATTAACGGTGTTGGTAGTAGAGCCGGAAAGCTGCTGGGCAGCAACTCTTGAATCTGAGATAGCCGGAGGAGCCGAGGGCGTATTGAAGGGAATGTTAGATGAATTTGGTGATGTGTTTGGCGAGCCTATCGAACTTCCACCAAAGAGAGCCGCGGATCATAGGATCAATTTGCAAGCCGAAGTTCGTGCCGTTTCAGTTCGGCCGTACAGGTACAGTCAAGCCCAAAAGGACGAAATTGAAAGGCTGGTAGGGGATATGACACAAGCGGGAATAATTAGCCCTAGTTCGAGTCCGTTTTCAAGCCCGGTTCTCTTGGTTAAAAAGAAGGATGGATCGTGGAGGTTTTGCGTCGATTATAGAGAACTCAATAAGGTAACTATTCCCGATAAATACCCCATACCTATTATACAGGAGATGTTGGACGAGTTGGCAGGAGCTTCCATATTTTCGAAGATAGATCTTCGCTCCGGTTATCATCAAATACGAGTCCATGGGGGGGATGTTTGTAAGACCGCGTTTCGCACTCACAGTGGGCATTATGAGTTTTTGGTCATGCCCTTTGGCCTTACTAATGCTCCGGCTACATTCCAGTCGATTATGAATGATCTGTTCCGACCTTGGCTTCGAAAATTCGTATTAGTGTTTTTCGACGATATTCTAGTCTATAGCCGGACTTGGAAGGATCACCAACAACAATTGGAGATGGTGTTATCGGTTTTAAGGGCAAACAAAATGAAGGCTAACAAGAAAAAGTGTGCTTTCGGCTGTCTTCAAGTGGAGTATCTCGGCCACATAATTTCGGCTGCCGGCGTGAAGATGGATCCGAAAAAAATTCAAGCGGTTCTCGATTGGCCTACTCATACTTCCATAAAGGGTGTTCGCGGATTCTTGGGCTTGACAGGGTATTACCGGCGATTTGTACAGAATTATGGAATGATAGCCAAGCCTCTTACGGAGTTATTAAAGAAGGAAGTAATTGCGCGATTTATCTGGACCGCCAAGGCGGCCGCAACTTTTGATCTCCTCAAGACGCCTTTAACCTCGGCCCTGGTGTTGGCTATGCCGGATTTTCAGAAGGAGTTTGTGGTGGAATGTGATGCGTCCGGAAGTGGAGTGGGTGCGGTTCTAATGCAGGAGGGGCGCCCGATAGCATACTATAGCAAAGCCATCGGCATTAATACGGCCTCTAAATCGGCTTATGAGCGCGAGTTAATGGGTTTGGCACTAGCAATTCAACATTGGCGTCCTTATCTTTTGGGAAGGCACTTCATTGTGAAGACAGATCATAGTAGTCTGCGTCATCTATTAAGCCAGAAGATTGCAATGTCCGCTCAACAACATTGGCCGATTAAACTCCACGGTTATGATTTTGAGATAACCTATAAGCCCGGTGCATCAAACCGAGCCGCTGATTCTCTCTCGAGATGTTTCGAGGGTGAGGCGGACTGCAATGCCATCAGTACAGTCGTATGGGCCGATTTTCCTGCAATTTGGGACGAGCAACAACGCGATCCAGAAATTCAACGAACAATTCAGCAAGTGCAGAGTGGAACGAATCCTCCCGTGGGGTTTTCGGTGCAGCAAGGGCGTCTATTTTATCGAGGCCGTGTCGTGATACTAGCTGATTCGACTTGGATTCCTCGTTTACTGCATGAATTTCACGACACCCCTTCCGGAGGTCACGGCACCTACCAACGAATTGCAGCATCTGTGTTTTGGAAGGGGATGCGACAACGAGTGAAGGAGTATGTGTCCGCGTGTTTGATCTGTCAAAAGGCGAAGTATGATGCGCGATCTCCGCCGGCTCGCTTCAACCTCTTCCTATTCCGGAAATGATTTGGGAGGATATTGCAATGGATTTCATTACGGGCCTACCTCCGTCGTTGGGATACTCAGTCATATTAGTGGTGGTGGATTGATTGTCGAAATATGGGCATTTCATACCTTTGAAGAATCCGGTAACGGCAAAACGAGTGGCCGATCAATTCGTCAACCACGTGGTGAAATTGCATGGATTTCCACGGTCAATTGTTAGTGATCGGGATCCCCTCTTTCTGAGCTCCTTTTGGCGCGCGATCTTCCAATCTCAAGGTACTCATTTAAAATTCAGTACCTCATACCATCCGGAAACTGACGGACAAACGGAAGTGCTCAATCGCACTCTTGAAACGTACTTGCATTGTTTTGCTTCACATCAACAAAAGAAATAGGCTGGGTGTTTGGCTTGGGCGGAGTATTGGTATAACACTTCTTTCAGACCGCCGCTAAAATCACCCCGTTCGAAGTGGTGTATGGGCGTCCGCCCCCTACTTTGCTACGTTACGTAGCCGATGGTACGACGGTCGAGGCGGTGTCCATTGTTTTGCAGGAGAGGGATGTGTTGCTGCAAAATTTGAAATTTAATTTACGACGGGCACAAGATTATATGAGGACTCAAGCTAATAAGCATCGACGGAATGTGGAATTTGCAGTTGGCGATCGCGTTTTCCTCAAAGTTCGTCCGTATCGGCAATCGTCACTTACACGACGGGGGTATACCAAGTTAGAAGCGCGATTTTACGGACCTTTTGAGGTGGTGCGCCGCGTAGGTGCAGTGGCGTATGAATTACGGTTGCCGGATAATAGCCGAATTCATCCCGTTTTTCACGTGAGCAATTTGAAAGTTGCGATTGGTTTGCACCCCGTCGAGACAGCTCTGCCAGAGTCGTTAGCCGGCAGTGAATCTCATCTCTTCGATCCCCAAGAAGTTATCGATGTGCAGACTAGACAGGTTGGCGCCGAGGTGCTACGAGAAGTTCTAATACAGTGGAAGAACCTGCCTTTAGAAGATGCTTCGTGGGTGGCTGAAGAAGAGTTTCGAGCGCAATTTCCATTTTTCGGCCTTGAGGACAAGGCCATTGCGGAGGGGGAGGAAATTGATATGTCCGAGGAGATGGAGGCGCCGTTGGAGAGCGGAGAAGGGACGAAGCTGTGGCAAGTCTATGTTCGAAGGAAACGAAGAGATCGAGTCGAGGGAAGTGGCGCATAGTTGCTGTTTTAATTATTGCTTTTAATATTTAATTAGAATAAGCTATTTATGGTTTAGTATTCTATTTTTGGATGAAGACAATGTATTTAAACTCTAGCCCTAGAATTATCTAGGGCATATCTATTTTTAATTGGAACAATCGGGCAAGGCTGCCCCTTGAGGGATTTGGAGCTTTTGGCATCGAACCAATTTCTATCAGACTATGTTGGCTAAACTTATTTTCCTCTAATTGTTGTTGTTGTTGTTGCATGTATTTCAAACAAAATGTGTAACCTATTGACTATCCTCACAATATTATTCCAGCTACTTGCATATTTTGCTGAGCGCATGATATCTAGAGAAACCCTGCAGAGAAATGCTGTGATGCAGAAACGGACAGGCGATCAGGTACTTGAATCAAATTTTTGTTCTGAGAAAGCTGCAATTTTATGTAACATTAATTGTGATTATGAAACGATTTAGGAAAATATTGCTTAAGTGATTAAGAGTCGTTCAGATTACAGTGTAATCTGGCCTCTCAACTTTGGAGTGCTTTACCCAAGAAAGAATGTTGTACTGAGAATTTGTAAACGAGCTCGTGCGAGGACTTTTTGCCACTAAGTTTCTTGAAATTGAATGCGACTGTGAATATCATTTACAAACTTCGGTTGATGCTTTTTAACATCCAATGATTATTTACGGCAGCTTGCTATTGCATTCACTTACCGAAGGAATGGAGAGCTTGTAAGCTGCAAGTATCGAGATATTACCAAAAGATTTTGGCAGGTGAGTGTTTTTGTCTTGAAACAAACTATGTACCCATCATTACTTGACTGTTCTATTGCCTTTCTTTGATTTAACTTCTGCAATTTTACGAGGTGTATCTGATAATGGTTTACTCGGCCAATTTTCTTGGCTGATATTTTGTATTAGAGGTTTTTCGGTTTATTATTGGTTAGTTATTCCTCCTTGTGTCGTTTAGGTGTCTTCTGACACACACACAGATGAAATTCGGTGCCCACCGTTAATTGAATATTATAGTTTAAGCCTTTTTATGATCGTCCTTACTTGAATATTCTAGTTTAAGCCTTTCTTTGATTTATAAATTTTGCAATTTTATGCTTCACCAGTGTATTTGTCATGATGTTCTACTCTCAATACAGGAAGCAAATACAGAAAAAATCTTTTATGGACTTGATGATATAAAGGAAGCAACTGACGTCATCATTGTAATAACTATTCTTCTGCTGAATGTATTCAGTTGATAGTAACTAGCTGACCACTAATGATATTGTGATCTAATGTAAGGTTGAGGGTGAAATGGACAAGCTTGCAATGGAAGAAGCTGGATTCATAAATTGTGTGAGTGTTCCTGATGGTGCGCCCCCAAAAGTATCAGAGAAGGCATTGCCCTTAGAAGAAGATGTACGTTTCTGTCTTATTCTTGAAACTCTATTCATTTGGTTGCATTTCCTTCGTTTTCATCTTTAGAAGATCTAAATCATTTGATATATTGTCATTGACATTCAGAATTAAGTTTAACTGTCTGTCCTATCCTTAAAATCTTATTACTTGTTAGTTGTTACCTTTTGATATTGTTCCTATATTCAATTCTTCACTTTGGTTTCACTTGGATTGAAGGATTTGAAACACATTGACTTAAATCCAGAAGAAAAAGTTGAAAACTGACAGTGATGTGTTTCAACTCTATCCCTCATTTTTTTGAGTCAAAATAATTGCTGATGGATGTGCTATGTCGGATTCTGAATCATTCAAATCCTTTAATCCAAACGCAACCTTTAGACTGTAAGTTCTACCATCAAGAATGAAATGTTTTCACGTGTGTCCTCTACGAAAAAAAATTGTGCTGCATATAAGCGGAGTTCAGGTTGTCCTTAGTCCATTCTCAGGTTCCCTGTGTAATATTTGAAACCAATAGTGTTATTATTATTGTCTTGTAATCAATTCTTCACAGTTCCTAATTCTCTTTTTATGTATTTTTTGAAGCTAGGACACGAAGTATCAATATCTATGGAACTGCAAAGATTATACTGCCAAGGTTCTTTATGCTGCCATTATCTATTTTTCTTAGTTACGTCTGGCAGTGGCAAATTGTGACCTTTCTTCTTCCAATGTATTAGTCATCTCGCATAATTCTTGCAACTGATGGTGATGCACCTGGCCAAGCCTTAGCAGAAGAACTTGCACGGCGCTTTGGAAGAGAAAGGTTGTCCTACTTACTCCCCTGCCTATGCTATCATGCTTGTGGTTGCTTTCTGTAAAACTAAGAAAACCTGAGGTTTTACTTGGTAAATCAGGTGCTGGAGAGTAAAATGGCCAAAAAAGAATGAAACTGAAAGTTTCAAAGATGCAAATGAGGTTTATTATACAACTTTGTCCTTTTAAATCCAGTTTTGCTTGAATTAATTTGAAAGTTTCTCTGATCTGTTTTAAGCTTCTGTAAGCTGGAGATTTCTGAATATTTGTATTATAAAAATTGCTTGAATTACTGAACTTTATGAACTGCTATCTTGTTTCATGTGTTCTTCTGGATGCAATATACAGCTATGCTATATTTGAGTCTTTTGCACTTTTTATGCAATTTTTTGGCATACTAGCAACTGTAATTTTTATTTCTGTCTACTCGGAAAATATCTTGTAATCATGAATG
The DNA here is from genome assembly GCA_028984105.1 of Lavandula angustifolia. Lineage (NCBI taxonomy): Eukaryota > Viridiplantae > Streptophyta > Magnoliopsida > Lamiales > Lamiaceae > Lavandula > Lavandula angustifolia. The sequence goes on along the minus strand of CM054802.1, from coordinate 31,023,225 downwards.
CTATACTATGTCGAACTATATTGATTTTGAGGCTTACATCTTGCTTTGCTCCATGTGATTCTTTCACCCTGACTGTTGTCCCATTTAACTTTTTAATACAGGTGCTTATGTATATGGGCCCTGATGCGCTGAGAAGAGTCATTGAAAATGCTGAGCTTTATCCAATAAGAGGGTTGTTCAATTTTCAAGATTACTTTGATGAGATTAATGACTACTACCATCAGTCACTTGGTTTTGAGCTTGGTGTCTCAACAGGATGGAAGGCTCTCAATAATTTGTACAATGTAAGTATGATTTTTGCATACCATTGGTTTTACAAGACTACTATTTAGGTGGAACATGATAAAAACCCAACTCGAATTAAATTTAATTATAACAAAGACATGCTACAGAATCTTCATGATATTTCAGAGATACTGTCCGTAGAGTGGACTATGCAATACGCAGAAATAACTTCGATATTGCATTCATATCCATCGTGCTATTTATATCCTAGCAACTGAAAACAAATAATTGTAAACACACAACAGCTGGTAATGAAATAATTACTACTAGACATGAATACCGCTCCACTTCAAAAAACTCTGAGGAGTATAACCTGTATTTCTTTTAATACCACAAGTTATTCATATCTACTTTTGTAATGAGTTTTTAGCTCAAAGCAGTAGTCATTGATGTTTCAAAATGTATAACTGCCTGCTGATGCATTAATCTACTCTATGATCTTTCTGTTTGATTTTCTGAATGTCGCCTTCTGGACAGGTTGTGCCTGGAGAGTTGACAATTGTTACAGGGGTTCCAAATTCGGGAAAGAGTGAATGGATTGATGCTCTAATATGCAATCTCAATCATAGTGTAGGCTGGAAGTTTGCACTTTGTTCCATGGAAAATAAGGTAACTTGCTAAATGTATTCTTTTTTGGTAGTTGTAAAGTTATAAGTATCATTCTCTCCTAAATAGGATAAGAAGGTTCTTCCACATGACAAAATAATAGAAAGTTTCAAGTGTTCTGATTTTATATTTATAAAGGTTATATATCTTCTGCAAGTATATTCTAGCTGTTCTAAACTTCTGACCATGACGAGAAAACTTATCTACTCTGTTTTGCTAACAGAGCTTATATAATTTAAAAAGGAAGACTTTTCCCTTAACAAGTGTACCACAATAGAATGCTATTGTGTTTAGCTTCATACATATAAACCTTGAATACTTCGCCTACTCATCACATGTTTCTGTGTATTTCCAGGTTAGGGAGCATGCAAGAAAACTTTTGGAGAAACACTTAAAAAAGCCTTTCTTCGATGTTAGGTATGTGAAATGAGTTCATCGTAAGAGTTGCATGGTATAGCAATTGTTAGTTGGTTACACCCAAATATTTTTCTGGGGCAATGTTATCTCTTCCAGACATGGAGATAGTAGAACCTTTTTACACCCAGTCATATAAGCTCAAAAGTCGTTGACTTGGTGTTTATTTAGCGATAGTTTATTTACCGTTTAACTCTTCTATACACACGGAAATGCTTTCTTTAAAATGCCATAGTTTCCTTTTTGGCTCTAATGATATTTACTGGCTTTATACATGATTATTTTTGCAAGGTTATAAGAGATGATTACTATCTTCTTATTAGGCAGTCTTGTAGAATACAACATCTTTCCCATTTCCTGTATTGGCTTCTGATTTGCTGATGAACAGATATGCAGAACAATCCGAGAGGATAAACACTGAAGAACTGGAAATAGGAAAGAAGTGGCTCAGTAATTCATTTTCTCTAATAAGGTTACGTCACTATGACACATGCAGTTTGCTCTGCTGCTCAAACAGTTGCGCAATGCACGCATGCATATGTATTTGGCAGACAAAAAACCGGCAGGAAATGAATCGATTAATTAGTTAGCTATTTCCATTATTATTAGCTTCCATAAACAAGCGTGTCTCCTTTGTTGACTACTGTCCCTATGGGTAATGAAACAGGTGTGAGAACGATTGCCTTCCGAGTATAAGTTGGGTTCTTGAGCTTGCTCGAATAGCAGTTTTGCGCCATGGCGTTAATGGACTCGTAATCGATCCGTACAACGAACTGGATCACCAACGCCCTCCTAATCAGTAAGTCATCTTCTTTTTCACGAAGTTTGTTGCTTGTACTAATTTATGCCATGTCTTAACTCAACTGCATTACAGGACGGAGACAGAATACGTGAGTCAGATGTTAACCTTAATCAAACGATTCGCTCAACACCATTCGTGTCATGTTTGGTTTGTGGCTCATCCAAGACAAGTTAGTACTTAGCACTAAGCATCTCCTCATATTTGATCTTAGTATTTTCCTTGTAAATAACCTGTAAGCTTCTTCTCCAGTTGCACAATTGGATCGGTGGTCCTCCCAATCTGTACGACATCAGTGGGAGCGCACACTTCATAAACAAATGTGATAACGGAATTGTTATACACCGTAACCGGGACCCGGATGCTGGCCCCATAGATTTGGTTCAGGTTTGCACAACTCATTACAACATTGTTGGCACATTCTGTTATCAAGCACTCAACATTGTTTACAAAATCGCAGGTTTGTGTCCGAAAAGTACGTAACAAAGTCATAGGAACGATTGGTGATGCTTATCTATCATATAACAGGTATAATCATGATAAGAAATGGCTTAGTTTATGAAAGAATAAGAAGCGAGATTTGATGTAGTGCTCTCTTATTATGTTGTTACTAGGGTTACGGGTGAGTACGGAGACGTTGATGTGGCGGGACTAAACTCGAAGCGCTTACGTAGTTGAAGCATCTAAGGCTAAGGCTCGTGGATGAGGTCGATGGTGGAAGGTGATATATGAAGGAAGTTTTGTTCAATTATGGTTTTTTTTTTTTTTCAGTAGGGAGTAACAATATTGTTTGTGTAAATATTATTTGACGTTACTTCATCATTTCTAGCAAACACTATTTATGTATACAATGGCTGATGTAAAATATGCTGAATCTAAAAGAGTTTAGTTGGATTTGAACATACTAGTATTTTACTATGAATTAACCATATCAATTACTACAACAATCTCAAGAAGATAATATAATCTATTTTGCTTAAGAATTATGCCGAATTGAGGGAGAAAATAGGTGATCCCATATTTCCAATGATGATAAGCATGTAAAAGTAATAAGGGTAAATGGAGTTGGATTATTATGCACTAAAAAGTCAAACATTAATAATCGAGTCCGTGCAGAATCAAATTAAACTATCTTTGTTTCAAATTTGTTCGTTAATTTAATACTAGTGCTACTACATTATTTAACATCCGAGATTATAAGTTTTGGATAGATTAAGGTGGTGTTTGCAATAGGTTAAATTGTTTAATTTATCATTTAATTAACAAAAAGTTATTTTTAAGTACTTGTAATAATTTATAATCTACAAAATTCTCTTTTTAATTTAAAGTGAGTAAGTAGAAGTTATTGAAGTTGGATGAAAGTTGTCATTTTACAATTTTATTCTTATCTATTTTAAATTATTTGAAATAAGGATAAAATAGTTTTTTAATATTATATATTAAAATAATATGTTAGATTGCAAACATTATCTTCTCAATTTTTTTTTTACTTTTATACCGTTTTTGCAAATAAATTCGCCACTTCAACTAACTTATTTGTTAATTTAAAACTTTAAGAAAGTTTAAATTATCGCAAATTATAAAAATTCGTGTGTACCACATTCATGTGTTAAATATAACCTATTTAATTTAATAAGAAATGTTGTACAAACAAAAGTTTGTGTATACCACATTCACGAATTACAAAAGTATGTGTGTACCACATCCACGAATCCCAAATCCCGCTCATCATCCTCTGCTGCAAACAAAATCGACTGCAAATCCGAACTCGAAGCGGCGGCCATGACTACGAGGGACTATCCTATTCCTACACCTCCAATTCCCATCTCCCCTTTGCCTTAATCGATTTGGGGGAACATGACTGAAATTACAGTGGATATCGCAGCAAAATCTGCATAGGTTCAAGCCGGAGCAACGTCGGAGAATTCTACTACAAAATCAGCCAAATTAATCCAAATCTCGCTTTTCCGGCGGGGACCTGCCCCACCGTCGGCGTCGCCGGCTACTTCAGCGGCGGAGGGTACGGTACCTTGCTCAGAAAATATGGTCTCGCCGCTGATCACATCATCGATGCTTGTATAATCGACGTTGATGGAAATATTCTTAATCGGAAATCAATGGGCGAGGAGCTTTTCTGGGCAATCAGAGGCGGCGGCGGCGCCAGCTTCGGTATCATAACCTCCTTTGAAGTCAAACTAGTAAGAGTCCTGGCGACTTTGATCCATTGACCGGAGCTTGAAACAGAAAGTTGCTGATCTTGTTCATAAATGACAATTTGTCGCTCCAAATCTTCCGAACTGTATAGAAATTTGGTTTTGACTAATTAATATTTTAATATAATCATAATTAAGTTATTGTGGCCATGTTCGTATTCTCAAAATCGAATTTCGGTGAGTGAAAAATGTGCGTTTTAAGTTGGTCACTTGGGTGGGCATTTTCGTAATTAGATGCAAATACTACCAGCCTGCCCGATCCATTACTTGGCTCGTGTTTGGGTAAGTAGACTCGTGTTATTGGTTTGAATTTGGATCTAAGTTTGTGGGCTGATTGTTAGGGCTAGATGTTATCTGAACTAGTAGTGGATTGGGCTGATCTACAACTGACCTGTGTGACTGTTGAGCTGTCTGTGAAGTTGTTGGCATATCAAGGGTTGTTGGGTTATGAGTCAGTAGATGGTATTCAACTGTTAGTGGTTAAAATAATATTGGGGGAAATCATAGTAGTACTATGGAATTGAAGATCCCAAAACCTAGCTGATATCAGTAGTGTAGTGTCTTGATAGGACTAGATGATGTATAGGCTATACTGTTTTTATTATTTATCTTTTTGTCCTGTACGGGGTAAATTGTTGGATTGATCTTCTGACGAAGTTACTTTCCAGAACCCCACGTCATCAGTGTAATTGCTTGCCTTCTTCTGTCATCAGTTGAACCTCACTTTCAGTAGAAGACACCTCATCGCCGACGACATCGCGCGAAGAACTCTATGCAAGCTCGAGTACCTTCGCGATCATCGGCAGACCATACTCAAGAGAATATCTCTTGTCGGCCGACTCGAGACGAAGAAGACGAGAGCGCTTAAAGTCTATCGTATCCGACGTAAAACGACTTAGCCGCTAAAGTCATTTCGAAAGTCGGCGAAAGACATACGAGGATTAGAGAGAGTCAACTCCGATGTCCGACACAATCTCACCTACCACAAACCTCGACCAATGAGAAGCCGACAACGCTTTATCCGCTCCGACCAACTAAAGCTGCTCTCATGTACGGTGTCCAACAACTCTGCTTGCAACAATTCGAATTTATGGCCGTTTTCTTTAGAAGCTTGTGACACGTGGCATCGTCTTCTCCAACGGACATATGCACGCTCACAACTATAAATAGAGAAGAAATCCGAGCTTCACGCACGGGATATCAAGGGAAAAACGCTCAAGCTTTCGAACAACTCTAGCGCATTCAAGATCAATCCAAAGAAGAACTTGCCCCATAGAATATCATTAGTTCTTCTCTCTAGAGTTCTTTAAATCCCTCTTCTCTAGCTAAGCTCATTGCAAATTTATAGCTTAGAAATTCGAAGGAGTTCACTTTTAGTGATTGTTCTTACTTGTAAGAACTCCTTCCTAGTTGGAGATTATCCCCTCCCTTTCAAACTTCGAGTTTGATTTGTAAAGTCGCTAAGGACTATAACTTAGAAGGGGTCTCCGGTCCAGCACGCATTCCTTGCTGAGACTTGCTCGATAAATCAACAAGAACTCCTATTCGGCGGGGCCGTGGACGTAGGATCTTGCGTATCCGAACCACGTTAAAAATTGCTTGTGTTATTTACTTGTTTTATTGCATTGCATACAAACCGATTAAAAATCATATCTTTGCATAAAACGTATTCTCAAAGCGCACCGGCCCAAAAATTACTTGATTTGTGAAAATCACGTTTTCAAACCGAGACGAATCTCCGGGCCCCACACTCTTATCCGCACAACGTCTCCGATCGAGTTTCAAGATCGACAAAAGTCGGTAGGAGAGCTCAAGAGTTGACACACTTCTGACCCGCGATCGAAGGTTACTATTTGGCACTGTTCATCAGTTGCAACCTACAACTCAGCTGTCCTTCGCGTTCTGAGAAAAAGAAACTGTGATCAGGTGTATTCACCCCCCCCCTCTACACCTGACTATCGTCTCCGGACCAACAATTGGTATCAGAGCGACGGTGTTCTTCTGATCATCGGTTCTGTAACTACTGGTCTTCTCGAACAGATCCTGAAAACGTTTTTCACTGCACAAGCATCTCTTCATACATCCTTATACTCTTACCCATAATGTCTGATATGTCAGGTATTCGGATGGTACCGATGTTATCAATAGAGAACTACACGGTATGGCGTGTGAGAATGGAGGCACACCTCACATCGCTGCATGACAGCATGACGGACGTCCTTGAGACAGGACCCATCATTCCCATGATCGACAGTGTACAATTTGCCGTTGTGGGAGGTGTAGGAGTGCAGACTGGCGCTAAGGTCGCTAAAGAAAAATCAGCCTTCACACCAGAAGAGAAAAAACTGCACAACCTCGACCGAGTTGCGCGTAATGCAATCCTGACTACGCTCAGTGATTCTCACCTCGGGAGGGTGCAAGACTGCAAGACGGCGAAAGAACTTTGGGATGCCACAGGCCGTATCGAGCCAAGGAACCCAACAGATCAAAGAGAACAAGCTCGAATTAGAGCTACAAAAGTTCGACGCATTTGTCATGGAGCCCAGTGAGACCATTGACGAGCTAAGCGTCAGATTCACAAACCAAGTCAATGTGATCAACGGGCTGGGAAGGGTGTTCACCAACAAAGAGATGAACACCAAGATCTTAAGAGCACTACCTCGACAGAAGTGGCTTCCATTTGCTACTTATTTACGTCACTCTGATCTTAATGCTCTAACTCCCGATGTTATCTTTTCGAATTAAAAATAGAGGAATTTGAGCACGACTTACCCCAATGATGTTCCAGGTGCTCCGGTGACACTCGAATTGACCATGCTTTCAAAGCAACAGTCAGCAAAACTGGAATCACCCATTTCTTCCAGCAAGGCAATAGCTGCAGCAGAAACAAAGTCCTCTGAGACATCTGCTACTGACCCACTTGCGCTTATGACTCTCAAATATCAAAGAGAAAAGGAGAGAGTCGAGAAAGGCTGAAGAAATACAACGAGATTCTCCCTCGGGTAAGAAAGATTTTCTAAAAAGGGAAGAATCTAAACCTTCTACCGACGGCAGAACACGGAACCCGCTGCGAGTCCATCCAAAGACTCAGCTGGAAAAAGCAGCAGATCATCTGTCTGTTACAACTGCAAGAAGGAGGGACACTATAAGTACGAATGTCCCAAACTCTCAGCTGCTCAAAGAGCAGAACGACAGGCCAGACGCGAGAAATTTGCCCGTAGGAGGCAGGCCTACATAGCCGGAGAGATATCCGATGACTCAATCGAGGAAGATACATTCATGTATTCTTCTGAAGACGAAGCTGCATTTGTTGCCGTTAAGATCGGAGAAACAGACCCTGAAGAAAATGCAGAATATTGTGTGATGGCCGGAGAAGAGGCTGAGGTAAATTCTAAACTTAATTTAACCTCTTCTTCTCACAGCACACACGACACGTGCTCGGACACAGATGAGCCTCTAGATGTGGTACAAGCCTACAATGATCTACTAGAGGAGGAGCGATTCAGATGAGCGAGAGTTCGTGAGAACCATTCGGAAGCCTGGAACAGGTAAAGGCTGAGAATCAGAGACTTTCTTCTGATTGTCAGGTTTCTACTGAGTCTGAGAATCTTGTTGTGAGACTCAAGGAAGAGATTAAATCTCTTATGACTAAGTCTCAGCTTTAAGAAACTCAGATATCAGTTCTGACCAAGGACAATTCTGAGAAAGATAATAAGATAGCCCGACTCAGTCAGAAGCTCGCAGAAGTTGAAAAGGATTATGAGTCACTTCGAAGAAGTGATAAAGTTTGGCGAGAACTGATGACTGAACAATACCTAGGAGCTAAGGAGAAGTTGGAAAGTATGCTTAGAGCGCAAAGGCCGACGGTCATGAAAGAAGGACTTGGCTATACTCATGAAGCTTCCACTTCAAAGAGCTCGAAGCTGGCCGGCCGATAGGTTCGTCGAGGTAAAGTTCGGACTGCGACTCAACACCTCGGACGAAGAATAAACGGGAAGATAGTTGCACCTCGGTAGAGCAACAAGAAACAACCCGACCAAAGGTTCCAGGCCCCAGGACACCACGATCAAACTCAGGGGGAACCAAGAAGGTCAGGTGGGCGGAACAGTACAAGGAACCACTGTATGAGCATCCGACTTAGTATGGTTCGTACTACTATGAGCACAGGGTCAGGAGGAGCGCAAAGCCTCAGAAGAAGAAAGCTCATGAACCCAAAACCATCAGAAAGTCAGTATCTCCGAGTCCTGTGGAGAAGAAAGCTGACAAGGTTCAGAAGAAGAAGTCTCAGGCTGGGTTCCGAAATCACCCACTAACATGTAAGGACCCAACTGAACCAAAGGGTACCTAAAAATGTTTCTGTTTAGCAGGTGCATAAGGACCCTTGGATAGTGGACAGCGGCTGCTCGAGACACATGACTTATCAAAAGAGCCTGCTGACCAACTACATACATGAAGATGGTCCCAGAATTGAGTTTGGTGACAACTCTAAAGGCCATACAAGGGGATACGGAACACTGAATATTGGGACTGCCTCACTTCCAAGAGTAACATATGTTGAAGGACTTCAACATAATCTTCTTTCTGTCAGTCAATTCTGTGACAATCTGAATAGAGTTATCTTTGACGCCGGTTTTACGTGATATTGTTGATAAATCTACGGGGAAAACAAGTGTTATCGGGTTCGCGGAGGAAGAATATTTGCAAACTGGAAAACCGCAGAACCTGAGGCTTGCTTACTCGCACAGACTAAATCTAGTGACAAGGCAGGATGGATGTGGCACAAGAGACTCAGCCACCTGAACTTCAAGACTATGAACAAGATAGCCAAGAACTCTAAAGTCAGAGGACTACCTAACGAATCGTTTATCAAAGACAGAAATTGTGAAGCATGTTTGAAGGGAAAGCAGACAAAGAGTAGCAATCCACCTATTCCGTCACCTTCCACTGATGGAATCCTTGGTACGCTACACATGGACTTATTCGGGCAGTTTCTCCAGTGACTATAAGAGGCAAGAAGTATGCCCTCGTCGTTATTGATGACTACTCGAGATATACATGGGTCATCTTCATAGCCAACAAATCTGATGTCCAGACTGAGTTGCCCAAACTGCTGAAAAAGCTCAGTGTGGAAAAGGACATCAAGATACAGAGAATTCGCTCAGACAGAGGAACATAATTTCTCAACTCAGTAGTTAAAGAGTACTGCGAAAAGGAGGGAATTAAGCACGAGACATCAGCAGCTCGCACCCCTCAGCAGAACGGACTTGCTGAACGCAAAAACAGAACACTTAAAGAAGCAGCAAGAACGCTCCTAGCAGACTCTGGACTACCCTCAAAGTTCTGGGCAGATGCTAGTGACACAGCCTGCTACACTCAGAATCGCTCACTGCTAACACATCAACACATGAAGACACCATACGAATTATGGAAAGGGAGAATTCCTTCTATTTCTCATTTTCATATTTTTGGTTGTCCGTGCTTTATTCACAATAATGGGAAAGATAAGTTGAAGGTCTTTGATAGCAAATCTGATCAAGGAGTATTCTTAGGATACTCTCGGGTCAGTAAAGCCTTCAGAGTCTTTAACTATCGGACCCTTTGCGTGGAGGAAAACCCTCATGTTGTTTTTGATGAGTTTATTACTGAGAACAAGAAAACTACAAAGACAAATACTGAAGATGTCAGCAGCAAGCTACATGATCTCGCACTAAACGACAAAGCTGAAAAGATCCAGCATTGTTGGGATGATGAGTCAGACGATGAAGAAATTCAAACTCAACCAACAAGCGATGTAGCTGACCTGGTTGATTCTACTGAGCAGAATCAACAACAGGTAACAACGGTCGATGAGGAAGCCCCTGTGGTAACTGAGACCTCTACTGAGAATATATACTCAGGGGGAACAAATATTGTTCCTGAGCTAAATGCCCCTGAACCTGGAAACTCAGTAGATCCTAACCTTCTTACTGAACTATGCAATCACAGAACAGTACAACTGAAATGCCTAACACACCTACTGACTGTGCAGAAGTAGTATCAGAAGAAGAAGAAGCCAGACTCAGACGTTCATGGCTTGACGCTCATTCTTCAGATCTTATTATAGGAGACCCGTCAGCAACTATAAGGACAAGATCTAGACTAAGTCAAGGAGAAAGCTCACTCTATTCTTGTTTCTTGTCCACAGAAGAACCTCAGTCAATAAAGGACGCACTCAATGATGCTGACTGGATCATCACCATGCAAGAAGAGCTGAACCAGTTCGTTAGAAACGAAGTTTGGGAGCTTGTTGACAGACCTAGACATCAGCATGTGATTGGTACTAAGTGGGTCTTCAAAAACAAGCGTGATGAAAACAACGTCATTGTCAGAAACAAAGCTAGACTAGTTGCCAAAGGATACTGTCAAGCAGAGGGAATCGACTTTGATGAAACATTCGCTCCAGTCGCCAGATTGGAAGCCATTCGTCTATTCCTAGCTTACGCAACGCATCAAGGATTCAAAGTATATCAAATGGATGTAAAGTCAGCTTTTCTGAACGGCGTGCTGAAGGAAGAAGTCTACGTGGAACAACCGCCCGGCTTTCAGCAGGGACATCAGGTGTACATACTTCGAAAAGCTCTGTATGAGTTAAAACAAGCACCCAGGGCTTGGTACGATACTCTATCAGACTTTCTACTTCAGAAAGGTTTTCAGAAGGGGACAGTAGATTGCACCCTGTTCAATATAAAGTCAGGAGATGACATCCTACTGGTGCAAATCTACGTGGACGACATCATTTTCGGTTGCAAAAACGTGACTATATGTCATCAATTCGAGAAAATGATGAAGGAGAAATTCGAGATGTCCATGATGGGAGAAATGAATTATTTCCTTGGATTCCAAGTCAAGCAATCACCTGAAGGAATTTTCATCAATCAAGCCAAGTACACTCGAGATCTCCTGAAAAGATTTGGCTGCGACTCGAGCAAGCCAGTCAAAATCCCCATGAATACGAATTTCAAAATCGATATAGATAAAGAGGGAGCTTCTGTTAACTCTACTGATTATAGAGCTATTATTGGTTCTTTATTATACTTAACGACTAGCCGACTCGATATAACTTATGCTGTAGGTGTATGTGCAAGATTTCAAGCGGATCCCAAGCGAAGTCATCTAGACTCAGGAAAGAAGATTCTGCGATATCTAAAAGGAACACCTGACGCAGGGTTATGGTATCCTGCTGATGATAATCTAATACTGACAAGTTATTCTGATGCTGATTATGCAGGATGTAGGATAGATCGAAAGTCAACTTCTGGAACGTGTCAGTTCCTAGGCAGCAAGCTAATATCTTGGTTTTCAAAGAAACAACATTCAGTGGCAACGTCCACTACTGAAGCTGAGTACATGGCTGCTGGAAGTTGTTGTGCCCAGATCCTTTGGCTTTGACAACAATTGAGAGACTATGGTATAATTCAGGATGAAGTGCCCATCTACTGTGACTCCACCAGTGCTATTGCTATAACTCAGAATCCAGTTCTCCATACGAGATGCAAGCACGTGGATATTCGACACTACTTCATCAGAGACCATGTCGAGAAGAAGGATATCAGAATGGAGAAAATCCATACCGACAAGCAAAGGGGCGTATATACTAACCAAACCACTAGGCGAGAACGCATTCGGAGAATTATCGGTTGAGCTAGGTCTCTTCGGAACCTACTAAGTAGATGCAGTAGAAGAAATCAGTATGACAGGTCAAGGACTCAGTACAATGATTCAGTCGGGAGAATCAAACTGTACACAGTAAGGGGGAACGTGGTCATCAGCACATCAATTGTCCTCCTGAGTCTAAACGGTAATCAGCTGTTCGTAAAATCAGCTGAAGAGGTTTGCGTAGTCTTAATATACTTAATTTTATCAGAAGCATTTATTATCTCAGTCGCTTGCACTCAGTAGTTAATGAGCATTTATTTCCCGCCATTAATTCTTAAGGATAAGTCAGTAGGAAACCGTTCTCATTTAAAATGACTTAGTCTTTAATGCTGCCTGCAGCCTATGTTGCACGAACACTCCGAAAAAACCCGCCGTACTGTGTTGGACGCGGACACGCGCCCGACACGTGTCCTACACGGCAAAAACGTGTCTATAAATTTAAAAAAAAAAAACGGACACATTTCGGACACGGCGATTTATGTGTCCGACACGGAACGGACACGGCAATTTGTGTGTCCAACACGGAACGGACACGGCGATTTGTGTGTCCGACACGGAACGGACACTTTTTTTTTTTTTTTTTTTTATACGTGGAACCCGTAGCCGCTACCTTCGGTGCGCACTGGGTAAACCCCGCTCCTTGTGCAGTAGCCTGCAAACCACACAGGAGAGTTCAACCATCCTACGCTAACTATAGGTGACAGACTCCACAAAGTTGCTTCCAGTAGGATTTGAACTCAGGACCTATCGGTCCCGGGCCTACCCACCTTCACCAACTTTGCCATCCCAAGGGGACAACGGACACGTTTTTTGATTTAGTCTTATAGTGGACACGGTTGAATGAGTCATGTAGTTAGAAATTAGTAAAAAATAAATAAATATAAAATTAAATAAGTAAAGGGACAGTGGGACACATATATATAATTAGTAATAAGTAAATAAATATATAATTAAATATTATTTACCTTACATTAGTAATAAGTAAATAAATATATAATTAAATAATTAAATATTACTTACCTTACTAATGTATTTAGATTATCTACTTATTTTAGTATTTTACATTTTTATGCTATGAGTTGATCATTTGAACTATGAGTTTGATATTGAAAAACTTGACTTGATCATTTTTAAATTTATATATAAAAATATATATATATATATATATATTTATTAATAATTTAATATTTTTTATATCAGCGCCCGTGTCGTTGTTGGGATTTTGTATGCTGGAAGCACTTTTTATACTTGTATACAATGTGTTTTTGTCCTTACCACTGTTTTATTCTCCTATCTGATAAATATGTATATTTGCACATGTTATCCTTTATCTTGTATAAAAGTTAGATTTGTGTGGTGTGTCGGGTATCACAGAAGACAACACAAATTGGTTGAACTGACAAGATATAAACAGTTAACACACCTGAGACAACTTAAGGATGAAGTTGTCGGTTTAAGCTGCAGCTTTAGATAAGAAGTGGCTTGTCTTAGGCTGCTTGTCTTTCTTGGTACACTTAAGGTGGTGTATTGAAGGATCACAGTGAGATGTGTTCTCCTAACTGACCTTAGTGGAGAACCAAGATCTCGGTGACTTGGCTGATCTTAAGCTTGGTAAGACTTCAGCTGAGTGCATTTGGCTATCTATTACTTTGACCTACTATGGTGAACGTCAAATGAGCGGCGGGATCTACGTATCTTGGGTGTTAGTAGTTATTTGTGGCTCGAGTCGGTTGTGCGTATCTTGCATCCGTATCCTAGTAAAATGGGTTGATAATATCCCCCCGAGGAACTCGAAAGGATTAGCACACTAAACCCGGCCGGTTGATTAAGTTCAGGTGTGTTAATAAGGTCGAGTGGTACTACTCAGGAATATAAGATGTTAATTAATTTAAGCTGTCAGTGAGCTTAATTAATTAACGGATATTTCTATCTTAAATACGGAGATTGATTAAGTCTAAAATACAAGCCCTTGCTCAAAATGGGATAAAGGGGTAAGTCAGCACGGATTCTCTAGTGGAATGAATCTATGTTAATTAATTAATTTTGCTCTGGGCTGAGCATGGATAATTAATTAATTGGAGGCCCTACTTTATTTCTTGTATTGGATCCCTGATCTGGCCCAATTAGTTGCCTAGTAATTTATTGTCTCTCAGAAATCATTATTAATGGATTAATGTATTTTCACATTATTTAATAATATTATTTATCTGGAATTAATTGGCTGGGCCAATTAATTGATAAATATTAGTAGCCCAGTAAATTAATTAATTATATTATGGGCTAATTATGTGGAAGTCCATTGGAATATAATTAAATTAATGGGCTACAAATATATTAATATTATATTGGCTTTTGAAGCCTATATATATTAGTATTCTGTTCAGAACAAAATACAGAAAAATCATAACTCACGCACGCGAGTTTTGAGAGAGACATTTTTTTATTTTCTTCAGTTCTCTGACCACCCAGAGGAAGAAAAAGGCCGGGACACAGATCAGAAGATCTGACACGGGAGCAACAATCAGAGCTACGACAACATACGAAGGAGGAGGTATCGATTTCTTCCTTTCATAATCCTTCAATTGGTATCGAGAGCCAGGTTTAGGCTCTGATTGTTGCTGTTAGATGTATGATTAGGTTTTATTTTGTCGTTATCGGGCTATTTTCGTGTTTGGGGCGGCCTGTGAGCCACTGTTTTGACCCCGATGTAACGTTTTTCTCGTGAGAAAATCCACGAGTAGATTATAGGACCTATTTGTTATGTGATTGTACTGTTTGTTGTACTGTAATTGGTCCGGGAGGCACGAAAAACGAGACGACGAAAATTAGATTTTCGCAGCGAAACCCTAGTTTTACTAGGGTTCCGCCGCATCTTGCGACGGAGATTCCTGGCGCGTCCAACGTCGGATGGACGATCGGCTTGAACCTATGGAATCCTAGTCTTACGAGCTTCGCGTCGATAGGTCGTAAGGGATCATCCGATCCCAGATGCGACCGGAATCGACGTCTGAATTTCGCTGCTCACATTGAATTCGTTCCGGCGAATCGTTTGAAATTCGGGAAATTGAGGAACTAATCTCGGCCGGAATCCGTTACCCGGTGGTCGTGAGTGTTCCAATATCGTTTCCCCTCTTTCAATTGATCGAATCGCGGCTCGGAAAGGGAGAATTCGGGCGAGGCGGTGGCGGCGACGAGGCGCGATTTTTCGCGCTGTAATTCTCACGGCCGCGCCTCCAGGCGGCGTTTATACACGAATTCGACGTCTTGGCGACGTCGGGTAGGTGTGTAGATGGCGGAGGAGGCCAGGAATCGGCCGGGGAAGGCGCGGCGGCGCGCACTGCGGCGCGCAGCAGCGCACCGCACGCAGGCGCGATTTTTGCGCCGGCCGCTGCAGACGGCGCGCCGGACACGGACGACGGTTCCTTAGTTCGCCGTCTTCCGGCACACCCTCGGTACGCGGCGGCCGGCAGCAACCGTCTGCGCAGCGGTGGCGGCGGCGGCGGCGCTTCCGTGAAGAAGACGCTGACGTGGTGCGCTGACGTGGCGCGCCACGTCAGCCCTTGCTGATTTGGCACACACGCATCTGCCACGTGTCTGCCACGTGGTAGACCCCCCTGATGACGTGGAAGCACAGTTTTCGAAGCAGTTTTCGACGCAGTTTCCAGATTCGAAGATTTTTGAAGATTTCGAAGATCTGTATCATGATCGGGCAATGTAATAGTTAGGGATTACGTGTTTTTAAGTCCGATAACGATTTTAAATTTCCTATTTGCGTATTTATTTTTACTTATGCTTTAGCATTCGATTATGTGATTAATTGCGCTTAGAAAAGCATGTAAATAGGATTTATATCGTTTTTAAAAGCATGTTTTTATTTTTCGCGAGCACGTTTTATTATGTGCGCTTAGAAATTGCATGATTTAGGAATTATGTGGATATGCATGATTCAAAACAAACCTTTTGAATAAAAAGACTAAGCAACTTTAAATTAAATGTTTAATTAGATTCCATTAATTTGGATATTAAACACTTAATCGGACCTCCATTAATTGGACTCTACACGAAAGTAGTAAGATTGTGTGAGTAAACGTTCACCTGCGTGGCTTGCTTGCATTTTTGAGCTACCGGTTTTGTGAGATGAGTTTTCCAAAACAATATTTGATTATTATTGAGTAGTGGGAGCGAAGCCGTAAACGTCCACCTGCGTGGCTTGCGTGCCTAGTAAACACGAGTACTCTAGAAGATAATAATTAAATAGGATGACTAATTAGATCAAATTGAATGCGGCATGGTTCGAGTAAGTATGTCAATTTCGAGAATTTGATTCTATTTTGGTCAAATTAATGGTCAATGCTTAGATGTCACCGCAGGTACAATTCACTTCCCTCGAAGTCCCTTCCCGCGTTTTAATAGTGACATGGTCCAGTATATCGAACTATTAATTCCATTCGTCTTAAGAACCTAGACGTGGATTGGAATTAAAGAGCTAGATAAATAGCTTGGTTTAGGGTTACGCTAGTAAACGTCCACCTGCGTGGCTTGCTAGTGGAATTCCTAGAGTCGTTCGAGGTTTTTAATATCATTGTTCTTACAAAAGGTTACAATGATTATTAATTACGAATTATGTGCAAATATTAACTTTATACATGCTCTTTTAAAATTACATTTTTCAGATATGTCTGTTCGAATATTTTATTTTTCGAGTTCCTAAACAGTCTCACCAACCAAGCCCTAACGGGTTTATATAATTTTACAAAGTGGAAGAGATATCTTACCTTCCCAATAAATGCTCTGCAAAGGTCCTATAAGAACTTCTGTTTTAGGACCGCTATGTCTAAGAACGAGTTTACTATGAGTATGTTACTCAAATCTTTGGTAGCGGTCAAAGAGGTTATAGGAAAGGGCAAGAGGGCTCAAGTCTTGAATATCCCTAGTAGTTCAAGGAATCATCCGAAAGGCGGAAACCAGAAAAAGAGCAGAAAGGGTGGACATTTCAAGAAGAGCAGTGGGAGTAAGAAGACGGTCCTTACCGGCGACATACGAATGTCAAAGGAGAAAGGAAGGTTCTTCAAGAGTGGTAAGAAAGGACACTTGAATAATTATAATCCAGATGTCAAGGAAAAACAGAAAGAGACATGTGTCGCTCTTGTAACTGAAACTGTTCTGGTTTCCTCTTCTACCCACGAATGGGTAGTGGATTCGGGGGCAACTGATCATGTTTGTTACACCTTGCAAGGTTTCTTACAGAAAAGGCAATTGAACAATGTCGAGGTGGTAGTCTCAATGGGCAATGGATCAAAAGTTCCTGCAATTGCCATTGGAGATTTACATCTATCTTTTGATAGTTCTGTTTTAGTACTTAAAGATGTTTAATATGTGCCAGAGTTTAGGCGAAACATTATTTCTGTTTCAAAACTCTGCACCATGGATGGTTATAAATCAAGTTTTGATAGTGAAGTTTCTATCATGAAAGACGATGATTTTATCTGATGGTGGACCATTAAACGGATCTTTATATACTATTACTTGTAAACTGCGTAGTTCTGTTAATATTGCTTCCTCATCATCAAATCCTAAGAAGAGGAAAGAGTCTTCTAAGGTAAATCGAACTTATCTGTGGCACTTAAGACTAGGTCACATCAATCTTAACAGGACCCAGAGGTTGGTGGAATATGGATCATTGGAGTCTCTCCAAGATTGAACCTTTTCCAACTTGCGAAACCTGTTTGGAAAAAAAGATGATTACTAGGCCTTTCAAGGCAAAGGGTTATAGAGCCACAGAAGTATTAAGTTTGATAGATTCTGACTTGTGTGGGTCTATGTCTACACAAGCTCGTGGAGGGTATGAGTATTTCGTCAAATTTATTGACGATTACTCGAGGTATGGATATGTTTACCTTCTTCACCACAAGTTGGATTGCTTCGAAACCTTTAAGGAATTCAAGGCAGAAGTGGAGAAGAAGCTAGGTAAAGAAATCAAAACACTACGATCTGATCGTGGTGGAGAATACCTATCCAACGAGTTCAAGGACTACTTGACAGAATGTGGGATTACATCCCAGCTGACAGCACCGGGCACGCCTCAGCAGAATGGTGTGTCAGAGAGAAGGAACCAAAGTCTCTTAGAGATGGTTCGGTCGATGATGAGTTTGCAACTTTGTCAATTTCCTTTTGGGGATATACCCTAGAGACTGCAGCATACTTGTTGAATCGTGTGCCTTCCAAGTCGGTACAAAAGATCCCTTTCGAGTTGTGGAGCGGGCACAAACCCAGTATGCACCACTTAAGGATTTGGGGTTATCCTGCTTATGTGCTGAATAGGCAGACCGACAATTTGGAATCACGTTCAGAAGTGATGTTGTTCATAGGGCATCCGAAGGAAACGAAGGGTGGATACTTTTATGATCCTAAAGAACAGAAGATCGTTGTTAGCCCTAACGCTCGGTTCTTAGAAGAGGATGACATTAGTAACCATAAATCTCGAGTCGACATCATCCTTGAGGAATTACAAGGTGGTCGAGTTCCACTTGAACAGCCAGTTGTGCAAGATAGTACTCCACGAGTAACTGCACAATCTGTTAACACAACTCCTGACACTGTTCGACGTAGTGGGAGGGTGATATTTACACCTGATCGGTATATGTTCACTGGGGAGACGTTTGATTATCTCCCAGCAGATGAACAAGATACCGTGGATCCCTGGACTTACAATGAAGCAGTGGGAGATGTAGATGCACCATGGACTCGGAATTTGAGTTCATAACTGATATGGATGTATACGAGATCACTGAACTACCTGAGGGCTGCAATGCTATTGGTAGTAAGTGGGTATACAAGAGAAAGAGAGAGCACCGAATGAAGAGATCATGACGTTTAAGGCCAGGCTAGTGGCGAAGGGTTTTACCCAGAAAGAATGTGTTGATTACGAAGAGACCTTCTCGCCTGTAGCAATGATCAAGTCCATTCGGATTCTCCTTGCCATAGCAGATCACATGAACCTGGAAACCTGGCAATTGTATGTCAAAACCGTATTCCTAAACGGTCACCTTGAAAAAGGTAGGGACATCTACATGAAACAGCCAGATGGTTATGTGAAGGAGGGCGAAGAGCATCTAATTTGGAAGCTTAAGAAGTCTATTCATGGACTTAAGCAAGATTTCCGGTTTTGGCACCAGCGTTTTCGACGAAGTAGTCAAATCCTATGGATTTGTATCCTGTCCTAACGAGGTGTGTGTAACGTATTTGTGTTAACGGATCAGTGGTGTTTCTTGCATTTTACGTAGATGACATCCTTCTCATTTGCAACAATGTTGAAGTGTTATCAGACGTAAAGACGTGGTTATCCGAGCAGTTTCAAATGAAGGACTTAGGTGAAGCTGCTTACATCCTTGGGATCAAGGTTATCCGAGATCGCCAGAAAAGGATGTTAAGCTTGTCACAAGTGCCCTAAATTGACACTGTTATTACTCGTTTTAGCATGCAAAAAGGCCAAGAGAGGTTCAGTACCTTTCAGACATGGCATTTTTCTATCCAAGAATCAGTGCCCTAAAATGCCTGAAGAGATATAAA
Source organism: Lavandula angustifolia (assembly GCA_028984105.1). Lineage (NCBI taxonomy): Eukaryota > Viridiplantae > Streptophyta > Magnoliopsida > Lamiales > Lamiaceae > Lavandula > Lavandula angustifolia. The sequence continues at coordinate 31,003,644 of CM054802.1, read as the reverse complement.
GTATGAGGCTAGTACCATATGCTTCCACTGTCGGTAGCCTCATTTATGCGATGCTTTGTACGAGAGCAGATATCTCACATGTTGTATGCATGGTCTCAAGATATCGCCTAACCACGGAAAGGAACAACTGGATCAGCGGTCAAGCATATTCTCAAGTACCTTAAACGGACTAGAGATTATAGGCTTGTTTACCGATCCGATAGTCTAGTGTCTTTGGGTTATACGAGAATCGGATTTCTAGGCGACGAGAGACGAGTAGAAGTCTACCTCGGGTTATGTGTTTACCTTGGGAGGTGGAGCCATTTCATGGAGGAGTGCAAAGCGAAATGCATTGCGGACTCAACCATGGAAGCAGGTATGTGGCGCCTTGAAGCTTCGAAAGAGGCGGTATGGCTCAAGAATTTTCTCCAAGATCTTGATATTGTTCAGAATTTGCCTAAGGCGATCATGATTTATTGTGATCATGCGGGTGCAGTGACAAATTCTAAGGAACCTAGATCTCACAAGGCGTTTAAACACATAGACCGGAAATACCACATTATACGAGTATTCGTAAATCGAGGTGACGTGGTGATTGACAAAATTGGAACCGAAGTCAACCTAGCTAATCCTTTCACGAAGAGCTTACCACTCCCGGCTTACGAGAAGCATGTTCGTGGTTTAGGGATGGTAGAGATGCCCCCCACTTAGGACTACAGAAACTTTTGTATAAGTGGGAGAAGATGTCGTGATAGATAGGATAGATAGCTAAGATATAGCTGGGTACTAGTTTGTACCTAGATAGCTGAGATATAAACACATTGTATACTAAAAGTTTGCTTTAGTATAAGTGGGAGAATTGTTGGGATTTTGTATACTGGAAGCACTTTTTATGCTTGTATACAATGTGTTTTTGTCCTTACCACTGTTTTATTCTCCTATCTGATAAATATGTATATTTGCACATGTCATCCTTTATCTTGTATAAAAGTTAGATTTGTGTGGTGTGTCGGGAATCACAGAAGACAACACAAATTGGTTGAACTGACAAGATATAAACAAGCTAACACGAGTTGAGACAACTTAAGGATGAAGTTGTCGGTTTAAGCTGGCAGTTTAGATAAGAAGTGGCTTGTCTTAGCCGCTTGTCTTTCCCGGTACACTTAAGGTGGTGTATTGAAGGATCACGGTGAGATGTGTTCTCCTAACTCGACCTTAGTGGAGAACCAAGATCTCGGTGACTTAGGCCGATCTTAAGCTTGGTAAGACTTCATTGAGTGCATTTGGCTATCTATCACTTTGACCTACTATGGTGAACGTCAAATGAGCGGCGGGATCTACGTATCTTGGGTGTTAGTAGTTATTTGTGGCCCAGCCGGTTGTCCGTATCTTGCATCCGTATCCTAGTAAAATGGGTTGATAATATCCCCCGAGGAACTCGAAAGGATTAGCACACTAAACCCGGCCGGTTGATTAAGTTCGGGTGTGTTAATAAGGTCGAGTGGTACTACTCGAGGAATATAAGATGTTAATTAATTTAAGCTCGTCGGATGAGCTTAATTAATTAACGGATATTTCTATCTTAAATACGGAGATTGATTAAGTCTAAAATACAAGCCCTTGCTCAAATTGGGATAAAGGGGTAAGTCAAGCACGGATTCTCTAGTGGAATGAATGCGTGTTAATTAATTAATTTTGCTCGGGTGAGCATGGATAATTAATTAATTGGAGGCCCCGCTTTATTTCTTGTATTGGATCCCCGATCGACCCAATTAGTTGCCTAGTAATTTATTGTCTCTCGAAATCATTATTAATGGATTAATGTATTTTCACATTATTTAATAATGTTATTTATCCGGAATTAATTGGTCGGGCCAATTAATTGATAAATATTAGTAGCTCAAAAATTAATTAATTATATTATGGGCTAATTATGTGGAAGTCCATTGGAATATAATTAAATTAATGGGCTACAAATATATTAATATTATATTGGCTTTTGAAGCCTATATATATTAGTATTCTGTTCAGAACAGAATACAGAAAAATCATAACTCACGCACGCGAGTTTTGAGAGAGACATATTTTTATTTTCTTCAGTTCTCTGACCACCCAGAGGAAGAAAAAGGTCGGGACACAGATCAGAAGATCTGACACGGGAGCAACAATCAGAGCTACGACAACATACGAAGGAGGAGGTATCGATTTCTTCCTTTCATAATCCTTCAGTCGTGTCCTAAATTTTTTAAAAAATGTCGTATCCCGTGTCCCGTGTCCGTGTCGTACCGTATCCCGTGTCCGTGTCCGTGCAACCTAGCATGCAACGCATTTAATGCATGTCTTTTCACTTACCTTAACTGCGCATAATCCTACGGTGGTCTATGGTAGAGGCGGCTTGTGTAATCATTCCATTTATAACATCAAATCACAACCGTCATTAAAAATTTTAGATTGAACCCCAACCGTCCGTTAAAATAAGTTACTGATATTAGCAGTATTTAAAAACATTATTTCCCCACTTTTTGCAATTTCCGTTTTCCAAACACATACAAATTCTCAAATCAATCGCTTTCAACACTTATTAATAAGCTTCGGTTACTTCAAATATAAATTTTAAAAAAAACTGTATAAATGATCTCAAAAGTAACTACGTCCGAAAGAAAGTGTTATGTTGTCGGGGTTGTATTTCAGTATCTATTAAAACAGACTCAATCCAACGGTCCTATTGAAAACATAAAAGTTGCGCGGGTAACCATCGCCTTCTTCCTCCAGCTCTGCCCAATTTAAATTCAAACTCAAATTTCAGCAAAATTAATTTTAAGGCTGATTCTCTCTCCAGATCATGAAGACTCCTTCTCTCTCTACTTTCACTTTCCTTCTTACCATCGTTTATTGCTCATGTGCAGCATTCGCTGATGCTCAAAACGATTTTCTCCAATGTTTCTCTCAACAATTCAAAAATTACTCCCCGGTTTTCAACAATATTTACACTCCTGAAAACTCATCCTACACTTCAATCCTCCAGTCGTCCATCGTAAACTTGAGATTCTCCACAAAATCGACTCCTAAACCGCTCGTGATCGTAACACTGGAGCACGAATCCCAAATCCCACCAATCATACTCTGCGCTACAAAAACAAACCTCCAAATCAGAACTCAAAGCGGCGGCCATGACTTCGAAGGACTATCATATGCAGCAAAATCTCCGTTTCTGATCATTGATTTAATCAATCTCAGTGAAGTAACAGTCGATGCTGCGAAGAAAACCGCGTGGGTTGAAGCCTGCGCAACACTTGTATTACAAAATCGCCGAGAAAAGCCCTAATTTAGGGTTTCCGGCGGGTTTCTGCCCCACCGTCGGCGTCGGCGGCCACTTCAGCGGCGGCGGCTATGGCACCTTGATGAGGAAATACGGTCTCTCCGCGGATAACATCATCGACGCGAAAATTGTTGATGCCGATGAGTAAATATCTCTTTTGGGCGGCGGCGGAGGAGCAAGCTTAGGCGTGATTGTCGCATGGAAGGTTAGACTCATAAATAGTCCAAAAAACGTCACCGTTTTCACCGTTGATAGAACTTTGGAACAAGATCTAACGCGAATCATCCCTAGATGGCAATTCGTAGCTCCTCAAATCGATCGAGATCTGTTCATCGGAATCATGATTACCAAAAGGAAGAACACCCTCTTTCTACTCTCTGTTCCTCAGCGGCGCCGATCGATTGCTCCGATTGATGCAACAATATTTCCCCCAATTATCACTCAAAAGAGAATACTGCTCCGAAGTGAGCTGGATCCAATCAGTTCTTCACATCGCCGGATTCGCCATCGATTCACCTCAGATCTTACTAAACAGAACTCAATCGAATCCAACATACTTCAAAGGTAAAACACTCCCTGTTCGGATGAGTAATTTGGTTTCTGGATTCTTCCAGATAGTGCGAGAAATAGAAGAGGTTGCTGAAGTTGTTCGGGTGAGAAAACGAGTTTCTGGATCCTTCCAGAGTGTGCGAGAGAAAGAAGGAGTTGCAGAAGCTGTTGCTGAAGAAGATGACCGTTATAACCTGTGTTCTTAAAATCGGCCCGGTCATTGACCCGAAAAAATATTTTTTATCGGTTGAACCGATTCAACCGGTGGGTTGACTCGGTGTGACGTCATAAATATATAATTATTAAATTATATAAATACATAGGTATTTTAATAATACTAATAAATATTAAAAATGACTTACATATATATAAAATAAATATAAGCATATTTACGACTCCCAATCGATGTGGGATGAGTGTAAGTAGTTAGATGGAAAAAAAGTTGATGAAAAAGAAGAAGAAATCATCCCACATCGAATAGAGAAGAAAATCAAACAGAAAATTAACCTATAAATCTCTCACTCCTTGTTTTAACAACCTGTCAACAGTTGGTAATAATAATTAGTCTACCAACATTAACATAAATGCAGTTTAAATTTATTAAGCATTTCTCATTTATGAAAATAGGGTTTTGCTTTCGGTTATCATACTAATTGAAACCGAACATGGATCGGTTATCGGCCAACAGAAAAACCGATCGGTTTTGAATTTCTGAAATCGAACCGATTTGCAACCCTATTTTTTTCAATTTTATTTTTTTTACATTCAAACCGAGTTACCGGCTCACATGTAGTGTAGTTGGTATTCCCACTTCTGCGCAAGTGGTTGATCTTGTGTAAGGTCTTGGGTTCGATTCCCGTTAGGGACGATTTCTAATAAAAATTTCCTTAAAAAAAAATTCAAACCGTTGATCCGGTTCCCGGGTACCGGTTCAACCGGTCGAACCGATCGGGTCGCACCGGGTCGATAGCCAAAACGAGCCAGTACGTAACCCGGCCCGGATTTTTGACCGGGTTCGGGTCAAATCGGTTGAACCGGTCGGGCCGGGCCGGGTTTCGAAACATAGGTTATAACTGCCTCCATTGATCAAATGCATCAGGACCGTTCGATAGAGTCGAGTTTAATCTGATGGCTCACATTATAACTAATAAAAACGCGTCTCCTTGTTTTACGTTTTTAGGTTAGGTAATGCAGTTACTATTTTTGTATAAATAAGAGATCAGATGCTACTGATCGGAGTGAGTTTTCATTTTCAATCAATACAATTCGCCTTTCTTCCATTACTTGCTGTGCAAACCTAGATCTAGATCTGAGTTCATATCTTAAAATCAACATGGTATCAGAGCCACAACTGGAACAATGCCAAAGCATAGACGAATTCCATGGCAAATTCTAGCTGAAGAAGAAAGGAATTCCTTAGATCAGTTCATCCGCGAACCGATCACTGAAGAAGAAGGTGTTCAAAACAACGCAATCGCTTCACGGTCCTTCGAATCACCGAAGCAACAAAGTATGGCGACACAAGGAGAGAAAACGCCGAGAAGAACGATGTGTATTATCTAAATCCACATGATCATCTTTGGATTGAAGGCGATAAACGTTGTTCGGCCAAGGCGTAACTACTACACATGGAGTAAGGGGATATACCGGTGCCCTAGCGGGAAGAAATAAACCGGTTTTCATCGAAGGTACTCTTCCAAAACTTCTCAAAACCATACAGCTTATAATGATTGGATGCAATGTGATTATATGGTGTTCACATGGATCATGAACTGTATCTCTGAGAAATTATGTCAATCATTTCAACTAAAGGAAAATGCACATCTGTTATGGAAAGAACTTAAACAAAGGTTTGACCAAAGCAATGGTCCGAAGATATTTCGAATTAAAAAGGAATTATCTCGAATATATGCAAGGAAATCGCATGCATCGCGGCTTATTACGATCAACTAACTGTCTTTTGGGATGAGTTAGGGTTACTTTTGCCTACTCCTAACTGTGTGTGCGATGCTGCTATGAGTACACAGAGTATGTGTGAAAATGAAAGGCTTATGCAGTTTCTACTAGGGTTAAATGATATGTATGACACGGTTAGAAGCAGTTTGTTGATGTGTGAACCTCTTCCAACTGTAAACCGTGCCTATAGTGTTGTATGCCAAGATGAGGAACAAAGACACATAACTTCATCACAACATGTTGCTTCTGACCAATCGGCCTTGGGCGTATCGGAAATAGTGGTCTAGCTGCAAGGAATGAGTCTGATCAGACCATTATGAATATTAATCAAAGAGGAAATTATAATCAGTCGCATAAGGGACATGGAGGTTCTTATAAACCAAGATTGAGTAAGGAGGAGAGAAAGAGGTTGAAATGCACATTTTGTGAAGGAAAAGGCCATGAGAAGTCAGAATGCTTCAAACTGAATGGGGTTCCTGACTGGTATAAAAAGTTAAAGGATGAGAAAGGACAAAGGCAAATAAATTGTGTTACGCAGTCTCCAAATGAAGAGCAGAAACATATTGCTCCTGGTGCAGTGTTGCCCATGGGATCAAATCAAATTTCCTAATACATACAGCAAGAGATTGAAAAGGTCATTGGAAAAATGAGAAGAAGTGGAAATGAGATGGCTCCAGGGAGTGTCAACAATGTGATAGATGGGGCAGACTATACTCCATTGAATGCCTTAGACAGACACTATGCATTTACTCTGTTTGGGGAGTTGAAGAATGCAGAAGTTTGGTTGATGGATTCAGGAGCCAGTACTCATATTTGCTGCAACAAAAGTTTGTTGACAAATATAAAGACTCTGGATATACCTCAGAGTGTTTTTCTGCCTAATGGTGCGGTTCAAAAAATCTATGAAACTGGAACTGTTCAAATTGCTCCAGAAGTTGTGCTATCAGATGTATGTTTTGTTGCTGATTTTACTCACAACCTGATATCCACACACCAGTTAGCTGTTGCCTTGAAGGTCAGATGCACCTTCTTTCCTACATACTGTTTAGTACAACACCTCCACAACAATCACATATTGTGCAGAGGAAAGGCAGTTGGTCGATTATATGTGATGGACTCTTATTCTTCAAGAAACAGTATAAACACAGTGTCACAAGCTTCTTGCTCTAAACTGTTGGATTGGCATATTAAACTTGGTCATGCTTCCTTTACAACTCTACAACATATTCTTGAAATTAGAGCTCTCTGCAATGCAGCCAAAAAGGCCTCTCTTGCTATGTGTGAGGTATGTCATAAAGCCAAACAATGTCGCAATCCATTTCCTACTTTGAATCATAGAAGTAAGCACAAGTTTGAGCTGGTTCATGCGGATGTTTGGGGACCCTACCGTGTTGAGAATGTTGCAAACGTGTCTTATGTACTTACACTGGTTGAGGATTTTTCTAGATGCACCTGGACATATCTACTGTCCTCTAAGCAGCAAGTGGGAGGTATTCTTAAGCAGTTTATCAAGATGGTGCAGACTCAGTATAACTGTTGTATTCAGAAGCTAAAGTCAGATAATGGTTCAGAGTTTTTGAACCAATATGTTAATAGCCTTCTTGCAGAACATGGGATTATTCATCTTCAGAGCTGCCCCTACAGTCCTCAACAGAATGGAACTGTAGAGAGGAAGCACAGACATCTTTTAGAGGTTGCTTGGGCACTGATGTTTCATAGTAGACTGCCAGATCGTTTTTGGCCCTATTCAATCCTCACAGCTACATGGGTCATTAATCGTTTACCAAGCCAGTTATTGGACTGGTCTACTCCTTTCCAGGTCTTGACTGAATCACATGGTGATCTGTCCTTTGCCAAACATTTTGGTTGCCTGGCTTATGTAGCAGTTGTGATGCCTCACAAACGGAAGTTTGATAGCAGGAGTGTTAAATGCATTTTAATAGGTTATGCTTCTAATCATAAAGCTTATCTGCTATATGATTTAGAACATAATGAGGTGGTTGTTTCTCGAGATGTGAAACTCTTCCCTAATGTTTTTCCATTTGCAGAATCTGACTTGGATCAAGGATCTGCAGAGCAACATCCAACTACAGACAATTTTGTGATTGAAGAGGTTGCAGAGTCTTTTGAGACACCTTCTGCAACTGTTCCTCCTTCTGCAGAAGAGGATTCTCTTCCTGCTTCTTTAGAGCCTTGTTTGTCTCATGACATGGAAACCAGCGTTGAGCTTGCTCCAATCTGTAGAGCTAAACGCCAGACCAGAGCTCCTGCTTGGATGAGTGATTTTGTCAGTCATATAGATTTTTCTTTATCTATGGCAGACAATGAATCTCTGATTACTCCCCCCACTTTTCCCTATGTTTTATCCCCACATTTTTCTGAAGACTACACTCACTTTCTTGCAACCATTTCTGATATAAAGGAGCATTCCTGCTATAAGGAAGCTAGCCAAAGCAAGGACTGGGTTGCAGCTATGGATGCTGAACTGGAAGCCCTGGAGAAAAATCAGACTTGGATGATAACTGATTTACCACCAGGTAAGAAGGCCATTGGTTCAAAGTGGGTATACAAAGTTAAACTTAATTCTGATGGGAGTGTAGAGAGGTTGAAGGCTAGATTAGTTGCAAAAGGTTACAAGCAAGAACATGGTATTGACTATGAGGAAGTTTTCTCACCCGTAGCTAAGCCTATCACTATTCGATTATTTATTGCTTTAGCTGCATCTTGTGATTGGGAATTACACCAGATTGATATCAATAATGCGTTTTTGCATGGATATCTTTCAGATGAGATATACATGCTTCCTCCACAAGGCTATGAGAGAGCCAAATGTGGCCAAGTCTGCCGGCTAATAAAGAGTCTTTACGGATTGAAACAGGCTTCTAGGGAATGGAATACTGAATTGAGTAAGGCTTTAATCTCTTATGGTTTTACTCAAAGTGCACATGATCATTGTCTTTTCACACTTGGTTCTGGATCTGATTTTCTTGCTGTTTTAGTATATGTTGATGACATATTGCTCAATGGCCCTCATGTAGCTGGTATTGAAAGGCTTAAATGCTATTTGCATAAGAAGTTTACAATCAAGGATCTAGGTGCAGCAAGGTATTTTTTGGGTATGGAGCTTGCTCGAGGAGAGCAAGGTATCTATCTCACACAACGCAAATACATACTTGATCTTCTGGACAGAGTTGGTTTACTTGGATGCAGAACAGTTTCCACTCCTTTTCCCTCTGGAGTTAATTTACATAATACCTCTTCTGATTTATTAGAGGATCCCGAACGGTATAGGCGTTTAGTTGGGCAGCTGTTGTATCTGAACTTGACTAGACCAGACCTTACCTATGCCACTCAGCAGCTAAGTCAGCATATTTCTGCCCCACATCAGCATCACTGGGAAGCTGCTCTTCATGTCTTACGGTACTTAAAAGGAGCTCCTTCCATTGGTTTATTTTTTGAACGATTCTCCCCTTTGTATTTGAAAGGTTTTTCGGATGCCGACTGGGGAACTTGTCCTACCACTAGACGTTCTCTAACTGGCTACTGCGTGTTTCTTGGTAGCGGTTTAATCTCTTGGAAATGAAAAAAGCAGTCCACGGTCTCTGTTTCCACTGCGGAAGCAGAGTACCGGGCTATGGGTAGCACCGTGCGTGAGTTGTAGTGGATTTCCTACCTACTTGCCGATCTGCAGCAATCTGTTTCTTTGCCTATTCCCCTCTGCTGTGACAACAATGCTGCCATCCACATCACTAAAAATCAGGTATTTCACGAGCGGACTAAACATCTCGATATGGATTTTCATGTGGTCCGCGATCAATTTAAGGTCGGGTTCATTGTGCCTACCCCGATTTCTACTTCAGTTCAGTTAGCCGACATTTTTACAAAAATCCTACCTGGTCTGCGGTTTCGATTTTTGTTATCCAAGATGGGTCTCTCTGATCCTCATCGAGTCCCTCTTGAGGGGGGGGGGTGTTCGGATGAGTGATTTGGTTTCTGGATTCTTCCAGATAGTGTGAGAAATAGAAGAGGTTGCTGAAGTTGTTCGGGTGAGAAAACGAGTTTCTGGATCCTTCCAGAGTGTGCGAGAGAAAGAAGGAGTTGCAGAAGTTGTTGCTGAAGAAGATGACCGTTATAACTGCCTCCATTGATCAAATGCATCAGGATCGTTCGATAGAGTCGAGTTTAATCTGATGGCTCACATTATAACTAATAAAAACGCGTCTCCTTGTTTTACGTTACTATTTTTGTATAAATAAGAGATCAGATGCTACTGATCGGAGTGAGTTTTCATTTTCAATCAATACAATTCGCCTTTCTTCCATTACTTGCTGTGCAAACTTAGATCTAGATCTGAGTTCATATCTTAAAATCAACACTCCCTCGAACCGGAAGGCGTCGGCGCTCAAATTCTAATCGCTCCATACAGCGGAAGAATGGCGGAGATTTCAAGCTCTGCCACTCCATTTCCTCATAGAGCTCGTAATTTATACAGTTTCAGTAGCTTAGTGAATTGGGGAGAAAAGGAGGATGGAAATGGAGAGAGGTATGTAAGGTGGATAAGGAAGGTGTATGATTACATGACTCCTTACGATTCGAAGTCTCCTCGAGCTACGTATGTTAATTACAGAGATCTTGATATCGGAGTGAACAACGATCAAGGAGAGACCAGTTACGCGCAAGCTAGCGTATGGGGAGGAAGTATTTCATGAATAATTTTGATCGTCTTGTTCGAGTTAAGACCGCGGTTGATCCGCATAATTTCTTCAGGAACGAGCAGAGTATTCCTACCTATACAAAATAAGATTGAATCGTAAAGTAGTAATTTAGGAATGAGGATCACTAATATCTTAGTGGGGATCTTCTGTCCCACCACATGTCCCACTACATGTCCCATTCTCAAGGTTGTTTCAGTAACTCCGTAGGGAGTTACTCAAGTGGGACATGTAGTTGGACATAAGATGGGACAGAAGATCCCCAGCACTAATATCTCGTCCTGTTGAGTGTTTTGCTGTTTGAAAATAGTAACTTAAATAAATAGAAGCTAATCATGATCACTAGGATTATGAGTAATGACATCATGTGGTTGTATATTATTGAAAGTCGAGAATTGCGAATTACAAAACCTAGGCTCGTACGCCCTAATCTCATAAATTCAACATATTTGCAGAAGCATCTTCCACACTGAATGTGAACCAAATCTCATTCACTCTGTTCTTGAACTCGAATGGCGAATTGTACTGCACCACGATATACTCCGCTCCCTTCTCCCCGGCATGGCTCTTGTCGATAGCTTCCGACCAGACGGTTCCGGCTATGGTAGCGTACAATGCAGCGGCTTCCTGCCCGACCTGGTCGTCCTTCACGAAGCCGCTGAACTGTCTCACGGCTACGTAGGTCAGCCCCCATTTCTGGATGCGAAGGCCTTCGCTTGCAGGGGCAGTGGCTTGGTTCTGCTTCGGAATGTAGAAGCTTACGACGAAGGATGAGGCGCAGAAGGGTCCGTCGCTAGGTTTAACTTCGATTATCACCGGGGCTGTCATTTCGATCTTTTCGTGGTTGTCGTTCTTGCCTTGAATGTAGTCGAATAGCCTGCAAACCAAACATCTTCATTTGAAATGACGTTATAGGACCACCGGGGCCTGCCTATGCATGTTTTATTGGAACCCAATGATTTTGCATCAAATTCTTGCTGGTTTTTTAACCGTCTTGAGATTCCATTGCACTAAATGTGACCCGAACAGATTTTATGTAGTATTTCTAATGAGTAAATGTCTACACTACCCTTAAAATTTCTTAGATTTGTATTTAGGTTTCTCACTTGATTATGAGGCTTTCTCCATCCCACTAAAAAGGACATATTTCTATTGGACAAGAGAATAAAAAAGTAGTATATATGGTATAGATTGTTTCACATATTACTAGCATATTCAAAGATAATAACATCATTTATTTTGACAAAATAAGGGGATGAAAGAATTGAGAGAACATGATTCAATAACACTATGAATTTTCCGCAATAAACAAAAACATGATAGTTAGCATAAACATAATATATACATATTTTTTATTTTAATTTTTCCCTTGATAATTATATGTTTAGGGATGAACTCAACTTGCCTCCTTACTAATTTATTTATTTTTTCAAAATTCCAAAATAGATTTTGTGAGGACCAACACAAACACAATTGAGTAAAAATGCATAAAAGAAGGAAAGAGAGAGAAGAGATGTAACTGGAAGAAGGCGATTCGGCCTGCATCGACCAAGGAAATATCATCGATAGGCTGAGTGGAAATCCACATGCTCGAATTGTACCGCCGGATCTCGAACCCATTCCCGCTCTCAACGATGTCGTAACTAGGGCACTCGATGCTGTTGCATGACGGCGGGAACAATCCAACTCCGCCGCCATCTTTCGCCGCCGATACGGTGTAGAAGAGAAAGCCACTCGCAAGGAAAAACAACTTCAACAGACCAAAATTAGCAGCCATTTTCAAATATGCTTCTGTGGTGAAATCTAAATGATCTAGTAGTACTAATTGGCAATTTTCGAGGGTTTTTCCGTGGCGCCAATGCTGACACGTAATCGGTTAAAGATAACTGGAGCTCGTTGTTTTCAAAATTAGAATTATTTTTTTCAATATTTTGAGATTGAAATTGACGAAATTATATTTATTTCAAGCATGAGTTCTAGATAAGGTATCAAACTTGAGAATGTAATTTCTAGGTGATTTTGTTTCCTAACATTACAAGAGAAACACAATTTTTGTACACTTTGAAAAACAGCATTTCGCTTTCTGAAATTTTACATTTCTCATCGTTCTCCCAAAATTGTACAGAAACTTGATATATTGCAACTGGAATCTCTTGGTTATCTGAGTTGTACTCCCTTGCTCGAGTATTTCATACATGAATAAATTAAAACCAGACCCCTAAGTGAAAATTGAGAATCTATTATATGACCCATTAACGCATAACCCCTTACTATTTTTTATGCATAAGAAAATAAGTGTAAAGGTAGGGTTTATGCATTATTGTATGGAGAGCATGCATAAATTTATATACTTATGTTTTTAGCAAAGAAAGAAAGTCGAGAAGTATGTGTAACCAACAATTAATACAAGTAGCCTTTTATGTGTACACTGCAATCACTAGTAATGGAATAAAGTCAGAAGCAATAGTGCAATAACGCACACAAATCACTCACCAAAACACCTCATTCCACAGTCCTATACAACCCTTCCCCTCTATAAAAATGAGACCAAAAAAAATACCACACAAGCCATGAGTTATGTCTCACAATAAAAATTACCTTCACCTTCGTCCCGTCGTCGCCGCGTTTACGCCTCGATTTTGAGAAGAGTGTTGAGTGATGTGCTGTTGAACCGCTGCGCAAGGCCTCTCATCACAAGGACTATAACATCACGCAGATGTCTGGTCTGCACCATCAAATCCACCTCGTTCTCGCTGTCCACAACGATCCTAAGACAATGCTGGTCGTTTCTGAATAGCTCGACCTAAACGAGCCAAACGAGATGAGGAACAAACAACAAAATGAAGGAACAGAGATGAGAGACAGAACAACAACTGCTTACATGGAAGGGAGGAGTGTAGGTTCCGCGGATTTCCGTTGTCGGGAACGAGGTTTTTGAACCTGGTTTTACGACCTTCACTCTTTTTCGATTCACTTCCAAGATTCTCCTCTCGAGACTACCCGTTCCGGGAACCTGTATTGAAAAATTATCCAAACTAATATTCAGAATCATTATTAAGGCGACATGTACAGATGACCGGTTCTAGTGCCCGAAAAGGTGGAACTGGAACCGAACCATGAGCCATACACTCATGGTTATGGTTCGAAGTTCGAACAGAAACCGCTGGTTTCGGTTGGTTCCGGTTCGAACCGTCGGTTCTCCTATGGCGCAGATCGGTGACATGGCACGATCTAAGCCCTTGTTTTTCAAATTTTCAAATTCCAAAACCACCGGTTTTGAATCGTGGAACCACCGGTTCCGTCAGTTCCACGGCTCCAAAAACATGGAACTGGAACCGCACCATGGAACTCTGGTTCCGGTTCCAGTTAGGAACCGTGTCAACAGTTTGGAACCGCCAGTTCCCTTTTTTCTTTTTTCTAGCCAGCACTATCAATATGGGATAACAAATAGAAACTTCAACAGAGAATGAAATATTTTCTTGATAAGAATGTGGTGAGTAGATACGAACCCTTTTAGGAGATCGATCCTTGTCGCATAGAGCCTCAAACTTCACTGATCCAAGATCTAGTTTCTGCTTAACTTCTTTAAGAACATCAGGTTCTGCAAGAATAAGACATCATCAAATTATATGATTATGAAATTACTACACAACAAAGTGGTTCACAAATGATAAAAGAGTAGAAAAAATTCTTACCAACTGAGATAGGGTCTGTTGATGCAGAGACAGGTTGTCCCTCAACTCCATCCTCTCTAACTGGTGTGTAAATAGCAATTAGCCGGTAGCCCACATCATCGACGTTCGACTCGTACATCCTTGCTGTCTCCCCTGCGACAATATATCGACAGGATCAGTCTTTTTCGACATGGTAATGAAAGAAAGAGGCAAGATATAGCATACCAGGAATAGAGATGAGGTCTGGACTTCCCACCATTGATCTAAGCCATTGAATCCTACTTTTCCCTTCCTTTCCACCGCTATAAACTCCACGTACAGCGTATAAATTGGTGTGGAAACCTCGGCCCTCGATTTCCAGCTTATCCATTCTAGGCACACCTGAAAAGTATAGACTTCAAACACTTCTCTTCACAAAGAATCTCTCTAAAAGTTGTCATCTTTTCAGTTACTAATGAACGGAGATTCTAATGCGTTGAGTAAAGACCTGGTAGAACTGGAGCAGTTTCTGCATAGGCGGGTTCGCTTGTTCTTCCAAACGCATCAGTGACAATGCATTCACACTTGAGGCAGCGACCAATGTCCTCAAACCGGACCTTATACGAGCATGACTTCTGTGACGGGATTGGTTCAAAAGTACATTCGTGTCCAGTTTCAGATGAGAAGAGCCTTCAAATATATGTAACGTATTATATGGCATCCGTATATGTCAAGGCTCGAAAATGAACAAGAGATGACTAGTTCAGTTATTTCTATAATATTGATGTGGTTCAAGATTACCACTGGTATCTAACATCTTTCTTGTACTTCCCCCAAACGAGCTGTTGATTTTCGTCCTTTGGGATAACTTCCAGAGAAGTCAATATTTGCCCTTCAACAGCTTTACCAGTAAGAGCTAGCACTTCGATTCTTGGCAATTCTGAGACCAAAAGTCTAAATTTAGTAGCAGAATCCGATAAACCTATCGACTAGACCACTAAAATGGCCTAGGAACAAAAATCGTAGCATCACTTAAAGGAACCGGCAAGTTGAGATTAACACCTGGGAGAATTACTTCACTTGGCTCGGATAATCGAAGTTCTCCAACAATTGAATCTGAACGAACTGGGGTATATCTGCAAGAGGCATAAAATGTTCGCTTCTCGTCAGAATTCCCAAAATATTACTAAAATACTTTCCCTATCAAATAAAGAAACGGAATACTGAATTTGAGAAGCTGATTGATTACCCAAACAACAATCTGCAGTTATAGTCCTCATCCGAGACTTTGTAAGTTTTAGAGTTAGCTCCGGCAATAAGCATCATTCCGCCATCAGATTCTCTATACCAGCTAAAAAGACTTGTTCCTTCACACCCACCAAAATACTCTCCTTCTCCAACATACATACTTGAAGATAATTTTTTCACTTGAACATCGGAAACAACTGGTAGAGCTGCCATAATAAAAAAGCATTTCAGTACATTAAGACGATATATAAAGCGAAATTGAATAATGACTTATAAAATCTGAGAAATAAGATCCTACCTGGAACGACCGGAGATTCACTGATTGAAACCACAGGCATTCCACATTCACCGTCTGCTCGTGTTGGCAGCCAGTACAAGGCTAGGTAAGATCCGACGTCTTCCAAAGACGGAGTATGCTCTCTGAGGAGAAGGAATTAATTCAACAGTTAAACATATCACATATACTTTATAAATTGGGATACTTAACTTCGGAAAAGAACTTACAATGCATGTCCACATATATCAATGTTTTCAGAATTGTTTGCCAGTTCTATCAGGTCAGACTCGTGAAGCTTATCGTTCGTTCTGAACCAAATATATCTCCCAACCCCTTCTCGTCCTCCAAAGTATTTCGTAATAGGGATCACTTCCTGACCCTCACAGCACTCGGGGATCACCAGTTCAATGCCTAGTGGCTTACCTGTACATAAGGACAATGTTAGTTAGACCTAGTATAATAAGTTGCTACATTGCATTGAAAATGAAATGGGGAATCAATATAAAGTGCCAAGAACAATGAAACAGCATCAGCACACACCAGGTGAAACAGGAGAAGAAACCAATGTCCGGGGGCTCCCCTTCAAGCCATCAGCACGAACAGGTGTATATACAAGCTCCACACAATCTCCCACTTCATCAATAGTTAAATCTAAAAATTCTGCAATGGTACGTTTTAATTTATCATATTGTGAAGAACTTTTGAATATAATAGACAAAGGTGTAATTCACTTACCACCATCATGAAGTTTCTCTTTATAGCCATTGTCCTTCACTCTGAACCATTCACACAAGCAATCTCCTTTCACCCTGAGTTGAAAACCATTATATATCATCCAGTGAAAGTAGAGTATGTAAAGTGGTACTCCCTATGTCCCATTAAAGTTTGTAATTTTCCTTTTCTTGATGTCCCATTAAAATAGGCTTGTTTCCTCATAACTTAAAATAACACTCTAATATAATCTAGTGGACCCCACTAACTTTACACACAACAAAAAGCTTTCTTAATCTCTGAGCCTAAATGAAACAAGTCAATATTAGTGAGACGGAGAGAGAATTATTCAGTATAAAATTGGTTTTCTGTTTCGAATTGTGATTTACCCTCCACTATAAGAAGCATTGAAACTGAGACGCTCTCCCTCAATCAGGGATCCATGAAATTCAAGCGATCGGCATGTAGGGGGTCCTGGGATATTGGGAGGACAAATATTAAACCAGAAAACTTTGAAGGAGAGAAATGTGATGTTTTCAAAATATTGATCCATTTGTTTAAAAAAAAAAAACAAAGCATTTTCAAACAGTTTCCTGAACGCGAAAGCAAAATCTAGTTACCTGGGACAATTGGTCCAACTTGTTCAGAAAGAACAATAGGACCACGGGCCCGATCACTTCGGATGGGCTCACAAGAAAGTGAGATGAAGAAACCAATATCATCTACAGAGAGCATATATGATGAAGAAGTTGCACCATTTATCTCACCATGGGTACTATCTGAACTAGTCTGCAACAACAATTTCTATATTGTTTAGGAACTACAATACGGTTTAAACTCTTTCTTTTATATAACTGGAAATGTAGCTATAAATGTAATTATGTAAACGTATCAAACTCCCATTAAAATGGTTAAACCATACAATAACTTGTTAATTTAAAGATAAGAACAGATGAGAATGCTAAAGAATGAAGAAAAAAACAAATACCCGGAACCAGTGGTAGATTGACTCTCCCTCTTCACCACCCCAGTATTTCTTTTCGACATTCAGAAAAGTGCCTTCAACAGCCGTTCCAATAATTTGTAAAGAAAGCAATGTCGGGGTACCTAAGGGTAATTTGGCAACATTAAGTCAGTTTCACAATGACCAATTAGATATTTCCGTGTACTAATTTATAGTCATAACCATTGCACTAAAAGATATGTTCGTAGGTAAGAGAAGTGCAGCCAACCATACAAAGAGTAAAGGGGAACTAAATATCTAAGAACTTGCTATCTATAATTACCTGGGCGAACACGTTCTTGTCCTGTGCAAGTTCTCGGTTCACCTATAGTACCGTCATCGCGCACGGGAGTACAAGTGAAAGATATAAATTTACCAATGGCATCTTTTGGGATTCGATATTGAAGAAGACCTGAGACCTCATGTATAGGAATGCCCAGCTCATTTTCCACCTGCAGGAAACTCACATATAGAAATTTACAACCAAAAGTAATAAAGCAAACCTAAAATCTATAAATCACAAAACATTATATTAACAGCCTGAAGAAGAGTTAAAAGTAAATCACACAAAAATTTTGTATTCTCTCTTTTCATGGAGATTTTCAGCTGAAGAAATAAAACATAAAGTTCGGATACAGCAATTTGAATAGTATTTTACCTCGTGAAGATACCAATTGTAGATACTTTTTCCCTCATGACCCCCAATATAACCATATGATGCTGTCAATACTCCACCTTCTGAGTAATCGCCGGTTATGGCCAAAAAATTAAGACTCGGGGGCAGCGCTGTGAAGTTCATAAGTACGAAAGTTCAGAAGTTAAAAGACATACAGAACAAGAAATAAGCCAAGCAAAACAGTGAAATTACAAGCATAGTTTCCTAAATAGTTCTCAAGGCACAATGCGTTAATACATAATGGCTAGAACAGTTATCAAATCTGAGTGATAAGATATACTCACTCTCAATAGCTGTTTCAGAAATTACATAAGCTGGTTCACCAGCTTCACCATCTGGGGTCATTGGCACAAATTTTGCGATGATATATTTGCCAACAGCTCCCAGTGGTAAGCGAAATGCCTAGATAAATTAGAATGCAGAATTAAGTTCATACATCTATTATACAAGTTAAGATTAAATGCTAATTAGTGCTTCTTACCTTAGAAATTTTTGACATACTTAATGCTTCAATACCATTCTCGCCCTCAAACGTAGAAGAACTGGTTTTGAACCACTGAACTCTACTAGAAGCTTCAGTTCCTCCAGTTACAATGCCAGTAACAGAAACCTTACTTCCTTCCCTTAGTTCACCAATTATCTTCAGATTTGTTACTTTCGGAGGAGCTGTTATTTGCGTGAAGGAGCAAAGGAAGAAAATGAGATGGAGTAGACTTAAAATATCGAGCACAATTAGAAAAGAAATATATATATATATATATATATATATATATATATATATATATATATATATATATATACCATGTCTTGACTGAAAGATGATGATACTTCAGCAAAAGAAAAACGGGATCTAAGTTTCAGCAAGTGATGCGTATCATTCTGATATTACAGTAATATATCATGGTAGTAGTGTATTTGAAAATAAAAATTTAAAGCATGCATTGTTGCACATAAAGTCTCTAATTACTGGAACAACCATATTCAGGTATATTCAAGGAGAAAATCAGAAATGTATAAGATTCCTTTTTATAGGAAAAAGGCTTCACTTTAGATTCAACATTCAATATACTAATGGAAATACAGGAAGGATATAGCTAATTTATTCAGGAGAAAATAATATTTCTAGAATAAATATTGCCCCTCAACATTTTACTTCTAGTAGCCATTCCAAAAACCAGAAGTTTTTGCATACCCTGCTTAACGATCTCGGAGACTACTGACATAGGCTTCCCTTCCTGCCCTGAAAAGTGAAATAGACCAAAAAAGAGGGAAAATCATAAGTATACAACTGATGGAAAAACTGCAAGACATTTAAGATGTAAACAAACTTACCTTCAAAGTTCACAGGTATGTAAATGAATGCCATCCTTCGTCCAATATCATCTTTTGTTAAAGAATATTCATTTGTACCCATTACTACCAGAGTACGTTCCCTGCATACGGAGAATGAAAAAGTGGGTACATCAGCTTACATGGGCACAGAACAAAGTTATTAGCTGTCTCCTACATGAAGGGAATTCAAATAAACTGACTTGTGGACGCAGATAAGAGCCATACCAACTAATCGATCCAAATCACAATCAATTGTACAAAGTAAGAGAGCTTATTATGAAAATGACTTGAAGAAATGGATACTGACCCAGTATTCTTGTCCTCACGTAACCATTCAAACTTGCTGGGGCCTTCTTTTCCTCCAAAATATGCCCCTAACCCTCTGATTGTACATCCTTCAACAGCATCTCCACTAATTTGTACATTGCTTACGGATGGAGGTGCTGCCAACAAACAGGAACAAAATATGTTGAAAATAATGGAGAGTCAAAACTGAATTTGATAATATAGTACTACACAACGCAGTCTGATAAATTACTCTGAAGTTATCATGCTGGAACACCCAAGACAAATCATGTCAGAAATATTACAGATCAATTCCTTCTGTTTTTGGCAAAATCAACGTCCTTCTTGCACCATGGAAATATGAAAACCACAAGTATGTGTACAAGATTCATCAGTCTTACTTCCTTTTGTAAGACATATAAGTCATCTAGGAAGTAGCAAGAGAGTAATCAAAGAAAACTTCAAAAAATGTTTATTGAATAACAAATAAATACTACTAAAGTTCTTAAACTCATTCTAGAGAAGCATTATTCTATCTTTAAGATATTTTTTATTGCATATCCATGTCATAATAGTTTTTGGTGCAAAGAAACTACATGGCCTAAAAGATAAAAAAGAAACTACAAGCAAAAATGCAAATTTCAAGTTTTTTCTCACATCAATTTCAGTATATGACATGTACAGTTGGAAAGAAATGCAAAGTTGTGCATTCTTCGGGCATGATACATGTATAAATCTTCATCAGTAAGTAGCACAACATTCTCCCAACCAGATCAGCTTTTTTGATATCATGTTTTTCCTAAACAATAAATGCAACTCCAGAAACAGGTTATGACAAGAAAGGATGAAAACCACATCTACCAAATTCTCACCTGCTTTTACATAATCTGTGATGGCATATTGAGGTTCCCCTTTGGCACCTTCTTCAGTAACTGGAGTGTACATATAAACCAAACATGAACCTACATCGTCCAGGGTCAGCTGATATTCTTCTTCCTCTGCACCCGTAATTACGACAGGGCTACTATTCCATCGTCTCCTAAACCAACTATTAAGAAGTGATGAATTCAGTCATATTAAATGGAATTTTTGTTTTCCAGAAATACAGAACATTCCAAAACCGAAATGCTTCATGCAACATTGATGATCTCACCTAGCAACACCTTTACCCATAGTTCCCCCACACCATGCAATCTCAGCATAACCTTTAATTGTGTTTCCTTCCACCAGATCCCCACGTACATGAATCTTTATGACCTTAGGAATACCAGTTCCTTCAGAGAGAAACCAAGAAAGTATCATCTAACATGGAAAATACATACACACCAAATGGATTTCCTCTAGAAGGTGGATTGCGAAATTAAATCCAATATCAGGATGCAAGTAATGGTGAAGACCAAGACATCGAGTGAGGAAGAATTTTAAGTCTACCAGGAAGTAGCACTAATAAGAGCACTAGGCCAAAAGAGTATTCCAAAAAGTATGAGGAAAGAAATAGCCACTCTGGATTGCCTTCAATATGTATACCTTTTAAGCAGTGAAGTTTATGATTCTTCAATATGTAACGAGTCATGAATGTATACCTTTTGCAACTGGTGAAGATAGTGCGAAAATTTTGGGGTAATCAGTATCTCCCAGAGTTGGAGTGCACTCCACTTTCAAGATTCTGCCAATGTCCTCATGCTTGGGGAAGTAGATCTGACATAGATTTAAAGGTTATTATTACTTCCAAAAGAATGACTGAGAAACTTAATTTCGTGAAAACTATTTGTCAACCTCTCCATATGCACCAGGAATAGCTATAAAATTTGAAGGAGTTCGGTCCCCAATAAACCACTGGTATTTCAAGTCTAGTATGGCGCCACTATCTTCATTTGCATCTTTGACAAACTCAAAGTGGCAACGACAAGCATCTTCCTCAAATGGTTGGTCTACAAAAGCTTTCTTCAGCAAGTATCCAGAAGGAAGTTGGTCTTTCCATTGTTCAAGCAGAAACTTGAACGTCGAATCTGTTGACAAAGACAATGCCTGCTAATCACAATGCAATGAAGGAAAAAGGACAAAGCGTACAGAGATGGCTCCCTTGTACAACCATATAACTTCATAACAATGAATTCGGTAATTTCATGCCAAATTATAATGATCATTGAAAAGGTTATTTGTGTATTTCATAATATGTATTCATCTATAGACTGGCACAGAAATTCAAGCTAAGTTCCCTCACTGTCTTAGAAGATATATTTTGCTGGAAAAAATCATGGCCAGTAAATAGCTATGAAAGACTTCATCAATATGTAAGACATTCAAAGACAATACTTAGCAGGAAAAATAAGGCACCCAATTGTGTTGAAAATCATGAGACAAGCATGGTTTTTACATACCAACAGCTTGATCTGGACGGCACAGTTCCCAGCCACCTCGAATGCACAAGGCAGTATGTGAAGGATAACGCTTGGCAATTGCGATTTCCTCGCGGAGAAGATCTGCAAGAATTTTGAATTGGTAAATAGTATAGTACTATACCCCTAGACCTTCTACATGGTGAGAGGAAAGATAAAAGAAATTACCCACTACAACAATTTTAAGAAAATTCATGCATACTGAATATCAATTGATAATAAGTAATAATTAACAGTAAGCACCAAAAGTAAGTTGAATGAAAATTGTTAGACATACCCCGATCATTGAATTTTTTCAGGGTTGGGCCAACAAGCAAGATTGCAGCTGCTTCCAGATGAGACATCTTAAGTATGGGGTTCTCCTCTAATCGCAAATGCTGCAGATCACCATGGTAAAAAGCACACATGGCCAACAATATGAAAATATCAAATTTGGAATACAAAGATGAAATATAACACAAAAGCAAGACCTAAGAGTATGCATAAAATTGATCTACAGAGGAAATTTTGCATCTAAACTTTGTAAAAAAGTTGGGATATATTTGCTCAACCAACCTCGAGAGCTGGTAAGTGTGGGAAGCCTTTCAAGGTTGATATTCTATTTTTGCTGGCTGCCAGCACCTGAGGAAACACAAAATTGGTTTACGAACTAAAAGCACAGCACGAAAGTATTTTTAAAGAAACAAGCATACCTGTAAACGGGGCTGGCTCGCCATTGAAAGTGATTTTAACTTATTCTGAGCAATAGAAAGAAACTGCAAAAGCACAGGGAAATTTGTTTTGTCATCGTATGCAGACACAATCTTAACAAAGATGTGCAAAAAGTACATAACCCAAAGCATTTCTGGAGGTTCACCTCCAAGTTAGGAAGCTCGGGAAGGCTCTTCAAGGATGTGATCTGATTTCCGGCAAGATACAGTTGCTGCAGGAAAAGAAAATAGTGTGATTAGAGAACAAGTGTTCTTTCCTATAAAAATAGAATTTCGAGCAAAAGTATCACCTGCAGTGCTTTGCAATTCTCAAGCGGCTCAAAACCAGGTCCTTTGAAATCATTAAAACTCAAATCAAAAACCTGAAAGTGAAACCAGGACATGATGCAGAAGAGCCTTACGACAGAGACAAGATGCGACTAGCAAACCAAGAAAAGCAGACAACCCAAAAGTATATATTAAGATGCTAAGTAATGAGCGAACAATATGCACCTTCACTCGCTTGAGGACTTCAACACCATCCAGTGTGGACAAGAGATTGTCTCTGAGATACACAAACTGCAAAAAAGTTACCTTAATGGCGAATAAATATATAGAGGTGGATATAACATGCCAGAAATAGTAAGTTTAACATGTCCAAAGTGTCTTCCAGATATTGGTAGATGCTTTGATCAAACAGTGTATATGTTTTTAAAGAGGTCCCGTCGCCCATTAACAATCAATGCCTCGAAAGATAAATGAAAACTCAGAGCTATATCATTTAGTATAAAATGTGTAAATAACAGAATATTATCACACCAAATGTTAAGGATTTTATTTAACTTTTTCCAATTTCAGTTGTACACATTTTTTACTGCTTAGTGTCTCCTGAACTCCTAAATTATTTCCTGAGACAAATAACAATGTGAACTATTCGATCGTATCCAAAATTGTAGTATTTTGCTTTTCAAAAATCCATGCAATGCACAGGGTGAAATTGCTAGTACAACCAGATCCATGTTGAAAGTAACAAAAAGTGGCCGTATCCATCTTGTGGCATAATTTTGCTAGTGAACAAATGAGTCTAATTGACTAAAAATCCAAGAATTGAGACTTGTGATACTAGATAACATACAGTATCCACTATCCAGCATAGGTAGATTTTTGAAGTTTAAAAACTCATAGAATGAACAAGAACAGAGTTACATCCCTTAAGATATTTCAGAAATGAGCATTATTATGTTTAGCAAAGCACTGAAAATGCCAAAAATTCTTTTGATATCATCAAAAGATAAGGCAATATCATAACATAAGCTGATAAACCAGGACCATCAACATGCAACTTTTTTTAATATAATGAAAGGGAAAGCTGTAGCAACACAGGCTACTCGCAGCAGCGCAGTGCAATATAAAGAAAAAGTCCCAAGTTGTGAGAATAAAAAAGACAGGCAACAAACAGGTAAGAGCCAAGAACTGTAAGAACTGCAAAGTACCTCCAGATTGGGTGACAAGTTCAGTCCACTACTGTTGAGACTCCGTATCTTGTGGCCCCGGAGATCCAATCTCTTCAATGAAAAAAGGTGACAGTAATGTCAAAAAAAATTAGAGAAAATGTTTGGTTATCCTTTTGCTATGAAAATATAAAAGAAGCAAAATATAACCTCTAAACAAATACATCAATTTTCAGCTGCTATAAGGTGGGATTAGAAAGCAAAGCAAAATTTGGAGAGTAAACAAGAAATAAGTGAAAAACATACAAATTTTGGAGTTGTAACTACTCAATAAATTAATGGTTCGAACTTGGACAAATAATTTAATGTTGGGAGAATTTATGATGTACATCATGCATCCCCATTTTTATTATTTTTTTTGTAATAATATCCCACAACAAATAAAATAGATTAACAATTTTTCAAGAGCTTGCTCGTTGAATTATTACCATATCATCACCAGCTTTCATCTCGACATGAGGAAGCATTATCAGACGAGAGTTGCGACTTTCTGGAGTTCCTACTTTCTTATGACCAGATAAACCAGAGCTTCTGTCAGTAGATGTTGATAAACTACCAGATTTTGACCCACTGGAGAACATGGGAGAGCGAGCAGAGCTTGGAGAAACCTTTGCAACCGATTTCCTAATGGTGCTACTACTTCCATTGCTATCTAAAGATGGAGAAGAGACCTTTTTGATAGAAGAAGCTGAAGACTGAGACAATCTCATGGAATTCTTTTTGCTAGAATCTTGTTTGCTTAACTCAGAACTGGATGGTGTCCTTGGAGTTTTAGCAGCAGGTGAAATAGGAACTGACTTTCGTGTTTCAGTTACACTCTGCCTGATAGCAGGGTTAACACCAATGGATGAGACTGAGCTCTTTCGGAGGTCCGGAAGAGATTTCCTTAGGGGGTCTGAAGCTAAAGAGCTGCTTCTCTTACCTCCCGTGAAACCATTGTCGGTGCTCTGTCGTTTTGTAATTACCATCGGCTGTTTTTCGGGTAGACCACCATTTCTGATCCCTCTAGCCACAGGGGCTGATCCTGAAGTACGTGATGCACTACTCAAAGTTGGTCTAGACAATGTTGATCTTGTCTGACTTAAACCAGAGTCCATACCACTCTTAGTTTCAATTTTTCTTCTAGAAATCCCACCATTATCGGTGCCTTTAACTGTATCTGTAGCATTGGGTTTCAGCACTTTTGAGACTTTCTTCACACTCTCAGAACTAGGTCCTTCCTGCAGCAACGGGCTTTGCAGCTCAGTCACCGAATGTGCCGCCTCTGAATCTATTGGCTCTTCATTCCTGTCCACCTCTGCTGGAACCTCAGTTGATTGGGCCATTGATACCTCCATTTGGGCAACCTACCCCAGCTTCAATGGACTGAAAAACTATTTCAGTTCCAATCACCACAAATTACAATTAAGAAGCAATTTCAGCAATGTCATACTCCACTACATTTTCCAACATGGTATAAAGTTATGAGCAAAACCAAGCAAAAACAAACAGCCTTCGATTATCTTGTTAACATTATCACGTCTTAAATTGCAAAAGGAAAGCAATGAGGAAAAAAACATAAGGAATTAGAGATAACATAATGCAAGTTAATTTTTTTTGAATTTACATTCAACTGAGGAACAAAACTAAAACAGCATAACTCTGAAGAATTGTCCGTTGCAGGGCCATGATTAATACATCTTTCCAATATTAATGCTGTCAAATTTTGCTTCCCAGCCACCAACTTCAAGAAAACTATATGAGGCAAAGCAGTAACTAATCAATAAATAAAACCTGGCAAGAATGACTTAAAATACTGTAAATTAATTCTAATCACTCAGCAAAAGACTTTTTCTCTAGCTATTTACGGAAGCAGCAATATAATCTGCCATTCTTGCATAAACTATTACAACTGAATCCAGGAAAACACAAATAAGCCCAGAAAAGAATCAAAAGAAGAAACTTTAAAGCCGTTCTGCAAAATATACTAAAGATTAATTGAGCAAAAAAAATCTAGAAAAAAAAAAGTTTCTTTTTCAAGGTCTTGACTTCTTGAGTACAAACCCACATTAAACTTCACCCCAACAGAATCAACAAAGAACAAAAAGCAAAAATGAAAAAATTCAGAAGACTTCAAGTAATTGAAACTAAACCCCTAGAGCAACCCAGTTGAAGATAACGAAGAAGAATCAGCGACAGCAGCAACAAGAAACGAAAATGCAGTAGAAATACCTCAAGAAAAAAGTTTAGATCTGTTGAAGTGGAGTGAGGCCCAGCAAGAAAAGCAAGACAGTTCAACCACACTCCGAAACTTGGGGTTCTCCAAAAAGCACACTATTATTACTACTCAACTATACTACGTAGATAGAGATATCATAATGTATAATATATTCATTGAATAACAGTATCTATCTCTGTTCCCCCTCCCACTTTTTCAAAGCGTGACAATAAAAAGATGGACGTATATAAAAGTAGGATAGAGAGAGAGAGAGAGAGGGAGAGAGTTGTGAAGAAGAAGCTTAATTAATACAGAGAGAGAAAAGGAGAGAGAGAGAGAGAGAGAGAGAGGGGGGGCATATATATTTGCTAATTGGGGCCAGCGCAGTGTGGGTTACGGAGCATATGTTAATGATTTTTGTCTGAAAGCATAACTACCCATTGCGGTGCGCCGATTTTGGGGCTATTACGTTATTTTGTTGTTTTGGTGGGGCCTTTTTATGAATTGTTGGTAATTTTGGAAAATGAATTTGGCGGAAAATCGGGTGATGGAAGGGGCCGGTTGCAGGTCATCTTGAAATCAAATTCAAAAGTTACGACCCGACCCGGACAGGTAGGAATAATATCTTTCTGCGTGAGAATTGAAATCAAAGTATTTCATACATGTCCCCTTGGGATGGCATAGCGGTGAAGGTGGGTGGCTACGGGCATCGATAGGCCATGGGTCAATTTCCACCTGACACGCCATGTGTGGCGCATCACATTAAGGCGGGTTCCTCGTCAACGAAAAAAAAAAAAAAAAGTATTCCATCCATCATCAACAATTCTTTATTTCTAACTCATTTCTTTTATCTACGAAAATTAAGAAAGTAATAAAATATAAGAGAGAATAAGATAATAAGAAAGTAAATGATAAAATATAAGAGAGAAAATGAGTGAATAATGATAGACTAAAATAAAAGAGAGAAGATGAAAAAATAAGAGAAAGTGTATTAATTTTTGCTAAAATGGAACGAGTCAGAAATATTAAAATGTCCCAATCGAAAATGCGAATCATAAATAATGAGATTGAGGGAATATCTATTTAATTTAAAATTTTAATAGTACTCCTAATTTCTAAAAAGAAATTATTTCAATTCACATTTTCGACTCAAATATTTCATAAAACTTAAAACAAGACACGTATTGGCCATTGGGCACCCTAATTGAAGTACAAAATTAATTGTTTTTTCATTATATTTGTGTGCGACATATCCTAACATATATATTAAACATGGCAATTAGAACGTAGTGTCATGCTCAAATTATCGCATACGATATATTGAGATTTTAGGAATGTTCGTATTTTTTATTATATTCCTCATATTAGGTTTAATAAATCAATAAATTTCATTCCATTTTTCAAACCCAACGGCACATAAATGCATCACCCCTAGATCCTCACTAGAATTAAATTTGTAACATGAGGGCAAGGGCATGTACATCCGCACATCAGTTCATCATTAGTAAAGACAGTAGTCGTTAATTGTAATGACTAAGCGCCAACCGTGTCCATTATGTCGCTATCCCCAAAATAACACTTGGAATATATAAATAATTACACAACAAAAACAATATAAAATAAGTACCACCTAACAAATGAAATAATGTAAGAAGATAGCAATTGATAGTGAAATTTGAAATTGAAAAATAGACTGATCATGGACCTACTCTCATACATTCACTGCTAAACAAAAGACAAGGTTTTTTAGATATCATGGCCCCATCGTATTTTAGGGACATTAACTTTTTGCTTATTGTTAACATTAATTAAACACTAACCATTGATTCAATTTAAAGTGACTGTAATATTGATTAGTATAATTACTATACAGTCGGTGCAACTATTAAGCTGAGTAACTATAAACCACTCAAGGTATGAAGACCTAGCTAGAGGGTACTTGACTTACAACTCAAAAACGAGAGCTAATATTATATATTTAAAACAAAACCAACTAAAATACTAAAAGTTTGAGAAATACCAACTTTCTCGATGCCAAACACTTTATATACGATTTATGCCATTCATAATTTCAAAATCTTCTTATCAAACGTCTCCTAATCTCCATCACATGGATGAGATCCCGAGTAAAGAAACTTTTTGTGTGACGAGTCTAATCCGAATAGAAAACCAAACAACTCTAATAATACAAAAGGGAAAGATGAACTCCAAGACTATGATGCTAATTGAAAGAATTAAGGTGGTCAAAAAATGAGAGCATGCCAAGACATTAGAGGGGGAAGAAGAGGATGTTGAGGATATGAATGGTCTCAGTTTCGGAGCCCAACACCAAAGTGAAATCTTCCGGTTCTCTCATCGTTGAGTGCATACTCGAGCCTTAACGGACCCAAAGGCGAGTCCACACGAATACCTACACCGTATCCATATCCACTTCCCGGCTTATTTCTTGCTCCAGCAGGATCACCTAATAGCAAGACAGAGAATAGGGTATTGTACCAAATACGACATTATATATACGAAACAAAAACGCCTTTATAGGACCATTTGAGCTACTTATTCAACTCCAGTTTCTAGACAATTCAGATTTTAAAAGGCCTATCTTATGATTTGATGAGACCTACCAAGAATGTAAGTTGTTAAGTGATCTTCACTCCCTACTGTAATAGGTTATGTCCTTTGGGGAAGGGAAACAAGTTGATATTGAAGTAAAACGGGTGCATTAAGAGTTTGAGACAATAGACAAACGGCTCAAACCTGGAACAGTTGGACCTGATCCGAGATCAGTTCCATAGTCGGCAAATATAGCTCCCTCTATTGGCCCCATCTGCAAAACACAACCATAAATTACTGCATAAGAAACACTGGATGGTGAAATGGGACTAAAGGAAAACATGTTCAAGTAGGATTAAAACTAGTAGAATTAAAATTCCAAGCAGAACTATATAATCTTTAATTTAATAAGTGAACATTACTGCAAGAAATGGTGATTTGATTGCTGCTATTCTACACAGCAGTTTAAAAGTAAACATTAATCATCTTCTAACACCATGTTTCATTATCTACAGAAAACATAAAAATAAAATCCCCAAACCCCTTTAGGCCCCTAGTGCACACACCAAAAAAAAAATGCTCATGGAACCAAAAAAAGGAAAAAAGGGACAAACGCATAAAGGAAAAATATAAAAATTTGTTCTCGCCCTATCCCTCCTACACATAATATACATGAGTAGTATATTGAAACATAAACGATGAGAACCATTAAAGTTCAAGGCTAGGTCAGAGTGCATAAATGCTAAATATGGATAATAAGCACAACTTACCAACGGGAACGACATCTCTCCACTTCCAACCACATATGAGCGACCTGACCCAACAGCCCCTTCTTCATAGCCTCTTACACTGTTGGTTCCGCCAATTGGAAATGCTTCATGAGGGGGAAACTTTCCCAAGACATGACCACCAGACAAGCTGATGAAAACATAAACTATGTTAATCATAGATGATAGACTTCAGCAGCTCCTGAAGCGAGAGTCACTAGTTCACAAAATATTCAAGTACCAAAAGCAAAACATGCTACTACGATCTCATAGAAGATCAACCAAAAGGAAACCAGCTTACCCAAAGAGAAATCTTGCAGGTCCAACAGCAAAACCCTGCCTAGCACGAGCATTTACTCTGCTGAAAGCTAGCCACTCCGGAGACAAAGGGATACCCTGATCTATGTTCAAGACACACTGCAGTTTGCAAATTAAACATTGCAAAGAGAAGTTGCTTCAGTATTAACATATGCAATGAAAAGTCTCGACACAAAACAGAAAGTTACTGACCATAGAAGAACCTGGATCACCAGAGCAAGTATATACTGTCTCGAGTTTAGCAAGTAACATATTATCATGAGAGTTGCCACTGCAGCAAAGATCAAATAGCGTATTTTGAATAAGATCAAGTATAATCTTAGCTATTTCGGAAAGGTATGTACTTGTAAGCAACAAACTACATACCTTGCAGTAAGAGGACTGCCAAAGAAATCCCTTATAATAGGATCTCCCTTTTCATCACGAGCACCAGCACGCTGGAAACGGAATACTGAGTCGGTCAATCAAATGGAATTTCTTCTATTATACTTTTATCCATAAATGAGATAACGATGGATGTTTGAAGAACTGTAACCAATTAACTTAGTACCAAACTACCACACAAAAGAATCCTGAAGGCAACAAAATTACTAAACTATATATATAGAAAATCAATTAGTTCTTGAAACAAATCACTAAGTTGAGCCCAAAAACAAAAGGGATACCATGTAACCTACATACATATTCGCAACGTGTTACCTGAAAAACAAGTCCAGCTGTTCCATTCCATTTTGGCCTAAATGGCCTACTATACTCAATTCCAGCTGTGACACGCCCAATTGTAAGGCCATTATTATCAGGCTGGTTTCCGTGGACTAGTGTTCCTGGGGTTCTTGAATTCTGTAAAGTTATAGAAACAAAAATCAGTTGATACGGGCTACACATGATAATGGTATCAATAGACATTATTACCTGTATCATGATTGCTCTTGATGTCCTCTTATCATCTCCTTCGATCCAAGGATCAGTGTAGTTCATCCTAAATATGGAATCAATTTGTCCCCTCTCTAATGATAGATTAATTTTTTGGTTTCGCCCAAAGAGGTTTTTATGGTAAATTGCTATGCTGCAAAACACATGCAACAGCGTTTATAAGTAATAAGGCGGAAGAACGAAACCATTAGTAAGGCAGTGTTAACACATTGAATTTCAAAATAGCATACTATGTTATGTGAATGGGGAATACATTTTACTGTTGGATCAAATATCCTTAAAGATTGTAAAAAATGAAAGAGGTAACTGCTATGTGCTAGTAAATTACCTCCCTATAAGTCCAGCTAGAGGCCCACTTGTTATTCTGCAAAGTAAACCATTAATCATTAAGTACATTAATTTGGTACGAGTTAACTCCAAGCAAAAAAGAAAGCATGTCGGAATTACACCAACTACCTAACTTACCCGCTTGATATTCCGCCACCGCCAGAAATACCTCCTCCACTTTTACGCTCAACAACATTCATTGTCAAATCAACCTTGCCAGTTTCTGAAGCATTGCATACATTAGATAATAAAATGGCCACAGCACTTTAGCATCTTGAAGCAGATTCACTAATTAGAAAAACAAAGCATCAATGACATTTACCACTGGCTGGCTGAGGTATAATACTAACGTCATCCATAACACCCATTGCCAGCAGCGTATCAACATCTCTTTTCCCCTGAATCATACTGTAGACCTACATAACCAAAGTGTAAAACTGAATCTATGATAAAAACAAAATATTGACAGAAAACCTATCTACAAGCATAGTGGTTGTTATGTTCCTTTAAAATTCTGAAATGGAACATCATAAGTTAGCATTTTTGTCTCAGAGCAACTATAGTACAATGAGATATACCTCTGGACTCTGTTTAAGGGCTATTTTGGACCAACTTTCAATACAAAAGAACAAATAAGTGAAATAAAATATTTGCTAAGACCTAAACCTGCATACCTGTCCCTTCTTAGTTGTAAGTTGTCTGAGAATAGTATCTGGCCTTGTTTTCCCAACAGTTGGCTCCCCACTACCCAAAAGAAAAGGGGAAGTTAAAATATCACATTATACCATAATATGATATATGTTCACTTAATAGTCAATATTGAACAAGTTTACATACGTCTTATCCAGATAACGGATGTATATATCATTAACCTCTGCTTCTGAGGCTTGTAATTTAATAATACCTCCAGAAAGTATTTCTACTCCTGAAACCTGATAAGAGAAAAAATCAGGTAGGACAGGTAGGACCAGAGCATAATATACCTTAGCATTGCAAAAGCATATTATAAAAAATAAAAAAATTAAAAATTAAAATAAAACAACTCTCTTACAGGGGACAATATGAACTAACCATGCCAAAAAGACCCCTTTCCATGTACCAACTATCAATAGAGTTTATTACTTCATCGAGACGCCTGACATTAACAACTTTTCCTGCATAACTTGACATACAATGTGGGCAGGTCTTACATCAGAAATGTTGAGAAGTGAAAGGGCCATTTATTCAAACGGATCTTTAAGTAAATATTTCCAATAAAAAGTAACAAAGATAAACGCACCATATCCATCACGAAATGCATCCTCTATAAACTTCGCCGGAAGAACATTAGCCCCTTCACACACCAAGCCTCGAAACTCTTGGTTTGGTTCTACCTTAGGAAAAGATATGTTGAAAAACATTACATCATGAGTCTATTTATCCCCTAAGCTGGTGAGATTTGATCAACTAGCATTCATTTCCTTTCTCTCAAGAATAAACTAGCATCAATTCTGATTGACTAAATACCTGAAAAATCAACCGAATTCCATCGCGAGTGTCGACGGCAACCGGCATACACGACATGAAGTAGCCACTGGCAATAATCCTGTGCACATCTTCCTGCACCTCACGAACCGTAAGCGCCGAATTCGCGCGCGAAGCTTTCAAAGCATTCAGAGCTTCGGATTCCAAGTCCTTCCTCTCGAACTCCTCCCCGTCCTTGTTTCTCACCAGTACTTCGCTGATTAGAACCCTCTCTTCCTCAGCGGCGCGGCTACTACTCACATTCTTCGACTGAGCCACGGGCCCCGGGTCATCGCCCTTGTACTGAATCAAAGAGCCGGAACTTTCTCCGATTTTGGACTGACTCGACGACGGCGCAGATTCAGAGTCGGATAAAACTAGTGAGGCGGAGCAGAAGAGCGGGGGGTTTTTAAACACCGTGCTGAGAAACCGATTCCTTTTGGCATTTCGGTGCAGAAATGGTTGCTTATTTAAGAATTGGGAGATGAAATTGATTGGCTCAGAGTCGAGGTTGAAATTAAAATTGAAATTGAAGGGTAGTTTGGCAAAATTGCTACGCATAGAAGAGAAAAGGGAGTGGCGATAGACGGGTGAGGAGAAGGGTGGGAGCTTAACGGCGGAGGTGACGAAGCGAACGTCGTCGTTCCCAGCCATTTTCGCCGGAGAAATCGGTGTCAGTTGAGGGGTTTAGAAGGTTTGCCGAGTTCCCAACACTGCGGTGGAGATTTCTTACTGGATCATTTGTCGGCCATTTTCACCGCTGAGAAATGACAGACGAACAAAAACAGAAGCCCAAACTTGGGGTGGGTCATGTGCATATATATATATAACCAGACAAAAACTTATATGCACCCGATTGAACCGATTTGACTAAGTTGGACCGGGTTTGACCCAGTTCAATATTTAAAAAAAAAAAAAAAAAGTCTGTAACTATCTCAAACTTGTTTGTGGGTGGTTTCTCAGTTTGTTCGCTCTTGTTCGTGGGTGGTTTTTCAATTTCTTCTCTCTTGTTCGCGGGTGAGGATATTGTGGAGTTCAAACACTTTCATTCTCACTGTAATCGTGCGCGGTGAGGATATTGTTCGTGGGTGGTTTCTCCCTGTAATCGTGCACGGTGAGGATATTGTGGAGTTCAAACACTTTCATTCTCACTGTAATCATCCTGATTTCGAGCTTAATTTCTCCATCAGAGGCTGCGATATTTTCTGTCGTCCATAAATTGAGGTAACTCTCACTTTTTTGCGATTCGTGTAGTTATTCACGCACTTTAGATTGATGAAGAACAATAAGACATTTCTATGTTTATACTTCAACAGTGTGTTTTGAGTGGTGATTTTATTCATTCAGTATGTTTGAATATAGGGTTTGAGAAGGACTTGTGTGTTTTCGCAATTTTTGGTACTGTTAATTCTTACCCCCCTCCCTGTCTCAATAATTTCTACTATTACTCATAGTAATTGACACATGTGCCGGTACAATCAACATTAGCTGTTAGATTTTGGTGTTCACAATGTTCTAGAGTGGTGATTTCATGTTTTATTCATTCATGTTGTTTGAATCTAGGGTTTTTTTGGTACTTTTAGTTATTACAAATGACACATATATTTTCAAAAACTGATATGCTTTCATTAATTTATACCCCCTACTGTCTTTTTCTGTCGGCTCAATAATTGCTACTATTACTTACACTAATTGACACATGTATCTGTTTTTTTTTTGTCTTCTGAATGATTGTTATTATTTCTCAGAATAATGCCACCAAGGACCAGAGGTCGTGCAAATGATGATTTAAATCCCCATCGAGTTGATGCTTCGAGGGCAGTTGAAGTCCCTATTGCTACTGAGCCTCTAAATATTCTTCCACCAACTGAACTTCCACTGGCAACAGCGAGGAGAAGAGCATTGTGTACTGTTTCTCATGCACCTCCAGCGCGGAAGAAGAAATTAGTTGTCACTTTTGCAGATCAAGACAATCCTGCAGTTCAGAAAGCTACACCTCAAAAACAGCCGAGAGTCGAAGTTTGTGCTCCTGATCAGAAACATTCTAAAGCTACAGCTGCTGTTGATGATTCCCCTCAAAAACAGTCCAAAGGTGCATATCAAAAGCAGTCTAAAGCTGCATGTGATGTTCAAGTTACAACAGTTGTTGATGATGTGCCAAAAAGACTGACCAAAGGTGCAGAAGAAAAACATTCTGAAGCTACATCTGATGTTCCAGAAAAATCTTCAGTAGTTGAAGCTCCAGCTTCTGCTCCACTTCAAAAACAGTGTGAATCTATATCCCCTGCTTCTGAAGATTCTGGAATAACCAAAAAACCTAGTTCTGGAGTTGACATACTTGCTTCAGCTGCAATGGAGACATTGAAGAAGGGGGGAAAAAGGGCGAAAAAAGATTTGTTTCCAAAGATTCTGAAATCCCTAAAAATATCAAGGAGTTGAAGATTACAGCAGATTTTGACACTTCTCAACCTGGGAAACGGAAAAGAAACCAAGCGAGCAAGAAGACCATTTATGAGCTGAGTGATCCTCGAAAATCAAAAGAGTAAGTAAAAAGGTACTTATCATCAAACTACTATAAGAAAAATAAACCTAATACCTTGCTGTTGTTTCTCTATTTTCTGTGCAGTGCTGCAAGTACTATTACTGTAAAGTGTAGGCCTGCTCGATTATGTCAAATCATATCTGAGCTGAATGATCCTTAAATAGCAGCTATGAAAGAAATAGGTTTTGATGGTCTTCTTTACCTGAAGGGGTTTAAGTACATACAATGGTTTAAAATGTCTTGGTTTATTAGAAATTTTAATCCCATTAGCCGTGCTCTTACCTTTTCTAACAATAAGACAATTGTCTATACGGCAGATGATGTTAGGGATTTATTTCTTCTTCCTAGAAATGACGGCAATAAGGTCTTGATAAATGACAAAGAGAGTGACACTATCTTGAATGACTTTAATAGGAGGAATGGGTTTGAGAAGAAGGAGGTGAATCAGTCTAATGTAGCTGATATGTTAAGTGGGCCTAGGTTAAGAGATGGGGGTGATGATTTCAAACGTTTGTTTGTTCTTTATAGTCTGTCAAGTTTCCTTGCCCCTACTAAGAATCAAACAATTGATTTTTCTGTTTTTAAGTCACTGATTGATATCCCTAGTATTATTAGCTTTGATTGGTGCTCATTCGTTATTGAACGATTGTGTAAAGGTGTTCAATCACTTAAAAATGTCAGTGGCTGTGTTTTAATACTCCCCCTTGTTTATTTTCACCGGTTCATGTGGTTGGGTAAAGTCGAAAGCGTAGCTTGCCCTTAATTAAGCATTGGACATCTGAAAAATTCAAAGAGAGATTAGATCTAGAGTTTACTACTGAGGATTTTGGTAGGGGCATTTGGGTAGAAGATACTTATCCAGTCAGTTTGAAAAGGAAAGATCAGACAACAGAATCATGCCCAACCGAAGCCGAACTTGAAGATCAAGTTTTGCCGCATTCAGCCTAAAGAACACCACCCACCTAAATCGAGACCAAACCGATAGCGGAAATGATTATGTATCATCTCGCCAAGAAGTGAGAAGACCGACACGTAGATTAAAGCTATGGCAAAGGATGTAAGTATTTGTATTATCCAAGTGTCAATTGTGTTTAATAAACGTGTCAATTATATTCATAAAAAGTGTCAATTTTTGTTGACTATCTTTGTATGTTTTTTAGGGCATTTAACAATACATCCATGTTTTTCTACGTATCATAGTGTCAATTATGTTCAATAAACTTGTCAATTTGTGTTTCAAAAAATGACAATCTTTGTAATTCAAAGTGTCAATTATTCTCAATAAATGTGTCAATTATGTTGTAGAAAAGTGTCAATGTTTTGTTATGCGAACCGTTGATTAACTTTGTATTTTTATAGGCCTTGAATGAGACATTTCTCGCTCTTGCAAAGGGATTTAAGAGTAATTACTCGTGTTCATCTGGAGAGATTAAAGAAATTAACCGCGGGTGATGATAAAGAGGTTGAAGGAATGGCTTCCCAAGGCTCTGCACAAAATGATATAGATGAAATTTTCCCGAATCCAGATTTTCACTCTCACATTGACATGATAGTTGAACAATTCCTCAATATGAAGAAAGGTTCAAAGCAAGCAGGTAATCTATATAAAGATTTGTTCAAAACAAGTAGGCAAATGACATGTAATCTATCTTTTCTTTTTGTGTAGTGGACAAGGATCATATAAAGACTGGTGAAGAACACGGGAATCATCCACTTCCAAATTTCAGTCTCTTATCACAAAGCACATATGACACATCCCAGGAACAGACTGATGAAGGTGTGGAAATAGTTGGTGATGCACATCTTGATTCTTTGATCACCAGAATATCAGAACTGGCAGCTGCTAATGAAGGTATTCATTATTCTTTAAATTGACACTTTGATAAATAATAATTGACACATGTCTCCATCCAAATGACACTCTATAATTAACAGTTTGCCTATTGAAAATAATGGATCCATGGCAAGTTTGCAATGTTGATTGGATTGCTAGAGGAGAAAATTGTAAGTATACTTCCCAATTCATGAAGAAATATGTGAAACAGTTGTCAGAACTTAATCAAATGGAGAAGGATGTTGTTGGTTACTTTTTCCACACACATCGACCAAAAATTGAGTAAGTATTTATAGTTTCTTTGTTCTTTAAAACTATGTTCTTAACTATCAGTGGTTAATATATTTTTTCAAAAAACAGAGAAACTGTCTTTGCTCATGCGGGTCGATTCTTCGTGTCATTCTACGCTATGAACAGCATGACAGATTCTACATTTATTGACATTAGTGTTATTGATGTTTGGAGTCCGTTGTTCGAACAAAGCGAGAAATATCGAGCTCAAGCCCATTCAAAAAACATTGACAAGTTCTATTTTAATTCTCAATTCTCGGTAAACAAAATTGTTATTTTCTCATCTTTTTTTAATAAATTGTTCTACTGATTATTTTTTTCCCATATAGAATGCTCTTAAAGTCTGCACAAATGAAAAAGATTGTACAAAGAAAGTTGAAAGGGAAGTTGATGTCATAAATTGTTGGATGTATTGGATGACACGCTTAGAACAGGGTGCTGATCTCATGAAGGCAAATTTGGTAAGAGGAAATTTCATTGATTTTTTCTGATATAGATATATTATATGCTGAAATATTTTCATTCTTATATAGATATATTTTCCGATATGCTTCAATACTCATTTTTTTGGAGCTGTAATTGACTTCAATATGAGAAAAGTACACTATATTGACAATGTGAAGTCAAATTCAAAAGAGAATTCAGATTTCATGGGCCTTGTCGAAGAACTGGTATGTATTTAGTCATTTGTATATATTATATAATCTAAGTGTCAATCTATTTAATTGGAAGTATCAGTTTTATTGATATAAAGTGTCATTCTATGATATCCTAAAGTTGCTGTATCATCCCAAAGCTGCTGAGTACGATGGATATGTCATTGAAAACATAGATTTTGCATGGCAGAATGATAGAACTAATGTTGATTGTGGTGTTTTTCTAATGAATCACATGGAAAACTTCATAGGGGTGCCTTATGAGTGTGAGGATTTGTTGCAGGTATGACTTTAATATGTTTTCTCGTTGTATCTGCTTATTCTTCTAAAAATTTAACTAACTTGATTTTTTTTCTTGCTTTATATTATTAGATTGGTCGAAGAAGAATGCTTCGAGCAAAATATTGCACAAGGATTATCCTTTCAAGTTACAATGAGCTAATGCAAGCTGATCTGGCGGCAGTTCAAAATTTTGTATCAAAATCATGATTTCAAGGAGGAGGTTGTTGAAGAATTGTTTCATTAACTTTGTTAGATGCATTTGAATATTAATGATCTAGCTTTTAAGATTTGTTGTTAAATATTGGAACAAGTTTTCTAGTGTGTGTGATATTAATGTGAATCTTTATCTACTGATGATGTTAAATCGTGTTATTTCTTAGTTCTTTAGTAACAGTGTCAATCATCTTCGAACAAAGTGTCAATTATGTTACGTAAAAGTGTCGATGTTTGTATTTTTTTTATATGTTATAGAAAAGTGTCAATTATGTTTCAAAAAAGTGTCAATCATGTTCAATAAATGTGTCAATCATGTTCAATAATGGTGTCAATGTCGATAAAAGAACGTGTGAATTCAACTAACATAATTGTATCTACGGTGCGTGTCACTTTAAAGTGTCAATTCAAGTAATATAATGTGTCAATCATGATTAAAGAAAGTGTGGATTATTGATAAAACAAAATGTCGAATATACTACACAAAATTGTCAATTATGTTAATTAAAAGTTTCATTGTTGACAAAAGAAAGTGTCAATGATTTTCATTAAAAGTGACAATTATGTTCATTAAAAGTGTTCAAGCATAATATTAATTGTCTACGCGGCGCGTGTCAATCTTGACTAAACAACGTGTCAATTAAACTAACGTGAAAAGTGTTCTAGAATAGTCTCAATCATTGATTAAAGAAAATGTCAATCACACTACACAAAAGTGTCAATTATTTTTACTAAAAGTGTCAATGTTGATAAAAGAACGTGTCAATTGTTACCTAAAACAACCTTGGATTAGGAGTTTTGGTACCAAACTCCTTTATTGGTTTTGAGGTTGAAGTATCTCTTAATGCTCTCCTCTTCAGCTTCTTTGTTTTTGTATTACCCTTTATCCTTTTCTGTTTTCTCCCTTTTGTGATTGCATGAGATGGATCCAAGACTTGATTTGATGAACTTGAAATAATAATGTCATGTACTGGTTTTTCCTTTGCAGCAATCAATGCATTGACATTCGAAATCACATTATTAATCCCATCTTCGACAGTTCTCCGCATCTCTTCACTTTCTTGTACTTTTAGAACAAGATTATAACACTTTCTCATCAATTGACTT
Organism: Lavandula angustifolia; assembly: GCA_028984105.1. Classification (NCBI taxonomy): domain Eukaryota; kingdom Viridiplantae; phylum Streptophyta; class Magnoliopsida; order Lamiales; family Lamiaceae; genus Lavandula; species Lavandula angustifolia. Next base: position 30,963,825 of record CM054802.1, on the reverse strand, counting down.
CTCCAAGAACTCTTCTGAAAAATTTCAGAAGTACTATTTGCCTCAGCAGCTTTATCCCATACCTCTTGCTTGGCAAATTTTGTCCATCTTTTCTTGATGTAGCAATCTGGTATTTCAGTCACACAATGGACATGTAGTATTCTCAAACAATGATAGCATAATAGTCCACATTCTTCAAATCTTTTGCAAGAGCAGCCTACCAAACTTCCAAAAGAATAAAAACTGACATATTGATGATTATTGTTACTGTCATTAGTAACCTGATAAATCTTCACACCATCTTCTTCACATATAAACTGGAATGTAGTGGAAATCGATGTCAAGAACTCTTTCTCAAAATTTTTAAAAACTGTAAGAGTATATACCTCAGAAGCATGCTTGAGAATTCCCGACAATGGCAAGCAGGATACAGGGCGGGCTATTGAACATTGGAATTCATCCTTTGATTCATTACTTCTCCATTGTTCAACTGTTCTCGAAAAGATTTTGTAAAATTCATACAAACTCGTTGTCTTTTTGCAAAGAAAACCCAACGCATTATTTGTGCTCTCACTTCTTTGTGAAGATAAGATCCCGGCAGAGAAAAAGTCCTTGTTATAGGCAGTGCTCCATTTTTCTCTGAGTTGATACAACCTACCAAACCATTCTTGATCTTTCAACCCATAGGATGAAACCATTGTGTTCCAACAATCCTCAAACTCATCTTCATTTAAACGTACCCGTCAAACATTTGCTAAATGCATCGTTGAATTCCTTATTATATTTCAATCTTCCAAATCTGCTTATTGCATTTTGGTACAAATGCCATATACAAAGTCTATGCTTTGTTGTTGGGAACACCTTCTCTAGTCCATTTGCAATAGCTTTGTCTTGATCTGTGAAAATACTAACTGGACTTTTATTTCCCATTGACTTTTTGAACACATCAAGCAACCATGCAAAAGACTCCTCTTGCTCATTTGATATAAATGCACATCCAAACATAACATTTTTGTAGTAGTTATTCAATCCAACTAAAGGTGCACAAATCAAGTTATACCTGTTAGTTCTATACGTCGTGTCAAAAATAAGGACGTCCCCATATACCATATAGTCTTCTTTCATCATGGAGTCTCTCCAAAATACATTACGTAACCTACCATCATCATCAAGCCTCACACGGAAAAAGAAGTCTGGGTCTTCAGCATTTTGCTGGTGGAGAATGTCAATCAAGCTCTGTGCATCGCCACCTTCTACTGCTAACATTTTCAGTTGGTTGACAAAGTTTAAGTGATCCTTCTCGGTATGACCAAGAAGTTGCTCACCACCTGCATCATGGGACATGAATCGGAATGTGTCTATAGCCCTTATCCCAGATGATAGCATACCTTCAATAAGTGCAGCCTTCTCACTTGTAATTGTCCGTTCTGAACGATGCATGTAGCTCAATTCTTTCCTACATAGTGTATGGTTGTGTTCCATGACATGTTGAGTAACTTCATACATTTCATCATCTGTTAGTTTGATTTTCAACATAGCTTTACAATTCGTGCGAGTTACGTACTTTCTAGAACTCTTTTCTTTAGCACCCAAAGAATCAGTTGCATTGCCTCGCACTCCTTGAGATGAGCACACAAATATCTTTGCAATAGTAACACCAGCAACATTTTTTATTGAATTTGATTTTCTTACGCTAAATCCAACATTAGCAGCATGTGCACAGTACATTTGATACATATACTCAATGCTGCTATCCTTTAAACCAAGCAAAGAACCCGACAAATCTGTAATATTATCTATAACAAGAAGAACAGAACAAGTGTGTCACTTGTAATAAATATAAGTGTCAATCTTCAATAAACAAAAGTGTAAAAACAGAATGTAACACTTTTATGTAATAATAGTTTTTAATACCTTCTCTCGTATGAATATCATGACAAAGACGATTAACAATAACTGAAACAAGTGTTCCATCATTGACAGCTGTTTGGCTATCTTCAATCCCTGATTTGCAACTTTCTGAAAGACTGACACTTTTACCTACAGAAAGTAACACTACAGTGAAATAAAATGACACTGCTCTATAAAAATACATTTAATTTTTTTTTCTTACTATTTTCTGAATCATTTGTCACTATACATTGTGTATTCAGAGGTTGAATATCATCACAATTGTTCTGGATGTTTGTTTGGGCTCCATATTCTGCAAGGAAGTTTGAATTGCAACAAGATCAAGCATAATAAAGAAAGTTGTTAATTATCATTAGAAAGTGTGAATTTGATCCTACCACAAACAAATTGACACAATAATCATACCAAAGTTTATTGCACAGAGCACATGCAGAATAAAAACCAGAAACACTAATTGAAGTTTCACTCTTCCTGAAGTAAAGTGTCAATTATTTAAAATAATGTGTCAATTATGAACATAGAAGCTGTTACTTGAATTCAATATCCATACAACACTTCAATCACCAAAAATTAAAGCATCACAACAACAAGAGAATATTAATTAAAGTGTCAATTCTTATAAAAAAAGTGTCATTACCTTCAATACTGGATCGAATATCTAATTCAAAATCCATTTTTGATTTTTGATTCCAACTAAGAAATTTGATACCAAATTTGATACCCAAGCTCGTTTGAAAGAAATTCCACAAAATTCGTGGTGAATTTTCGTCGTCTTATCTTCGCAGCAGCCGAATTCTTCCACGGTCGTCGAATTCCTCCACCTCTTCTCGGCGCCGCCGTCGAATTCCTCCACCGTTTCTCTAGAGCAGCGCCGTATATGCGCCTAATTGAACCTCAACTGAGATAATTGTTGATCGAATCTTATGAAATCCCAGCTTCAATCGTATGAGATCGAGTTGGTTGAAATCTTCAATAAATGTTGCGGCTGCGCGAGCTGTAGGTTTTATTTTGGTGTTTTAAAATTTTTTTTTATTAATGTAGAAAACCGGGTCAAACCGGGTCAAAATTAAAAATTGGATCATGTTGCATGTATAACATGATGCACACAAGTCCATCTCTATATACCCATTTCCAATTTGGGAAATGCAATCAAGCTACTTTCTATCAAAAATGCACTAATGTCCATATGTTCTTTTTTACCTTCAAAAGGAGGTCTAGACCATAGCCTGCACATAGGGTTGTAAAATGAATCAAATAATTTTGCTCGATTCGGTATTCGTATTCGATATTCAATTTTTTTATTCAAAATTTTGATATTCGAATTTGAATATGTATATTCGATTCGATTTGATTAGTATTCAAATACGAATATAAAATTATGATATCCGATTTGATATTCGCAAATATTCGATTAATTTTTTTAGCATATTTAATAAATAAAATATAATAAATAAATATAGTAATGAAATCCATTAATAATTTAGTCCATAAATACTATATAATGATCATAATCAATTAACTAAGAAAATATTAAAATATACATTATATAATAATAAATATTTTAAAAGTGACGCTATTACTAAGGAAATATTAAAATATACATTATATAATATTAAGTCTTCTAAAACTGACGCTATTACTTTGAATATATTTCAAGTTTTCAACCAAGAAACAACCTATAATATCCGATTCGATTCGAATATTCGAATAACATAAACGAATCGAATTTAATATTCGAATAATAAACGAATACGAATATGAATACTGTTGGTCCGGAGACGATAAGTCAGGTGTAGAGGGGGGGTGAATACACCTGAGCTCAGTTTCTTTTTCTCAATGAAGATCAGCTGAGCTGTTGATTGCACTGATGAACAGTGCCAAATAAGCCTTCGATCGCGGGACAGAGTGAGTCAGCTCCTCGAGCTCTCTCCCTACTGACTGTTGTCAGTACTTTGAGAATCAGTCGGAGACCGTTGTGCGGAAAGTGTGGGGCCCGGAATTCGTCTCTTTTGAAAATACGTTTTAGCAAATTAAATCTTTTGGTCAGTGCGCTTTATAAAATACGTTTTATGCAAGCTTATGATTTTCAAGTCAGTTGAATGCTATGCAATAGAACAGTAAGAGAACACAAGCGATTTAACGTGGTTTGGATACGCAAGATCCTACGTCCACGGTCCTGAACAAAGCAGGAGAACTTGTTGATTATTCTGAGCAAGCCTCAGCGGGGATACTGTGCGGACCCGGACGGTTCCCTCTAAGTTATAGTCCTTAGCGACTTTACAATCCAAACCTAAGTCTGAAAGGGAAGGGAATTTTCTCCAACTGAGAAGGAGTTCTTACAATAAGAACAATTCACTAAATGTGAACTCCTTCGAATCTAAGCTATAAATATGACAATGAGCTTAGTCTAGAGAAGAAAGGGATCTAAGAACTCTAGAGAGAAAAACAGAGAAATCTTCTAAGTACGCAAGTTTTCCTCTGGATGATCTTTGAGTGTTCTAGAGCGTTTATGAACTTGAGCTTGTCCCTCCAAAATTCCGTCGTTCGGAGCTTCAAAAACTTCCCTATTTATAGTTGTGAGTTATGGCATATGTCCGTTGGAGACGACGATGCCACGTGTCACAAGCTTCCAAGGAAAACGGCCATAATTCGAACTTGTTGCGAAGGGGCGGTTAATGCACTGTTCATGAGAGCAGCTTTACTGTGTAGAGTAGGTAAGCGTTGTCGGCTTCTCATTGGTCGAGGTTTGTAGTTGGTGAGAATGTCAGAGTTGATCGTTCAACAACCTCGTATATCTTCTACTGAACTTTTCGAAAAGACTTGAATAGCTGGGTCGCTTTCCGTAGGATACGATGGGACGAAAAGTCTCTGTCTTCTTCAGTGAGTCGGTCGACAGGGCATCTACCGAGTAGGTCACCGGGCGACCGCGAAGGTGCGTGCTTGTTTCTCGTTCTTACGCGATGACTATCACCGGGAGTAGTCTTCTGCGATGATTTGTCAGCGATGCGCCGTCTTCGACCGAGTGGAAGATCATTGCCGACTAAAGAACACAAGCGATTACACGATGACGTGGGGTTCTCGAAAAGTATCTTCGACAGAAGATCAGTTCAACAATCAATACATCAAGTCTAACCTATACATCAGCTAATCCTAACGACACATTAATCTATCAGCTAGGTTTTGGGATCTTCAATTCCATAGTACTACTATGATTTCCCCCAATTTTCTTTTAACCGAACAACAGCTGAGTATCATCTACTGACTCATATCCAACAATTTCCCCCTAATTGATGATGCCAAAACCTCTACCTCTACCTCTTAAACTTCTTAAGTCTATAAAAGATGCTATCCTACTGACAACAATTTCCCCCTTACAACATTCTGAGGGAAAGAAAAAAAAATAAAGGAATTTCAATACTTCAGTAGGTGGGAGATAGGCAAAATCAGAGAAACTGACTGTGAGTGTGTGTCAGATCACTTAGTGATCAGTCGTGAAAACGCAATGCAAAGAGCTGAAAGACAATGAGTAATTGTCTGACAAGCAATAGGAACTGATATATATAATCAATGAAGTACAGGTTCCTATCACTATTACAAGAGATAGAAAAGAGAAAGACTACAGATGCCTGAAGGCTTGAGTGCGTTCCCTGAATCCTGCAGATCTGTCCATGGGAGGTTCCAGACGATAGTATAAGTAGATTCTCTTCCTCAGAGTCTGGACATCCTCGTCGTCTTCAGCTAGGTCGACACTCAGGTTGAAGCGGAATGCTGCAGCTCTGATCTCATCCTCTATATCCTTTGTACATAGAACTCCGCGCGCAGTTCTAGGAGGTGGGATGCGCCTGAAAGCTGGAGCTCTAAACGGAATATTCTCTCTCTTCATGATCTCCTTGAGCTGTTCCCTCAGCTCTGAATTGTACATAAGCATGAACTCATCAAATGCTTGATCGATAGGTTGCTCTCGAGGATAGAATCCCCAAACATAGTAGCCTTTGATAAATTGCTCTTTAAGTTCTTCCCATTGATCATTAACCTCAGCCGGAACCCATCGATCGACATGAACAACTGAGTCCTTCTTGGCGAGAGGTGTTCTCTTCCTTGATCCTCTTGGGATTTGTCTTCTGGGATCAGCTGCTGGCTTCTTGGATAGGCTTATCATCTTAGCCATATCAGCCATTCTTTTCTTTTCTCGGAGAGCCGCTGCCCTACAGTCTCCACGTATGATATTTAGGCCTTGCAGCGTCGCCTCCCAGGTCGCTTGATCTTCCGCTATCTGCTCAGGTGTTAGAGTAGGAGTGGGAATGCTCTGAGTAGTAGCTGGGATCTCAGTCGGAAGAGCCTTAGCAAATTCTGCTTGGGCTTTCTTCTTCTGCTCTTCGACTGATTCGACCTTTTTCTTGCCTTTGCCCCTAACAGCTTTTGCCCTTGGGCTTCTTTCTTACGCCTGCTTTGCTTCTTCAAGCCGACGCTCTCGGTCCAGCTTATCTTGCAGCTGTTGGGCAATATTGAGGTCATAAGCCTCTTGCTCCGCTTTAGATTTGAATTTATGGAGCGAGAAGGAAGGAGGAGTAGATACAGTTGCAATCTCCTTCCCCGGCCTCTGCGGTGGCAATTGTTCAAGCTCAGACTCTTCTTCTTCTGTCCCCTGCTCAATAAATCTGGTTACTTCTTCAATGTGAGCGCAGAAGAGGAGATGGGGGTCGGTTGTAGTGGAAATTCTAGGAGAAGGACCTCAGAAGAGTTCTTATCCTGAGTAGTAGAGGGTCCTTCCTCCTGAGCCCTTTCCCCCTGAGTCTGTGCGGGTTCTTCAGCTGTGGAGGGTCTCTTCTCCTGAACCCTTTCCCTGATTATCTGTACATCAGCTGTATCCGTTTCAGATTCATCTTTTATTATACCTTCCCCCTTTTTGGCATCGGCGGCCTTTATCGAGGTTGGTACGGATAGCTGTGACTTCTTTTTCCGGCTTGTGAACTGAATCCTTAATCCGATTTCTTTGTGGATTCAAAGTCTTTGACGAGATCGCAAGTATAATTCCCGGTCTTTTTCTTGATCGGCTCTAGATGTTTTGAGTGTGCGGTGACTCAGACGCAGTTTCAGCAGAGCTTGATCATGCGATTCGGTCATTTCCTTCTGAATAGTTTTCAGAGCCTCTGCTGTTGAGTAATGGCTTTCTGAAGGCTAGAGGTTGCAATCGTATTTCTTTCGTCGATCTTTGTCTTAACAGATTCAAGAACTTGAGTCAGCTGCTCGGAAAATATCTTATGCTGATTCTGGAGCAACTACTGACTCTGAGATTCTAGATCGACTCTCTGAGCTGATAACGCGGCCTCAATAAGCTCTTGAAAATTTGGTTGCTGAGGAGCTTCTGGAGTCTTTGAGATGCCGGTTGCTAATCTGTCTAGGCTCTCTGTCTGAGCCTTAGTATACTTCGCCCATTTGATATGAACATCTTTGGCGAGAAGTCTGTTTTTCTCTCCTTGGCGTCGGATGGCTTTGTTGACACCGATGGGTTGAATCTGGTAAGAACTGGTTTCGAGCCTCTGCTCAGAAAATGTGAGAAGCTGCTCCCTATTGTACTTCGGAGCACCTTGAGCATCACCTGATGTATCAGGGTTTGGTGATTTGCTCTTCTCACGGGGAGTTGAACCCTCAACAGAGCCTCCCAACTCTGTATCCTTGGGTGTGTCATCCTTCCTCTGATTGTTGTCATCATCATCGTGCTTATCATCAGCAGGAGGAGATGGGGGTGGAGGAGTGTTACCAGGGACTGACTCTCGCAAGCTTAGAAGGTAAAGTATTGCGGCTCTGAGATCTTCAAGAGTAGCTAAGTCAGCTGGTTCTCCGTACCCTATTACTTCTTGTAGCTTCTGCTCCTCATCGTGCAGGTAGATAACTGAGTGGGTTTTGATTATGTCTTCTAGAATATCCCAACTCAGAAATCTTAGAAGCATTTGAACCCTAGCCCTGATGGCTATGTCGACTAAGTCTGAGTGCCCAGCGATCTCAGGAATATGATCGTGTACTTCAGTGCGGCACGGAGACGAGTGGTGTAAATAGCCGTCCACTCGGCGCATTCTCCTCGGTCGGTTCCCCGACTTCCGACCGTGTCTCCTCTCGAGCTAATCACCTGGACTTTATCTTTGAGGGTCGCACCCTCAATGCCGATATCGAGAATCTAAAACCGCTCTTCTTGAGTAGGAGGAGGAGTGGGTTCAATAATAGAGAGGGGCTGAGCAGCTGAGACCTCAGCTGGTCTGGTCTTGGTCAGCCGCCTCTTCTTAGGCACTTCGGTATGAGGGGGCGGAGCGGATCTTGCTCTCTTCGGCTCGGGCGGCCCCTTACCGATAGACTTCTCCGTCGCTTCTTTAGTCCGAAACTTTATCGGCCTTAGTGTTGTACGGCTTTGAGTCTTCAAAAGCCGAGTTCCTCTGTACAACACTCTCTATTAGGGCCCGACATCTTGGTCCCGAATAGAAGCTTACCCACACCGGCCAACCTCCTCTCGCCGGTGGGTAGCGTAGTGAACTTCCGGGCTTGGGCTTTCATCCGAGTTGTATAATAGTCGGCCCGAGTTCACTTCTACTCCATCATCTATAGCCATCATCAGTGAATCCTTGGCTTGGACAGGTTGATCGTACGATCCAGTGAGCTTGTCGGTATGTGCGAGACCACATACGCTAAACCTCTGTCTTGAGGTAGCAAGAGATTCCTCGGGAGAGAGCTGTCTTGAACGTCGGATCAACTGCGTCCACGTAACTTTTGCACATAAGCGTTGATCTCCCTCTCCTTATATCCGATAGAGGAGATTCCGAAGTAGGAAGTCGAAACGCGAGGACCGTGAGCCTCTCGGATGTTGAAGGTTTTCTCGAGACACCTTCCACTTGTTCGAATTAGTCTCCTCCATGTAAGAAAATGAGGCTTCTTCTCCTCCGCGAGCCATTGAATTCCGGTTGAAATATGCCTCCGCCACTTGCCTCGACGGGCACGGGGATGCTTGGTCACGAGGGTCTCAAACCCGGACCTCTCCGGAGCATCGAACATTGGTTCCAAATATGGGATATCCACTCGGCGGAAAGCCATTGTGGGTTCGAACTGAATCTGGATGGTCATGATCTCCACTATAGGTTCAGGAGTCTGTACGATCGCCATAGAAATCTGCAAAACAACTTGTTAGCACTTGAAAATAGAGTAAGTTAGTAGTTATCAGTAGATTTTAATACATTACCGAGTATTAGAGCTTGAAAGATGCACAGGCAAGGCAGTTATAAGAAGTAGAAACTGATTGCGAGTAAAGCTCGTAAGGTATGAAAATGGCGAAAAGTAAGGAATGATAGAAGATGAAAGATTTTGTATATATTGACTTGATTGCACGTTTTAATCTAACGGCTGAGTTTTAATCTTTCATTACTATGGACGGCTAAGATTTAATGTTAAAAAAAGGAATGATTACCAAAGCCGCGTAAGACATAGATCTACGTAATAAAGGTAAGTGAGAAGACATGCATTAAATGCACGACAGACAGCTTTAATTACTCAGTTTATGCGAATGAAAAGGTTTCCTACTGACCTTTCCTTAAACTATTAATGGCGGGAAATGAATGCACATTAACTACTGAGTGTGAGCGACTGATGCAATAAATGAGAGCATGCCTAAAAAAATAAGTACATAAAATTACGCAAACCTCTTCAGCTGAACTTATCAGCTGGTTACCGTTATGTATAAGGAGAATGGTTGTCATGCTGATGACTATGTTCCCCCCCTTGCGTGTACAAGTGTGACTTTCCCAACCGAGTCATTAGTACTTAGTTATCGGACTGGTCGTACGATTCCTTATGCTGATACCAATTGTTACCAATTGTTGGGCAATGATGTTCTCAGTAGTCGGCATCTACCGACGCATCTCAGTAGGATCCAGTAGACCTAGCTCAACTGATAGTTCTCTGAACTTGTTCTCAGCTAGTGGTTTGGTCAGTATATCTGCCCTTTGCTTGTCAGTATGGATCTTCTCCATCCTGATATCCTTTTTCTCGACATGGTCTTTGATGAAGTGGTGTCGGATATCCACGTGCTTGCATCTGGTATGTAGAATTGGGTTCTGAGTTATGGCAATTGCACTTGTGGAGTCGCAGTAGGTGGGCACTTCATCTTGAGTTATACCATAATCTCTAAGTTGTTGTCGAAGCCAAAGGATTTGGGCACAGCAACTTCCTGCAGCCATGTACTCAGCTTCAGTAGTGGACGTTGCTATTGAATGCTGCTTCTTTGAAAACCAAGAAATCAGCTTGCTGCCTAGGAACTGACAAGTTCCGGAAGTTGACTTTCGATCTATCTTGCATCCTTCATAATCAACATCAGAATAACCTGTTAGTATTAAGTTATCATCAGCAGGATACCATAACCCAGCATCAGGTGTTCCTCTTAAATAGCGCAGAATCTTCTTCGCTGAGTCTAAATGACTTCGCTTGGGATCTGCTTGGAATCTTGCGCATACACCTACAGCATAAGTTATGTCAGGAAGGCTAGCTGTTAAATAAAGTAAAGAGCCTATAATAGCTCTATAGACAGTAGAGTTAACAGAAGCTCCCTCTTTGTCTAGATCGATTTTAAAGTTTGTGTTCATGGGGATTTTTGGTAGGCTTCTTTGGAGTCGCGGCCGAATCTTTTGAGAAGGTCTCGAGTGTATTTGGCTTGATTGATGAAGATTCCTTCGGTGATTGCTTCACTTGAAATCCAAGGAAATAATTCATCTCTCCCATCATGGACATCTCGAATTTCTCTTTCATCATCTTCTCGAAGCTGGCGGCATATGGTCTCATTTACTGCGGCCGAAAATGATGTCGTCCACGTAGATTTGCACTAGTAGGATGTCATCTCCCGACTTTATGTTGAATAGGGTGCGATCTACTCGTCCCCTTCTAAAAACCTTTTACGAAGTAGAAAGTCTCGATAGGGTATCATACCAAGCCCCGGGTGCTTGTTTTAACCCATACTGAGCTTTCCTAAGTCTCGTACACTCGATGTCCCTGCCGAAAGTCGGGCGGTTGTTCCACGTAGACTTCTTCCTTCAGATGCGCCATTCAAAAAAAAGCTGACTTTACATCCATCCGATAGACTTTGAAGCCTTGATGTGTTGCATAAGCTAGGAATAGACGAATGGCTTCCAATCCCAGTGTTCGGAGCGAACGTTTCATCAAAGTCAATTCCTTCTGCCTGACTGTATCCCTTTGCAACTAGTCTTGCTTTATTTCTGACAATGACGTTGTTTTCATCTCGCTTGTTTTTGAAGACCCACTTAGTACCAATCACGTGCTGATGTCTAGGTCTGTCAACAAGCTCCCATACTTCATTTCTGACGAACTGGTTCAGCTCTTCTTGCATGGCTATGATCCAGTCAGCATCATTAAGTGCGTCCTCTATCGACTGAGGTTCTTCTGTAGACAGAAAACAAGAGTAAAGTGAGCTTTCTCCTTGACTTAATCTTGATCTCGTCCTTATAGTTGCTGATGGATCTCCAATGATAAGATCTGAAGAATGAGCATCGAGCCACGAACGCCTGAGTCGGGCTTCTTCTTCTGATACTACTTCGCACGCCGCAGGGAGTGTTAGGCATTTCAGTAGTAATCGTTCGCGATCGTAGCAATTCGGTAAGAAGGTTAGGATCTACTGAGTTTCCAGGTTCAGGGGCATTTAGCTCAGGAACATTAATCGTTCCCCCTGAGTTTATATTCTCAGTAGAGGTCTCAGTTACCACAGGGGCTTCCTCATCGACCGATGTTACCTGTTGTTGATTCTGTTCGATAGAATCAACTGGGTCAGCTACATCGATTGTTGGTTGAGTCTGAGTTTGTTCATCATCTGACTCATCATCCCAACAATGCTGGATCTTTTCGGCTTTATCGGAAAGTCCGAGATCCCGTAGCTTCTTTCGCCGACATCATCGTATTTGACTATGTTTCTTTCCCCGTTCTCGCAAACAAATTCATCAAAAACAACATGAGGGCTTTCCTCCACACAAAGAGTCCGATAGTTAAAGACTCTGAAGGCTTTATTGACTCGAGAGTATCCTAAGAAAACTCCTTGATCAGATTTGCTATCAAAGACCTTCAGCTGATCATTCCCATTATTGTGGATAAAGCAAGGACAGCCGAAAATATGAAAATGAGAAATAGAAGGAATTCTCCCTTTCTATAATTCATATGGTGTCTTCATGTGTTCTTTGAGTGAGTAGTGAGCGATTCCGAGTATAGCGAAGGCGGTGTCGGTAGCATCGGCCCGGTAACTTCGAGGGTAGTCCGAGAATCTGCGAGGAGCGTTCTTGCTTGCTTCTTTGAGTGTTCTCGTTCTTTCGTTCGAAGCAAGTCCGTTCGCTGAGGGGGTGCGTGCGGTGATGTCTCGTGCTTAATTCCCTCTTTATCGCAAGTATGTCTTAACTACCGAGTTTAGAAACTCGTTCCTCTGTCCGAGCGAATTCTTTGAATCTTGATGTCCTTTTCCACACCGAGTTTCTTCAGCAGATTGGGCAACTCGGTTTGAACATCGATTTATTGGCGATGAAGATGACCCAAGTATATCTCGAGTAGTCGTCAATAACGACGAGGGCATACTTCTTGCCTCTTATAGTCACTTGGAGAGACCGGCCCGAATAGGTCCATGTGCGGCGGTCGAAGGATTCCATCGGTGGAAGGTGACGGAATAGGTGGATTGCTACTCTTTGTTTGCTTTCCCTTCGGACATGCTTCACAATTTCTGTCTTTAACGAACGATTCGTTGGGCGGTCCTCGACTTTGGAGTTCTTGGCTAGCTAGTTCATGGTCTTGAAGTTCGAGTGGCCGAGTCTCTTGTGCCATAGCCATCCCGACTTGTCATCGATTTTTGTCTCGTGCTAGTAAGCAAGCCTCGGGTTACTGCGGTTTTCCGACCGCAACATAGATGTTTTTCCTCCGCGAACCCGATAACACTTTGTTTTCCCCGTAGATTTGTCAACAATATCACGTAAAACCAGCGTACAAAGATTACTCTATTAAGATTATCACGAATTGATCGACCGAAAGGAGATTATGTTGAAGTCCTTCAACATATGTTACTCTTGAACCGTAGCGGTCCCAATTGTCGGCATTCTCGTATCCCCTTGTATAGCCTTTGGAGTTGTCACCGAATTCAATTTTGGGACCATCTTCTTGTACGTAGTTGGTCGCAGAGCTCTTCCGGTAAGTCATGTGTCTCGAGCGGTCGCCGTCCACTATCCAAGGGTCCTTATGCACTCGCAAAACGAGGCATTTTTAGGTACCATTTGGTTCGATTGGGTCCTTACTGGTTAGTGGGTGATTTCGGAACCCGGATCTGTCTAGGAACCTTAGAAGTCTGAGACTTCTTCTTCTGAACCTTGTCAGCTTTCTTCTCCACAGGACTTGGAGATACTGACTTTTTTGCCGATGATTTTGGGGTTCAGGCGCTTTCTTCTTCTTAGTCTTAGCGCTTCTCCTGACCCTGAGCTCATAGTAGTACGAGCCGTACTGAGCCGGGTGCTCATACAGTGGCTCCTTGTACGTTCTGCCCATCTGACCTTCTTGGTTCCCCCTGAATTTGATCGCGGTATCCCGGGGCCGGGAACCTTTGCTCACTGCTTGTTGCTACTCGGGCCGAGGTGCAATCATTTTCTCGTTTGTTCTTCGCCCGAGGTGTAGTGTCGGCAGCTTGCACCTTTCCTCTGACGAACCTATCAGCCAGAGTTGCTGAGTTTTTGGAGGTAGAAGCTTCGTGGGTATAGCCAAGGCCTTCTTTTACAGTAGTTGGCCGTTGTGCTATGAGCATGCTTTCTAGCTTCTCCTTAGCTCCCGTGCTTGTTCGGTCATCGATCCTCTCCGGGACCTCATCACTTCTCCCGAGAGAATCATAGTCCTTCCGTACGTCCGAGAGTTTCGACCGAGTTGGGCTATTTCGGTCTCTTTCTCGAAATTGTCCTTAGTCAGGACTGAGATCTGAGTCTCTTGAAGCTGAGACTTAGTCATAAGAGATTCAATCTCTTTCTTGAGTCTCGTAACTAGATTCTCTGACTCAGTAGAGACCCGACAATCGAAGAAAGTCTCCGATTCTCGGCCTTTACTGTTCTAGTTCTCGGATGGTTCTGCTGAATTCTCTACTCAGCTGAATCTGTTCCTCTAGTAGATCGTCGTAGGCTTGTACCACATCTAGAGGATCATCTCGAGACCGAGCACGTGTCATGTGTGCTTTGTGTGAAGAAGAGGTAATATTAAGTTTAGAATTTACCTCGGCCTCTTCTCCGGCCATCGATACCTTGTTCACTCGATTCCTCGGGAACCTTCTCTCCGACTTCAACGGCCTACGAATGCGGCTTCATCTTCGAAGAATACATGAATGTATCTTCTTCAATTGAGTGTTCGGATATCTCTCCCGGCTATGTAGGCTCGCCTTCGCTTGGCAAATTTTTCTCTTCGGCTTGCCCGTTACGCTCTTTGAGCGGTCGAGAGTTCGGGACAATCATACCGATAGTGTCCCTCCTTCTTGCGGTTGTAGCGAGGTGGATGTTCTGCTTGCTCTTACCACGGTGATTCTTTAGACGGACCGGCGACGAGACTCCGATTTCCCGCATTCAGTAGAAGGATTAGATTCTTCTTTCTTATGATAGTCTTTCTTACCCGAAGAAGAATCTCGGTTGTATTTCCTCGGCTTTACGACTTTCTCCTTTTCCCTCCGATATTTGAGAGCCATCGGTGCTAGGCGACCGTGGCCTGGAGTCTCGGAAGACTTTGCTGCGATGTGGCCACGGCTTTGCTTGAGAAAATAGGCTTGGCTCTCGTGTTGCTTGATCGTTGCCTTGAAGGCATGGTCGAACCGTGTGTCACTTGGAGCGCTTAAGCACTTTTGGGGTAGGCTATGCTCGAATTCCTCCGATTTTAATTCTGAAAATATAACATCAGGAGTTAGAGCATTTAGATCAGAGCGACGTAAATAGGTAGCAAAAGGAAGCCACTTCTGTCAGGGCAACGCTCTCAAGATCTTGGTGTTCATCTCCTTGTTGGTGAACGACCTCCCCGACCCCATTGATGACATTGACTTGATTGGTGAATCCGACACTCGGCTCGTCAATGGTTTCGATGAGGCTCCATTGCAAAGGCGTCGAACTTCCGAAGCTCTAGCTCGAGCTTGTTTTCTTTGATCCGAGGGGTTCCATGGCTCGATGCGCCCAAGGCGTCCCATAGCTCTTTCGCCGTTTTGCAATCCCGTACCCTTCCGAGGTGTGAGTCACCGAGCGTAGTCAGTATGGCATTACGTGCAACTCGGTCAAGGTTGTGCAACTTCTTTTCTTCAGGCGTGAAGGCATATTTATCTTTGGGAACCTTAGCACCAGTTTGTGCTCCCGCGCCTCCTCCAGCAGTAAATACTACGCTGTCGATCATGGGAATGATCGGTCCCGACTCTAGGACATCCGACATGCTTTGTTGTGGAGTGACGTTAGGTGTGCCTCCATACGTACGCGCCATACCATGTAGTTCTCTATTGAGAACATCGGTACCATCCTAATATCTCGACATATCGGACATCGTAAGAGTAAGAGTATAAGGATGCTTTGAAAAGATGCTTATGCAAGGTGAAAACGGTTTTCGGGATCGGTTCGAGAGGACCAGTATTCCGAACCGGCGATCAGTTGAACACCTTGCGCTCTGATACCAATTGTTGGTCCGGAGACGATAAGTCAGGTGTAGAGGGGGGGGGGTGAATACACCTGAGCTCAGTTTCTTTTTCCCAATGAAGGTCAGCTGAGCTGTTGATTGCACTGATGAACAGTGCCAAATAAGCCTTCGATCGCGGGACAGAGTGAGTCAGCTACTGAGCTCTCTCCTACTCGACGTTGTCGATTACTTTGAGAATCGGTCGGAGACAGTTGTGCGGAAAGTGTGGGGCCCGGAATTCGTCTCTTTTGAAAACACGTTTTAGCAAATTAAATCTTTTGGCTGTGCGCTTTATAAAATACGTTTTATGCAAGCTTATGGTTTTCAAGTCAGTTGAATGCTATGCAATAGAACAGTAAAAGAACACAAGCGATTTAACGTGGTTCGGATACGCAAGATCCTACGTCCACGGTCCTGA
The DNA here is from genome assembly GCA_028984105.1 of Lavandula angustifolia. Lineage (NCBI taxonomy): Eukaryota > Viridiplantae > Streptophyta > Magnoliopsida > Lamiales > Lamiaceae > Lavandula > Lavandula angustifolia. Next base: position 30,947,825 of record CM054802.1, on the reverse strand, counting down.
ACAAAGCAGGAGAACTTGTTGATTATTCTGAGCAAGCCTCAGCAGGGATACTGTGCACTGGACAGTTCCCTCTAAGTTATAGTCCTTAGCGACTTTACAATCCAAACCTAAGTCTGAAAGGGAAGGGAATTTTCTCCAACTGAGAAGGAGTTCTTACAATAAGAACAATTCACTAAATGTGAACTCCTTCGAATCTAAGCTATAAATATGACAATGAGCTTAGTCTAGAGAAGAAAGGGATCTAAGAACTCTAGAGAGAAAACAGGAGAAATCTTCTAAGTACGCAAGTTTTCCTCTCGGATGATCTTTGAGTGTTCTAGAGCGTTTATGAACTTGAGCTTGTCCCTCCGAAATTCCGTCGTTCGGAGCTTCAAAAACTTCTCTATTTATAGTTGTGAGTTATGGCATATGTCCGTTGGAGACGACGATGCCACGTGTCACAAGCTTCCAAGGAAAACGGCCATAATTCGAACTTGTTGCGGCGGGCGGTTAATGCGACCGTTCATGAGAGCAGACTTTTACGTGTAGAGTAGGTAAGCGTTGTCGGCTTCTCATTGGTCGAGGTTTGTAGTTGGTGAGAATGTCGAGTTGACCGTTCAACAACCTCGTATATCTTCTCGCCGAACTTTTCGAAAAGACTTGAATAGTCGGGTCGCTTTCCATGGGATACGATGGGCGAAAAGTCTCTCGTCTTCTTCATCGAGTCGGTCGACAGGCATCTACTGAGTAGGTCAGCTGGCGACTGCGAAGGTACTGTGCTTGTTTCTGTTCTTCTGCTGATGACTATCAGCTGGGAGTAGTCTTCTACTGATGATTTGTCAGCTGATGCGTTGTCTTCGACTGAGTGGAAGATCAGCTGATGACTGAAGAACACAAGCGATTACACTGATGACGTGGGGTTCTGAAAAGTATCTTCGACAGAAGATCAGTTCAACAATTACCCCGTACAGGACTTAGACAAAAATAATAATCAATACATCAAGTCTAACCTATACATCAGTTAATCCTAACGACACACTAATCTACTGATATCAGCTAGGTTTTGGGATCTTCAATTCCATAGTACTACTATGATTTCCCCCAATTTTCTTTTAACCGAACAACAACTGAGTATCATCTACTGACTCATATCCAACAAATACTCAAATAACGAAGCAAATACAAATCAAATATAGTGATATTCGACTCGATTCGGCTCGTTTACAACCCTACCTGCACATGGCAGCCTTATGTTGTCCCACCTCACCCATCTCGTTAGCCCTATCGCAGTCAAATCTCATGCCTCAAGTCATGTGTACAGTCTAGAATTCTGGAAAAATTAAATGAGTCAAATTTGATTAATGCAATGATGCGCAGGTGGTACAGTTCAACAGTTGTATTAAAATTCGCATGCATGTCTCTAGCTCGTCTCCTTCACTGGTTGTAAAAGTCGCATGCATGCAGCTAGCTGTCCCAATTGGACAGTTGTATTTAATTTTTTTCTTGTATAAATATCGGTATTTATTTAATTAATGGTATTTAATTAATGAAATATATGCGCATTATTTCATTAAAATTTGAAATATTTAATTAATTGAAATAATATATAATTAATGAAATAATATTTAATTAATGAAATAATGAAATAATATTTAATTAATGAAATAATGCAGTGTAATTAATGACATAATGCGCAGATGATTAGTATATGCTATTACTATTCCAAAATTCAATACACGTGACAAAAAATGTTTGTATACAGCATGCATGCAGCGACAAAATTGGCAGTATATGGCATGCATGCATCGACATTATTTTTACCCTACATTATTTAATTAATTGAAATAATATTTGAACCTAACTATATATAAAGAGGAATCCGTAGCATATATTCATACATTTTCAGTTTAGAGAAAGAAAGATTTAGAGAGAGGAAGAATTTGCGAGAGAAAAAAAATAGTGTTCGTATTTTGCACAAAGTTGGATCTCTATCTACATTTTCATCATATTCGCACTAGGTATGTTGTATATAATTTTTCCGCATTTTCTATGTAATTTTATATATATTTAAAGCCTTTCTATGAATTTAAATAGTGTTATATTGTAAATAGGGTTACACTGCATATATATTTAAAATGTGACATTGTAAATATGATTAATATTGCATTTAATCATCTAATATGGAAATTACTATGTAAAATGTGATATAGTTCTCTGTTTGCTATATTGATTTTTTATATTTTCATGATATACAACGTTTATACTGAGATATAAAACATATTTAGCCATGAAAAATCTTATTTAATGGAACACATTATTTACAGCGTAACAATGAATTATAGTTCTTCGTATTTCATGTACATGAATATTATTACGGAGATATACAGTATTGTGCTGAGAACTAAGATTCTATATGTTTTATAATATTGTTAGATGGCAGAATGGACACGAATAACAGTCAAATATGGAGGAATATTCGATGGTTCCGAATACAAATATGGGGATGAACAACTTGCAGCAATTCCGCACTGCCTACTTTCGTTGTCATCTCTAAAAGCAAACATTAATTCAATCACGCAAACTAATTCGATGCGTACCCTGTATTTATTGTATTCCCTCGAGAGAAATCGCGACGATCGGCTCGTGAAGTCACTAATGACGAGTGATGAAGATTTAAATCGACTCATTGGCTTCGAGGCAGATCCCACTGTCTGTGTTGTGACGACGAGTCCGAGTGATCGTACCGGAACAAGTATGTGGCAGACCCGATCACATCTCCCTTATTCGGATGATTGGGACCTAGTTGAGCAATCCATTAGGGATTTCGACAAACATAAGTTCTTTGGTGACGGACGGGAGGTGGAGCAAGAGCAAGAGGAAAACGAGGAGGAGGAGGAGGCGGAAGCGGAGGAGGAGGTAGAACAAGAAACACATAACGAAGATTCGACGGATTCGGATGATCCGGATTACAATGCCGAAGAGGAGTCCGATGAAGACGAGCACGGCGAACATCAAAGCATCTACGGTACCATGTTGGAGTTTGCAACGTGGATGCGAAACGAGGGTGGTTACAATCGGTTAATGACATTACTCGAACAACCGAGTAACCTACCCATCACCTTTTCATCGTTGGAGGAGGAAGATGGTGACTCGATTCCGGATATAGCAAACTGGCTAGTTCTGTTCTTCCCTATCGCTCAAACCGGCATCATTAGATGTCCTGATTTGGATGCGGTTAACGACGGCGTTCTTGAGGTGGATTCGATCTTCTGGAGTAGAGACGAGCTTACGGGTGCCGTGGGAGTGTGGCACTTAGAGCATCAGCGGTCTTTTATGGTGTTAAAAGCTGACAGGAAATATACGTGGTTCGGGTGTTTGCACGGGAAGTCGTATCCTTTTATGTTGCGTGCGAAAAAGGATGCAGATGTTTGGGAAATATACAAGGTGGACAAGAAGCACACATGTGAGTTCGACTTCGAACAATTGGTGCTAAGAACTATGAGTGCAAAGACTATCGGTGTATATTTCAGTCGACAAATGTGGAGAGAGGGGTCCATGATAAGGCCTCGCGACATCATTGACGAGTTGCGTCGTAGATTCGGTGTCGAAGTTAAGTACTACAAGACACTTCATGGTCAGAACATGGCCATCACGATGATTTACGGCGACCACGACGATTATTATAAGCTGCTACCCAAGTACCTCCATATCTTTGAAGCGCTTAAACCCCGAACGATAACCCATTACAAAGACCGGGAAGACAATCGGTTCAAGTACGTTTTTGTAGCGTGGGGCCCGTGCATAAATGCGTTTATGTTTAACTTGAGGCAGGTCATCGTAGTTGATGGCACACATCTGAAAGGGAAGAATACCGGCATGCTATTCGTAGCAGTGACGAAAGACTGCAACGAGCAAGTCCTGCCGCTTGCGATAGACATTGGCCCGATAGAGAATAATGATTCGTGGACATGGTTTATGACCAAATTAAGGACAGTGTACCCGCCGACCGAGGGCCTAGTCATCGTGTCTGACCAACACGCGAGTATTAAGCCTGCCGTTGAAGAGGTGTATCCTGAGGCAACTCATTATCTGTGTTGCGTCCATCTGAGCAACAACCTCGCTCCTTACGGTCGTGCAGCAGTAAGGATATTCCGTAGGGCCGCCAAAGCATACACAAAATCGGAGTTTCGAAGAAAAATAGCTTCACTAAAGGCGAAGAGTCAGGAGGCACACGATAAAGTCATGGACATTGGTCCGGAACGGTGGGCCCTCTCGCATTGCTCTTCTCGGCGTTACTGTTTTTTGACGTCAAATTGCGCCGAGTCATTCAACGCGAGGCTATTGTGGCCCCGACGTCTGCCGATATGTTCCCTAATTGATACCATGCGGTTCATCATGGAGAGTTGGTTCAACGAGCGGCGGGCGAACATGCATGCTCATGACCATAGCCTAGTCGAGGTTGCTAAAATGAAGTTGCACGAGCAGGTTGAAAGAGGACGCACGTATCCAGTGACGATCGTTGGCGAGGGCGTTTTCCACGGTGAACGATGGGGAACGAGATTTTAAGGTCCGGTTAGGAGCAAGACGAAGTCGGGCGGTGTCATAAATTCGATCCGGATCTTATTCCATGCGAGCATGCTGCGCCGCTATTATGTAAGTGTTCATTACTTTTAAGATATTCTCTTACAGACTATTTCTGTTATAAGTACACTAACAAAAAGTTACCGACAGTCACATCGGCAACGATATGTATGAATTCATATCGGCGCTCTACAGTACGGAAGTTCATAGAGATTTACATGATCACCAGTTTCATGCGTTACCTCCACATCAGCTCTGGACCGTGCCCGAAGAAATATCAAATGTGCCAACAGTGCTCCCTCCCTTGACGAGAAGATCCGCTGGTCGGCCGAGGCCACGGAGATATAGATCTGGCTTAGAGGCAAGCGCCGGTACAAGAACTAGAGGATCTAGAAAGTGTGGCCTCTGCAAAGAGCATGGGCATACAAGGAGGACTCGTCCCACTGCATCGTGATCTTATTTCTCTATATATTTTCGATGTTTCTCTATATAAGTTTGATGTTTATGTATCCGCGAAATATGACGTTTATGCGAAGAACGTTGGTTTATTCTATTGTATAATGGTCATTAAAGATGTAAACATTAATAGTTCTCCGTAAAATATCTATATATCTCTATAGAAGAAATATTTCGATAATTTATGCATTAAAATATTAAATATAAAATATATATGGAGAACTATGATCTTAAACATTTCTCCATTAATCTCTAAAGTATATTACGTCATAGATCGAAGAATATTACTTATAAATTCCCGTAAACCGTTATACAAATCTTCGATTTATAGTACTCTATATTACGTTGTTTTGAGAGCAATTGTTTTACGTTTTTTATGCAAGTTGCGAAATCTGGGTTTTACTTTGTTTTATGCAAGATTCAAAAATTGAGAGAAAGATTGAGAGAAATTGCGAGAGAAAGATTGCGAGAAAAATTGAGAGAAAGATTGCGAGAAAGATTGAGAGAAATTGAGAGAAAAGATTCAAAAATTGAGAGAAATTATTTTACGTTGTCTTCATCAGTTTAAATTGACTAAAAGATTCAAAGATTGAGATAAATATAGATTTATAGTAGTCTCTCAATTTAAATTGGTCGAAATTAAGAACAATTTTGAAAAACTATCTTCGTCAATATAAAAAGGGTCGAAATTAAGAACAATTTTGAAAAACTATATTCGTCGGTTTAAATTGATCGAAAGTTGTTTTAATAGTACTCTTTCGGTTTAAATTGACTGAAAGTTGTTTTAATATACGGAAATATTATATCATATGTAAGAGATAAATATACGAAGCAAAATAAATTAATATATTCGAATATAAATGTCATATATCTCCGTAGAGATGTATAAAATGTCTTACATAATTATAAATACGATAAATGTCTAATCATAAGCCGGTTCTACCACGACGCACATAAACCAAATTCGCATCCCCATAATATGCCGAATACTCCATATGTCGAGCTCATTCTGGACGAGTTCTGTCCTCGGTAGACCATCGATTAACCGATGCACGGATAATAGGGCATGTACACCGCAATTGACTTGGTCTCTTTGTACGAACTGTGTTCGTTCGAAGACCTCCAAATGCATATCACGCCAAGCTTCTTGACGTGGTTGCCCGTACACTCGTTCAAAGTAGTGTTGTAATCGAACAATCTGTACATCATCCGTGTAATCGGTTGTATGCTCTCTCTCTCTGCATCTGCCGATATGATTCATCGAAAATTGCCCACAACGAGTCGTACAACTCGACAGATCCATGTATGCAGACGGATTCTCACGGTGACCCGGTGAGCTCCGGTGACAAAGCAAACAAGTATGAGCTATAGAAATCCGTAAAAGAAGATTAGTTCGCTGCATTACAATAATATATCGCCATAATTTTAATTAAATTCGAAGATATAACTTACGTATTGCAGCCCCGGTTCCCATTCTCTCGCAGCTTGTTGCAGCGCCTCGGCAGGCTCCCATTCATCCACGTTCATCCCGTTGGTCGACCAAGAATGTTGCATTTGAGACTAATACACATATTGTTAGCATTTTAAGAAACAATTTTGTATAAAACATTACCTACTTACCCAAAAGTGTACGGGAAGAATGAGAGTTGTGCCACTCCGCACACCATGAAGTAGACCGTCACCTCTCGCCAATTGCCTCCTCAAGGTACCCAAATAGCATTCGATCATGTCATGGGTAAGAATCTTGGAAACATCTTCAAGGATATCAAACCACGAGTGCGACAAATGATATCTCGTGGCTGTGTAGACGTGGTCACCAAATTCATGTGTGCGCGACGCCACGCCCGATATTCCTTGAAGCCAAGGACAGAGCAATCGCCGAAGTAACGGGCGAGATTCCTCTTCGGGGCAACATACGGTGACGTGATTGCACGAGAGGGTCTTTTCGTGTGCATTCCACGTCCACGTGGACTACTCGGATCTTCTTCGACGAGGGCCTTCTCTTTTCCCTTTCCTCCTCTCTGGCTGATACCGGCATCTTCCGCCGGAACCACTTTCAACAGTTCAACTTGTATCGGGGACACAATAAGTGCCCATGATGCGGAGAAATCATCACCGTATACGGAGTGATCTTTATCGGGTTCCTATATAAGAAATGTTTACGTTAAATTTATGTATATATCTTCGTAAAAAGTACATAAGTCTCAATAAAACTAGTAATAGCCTACCTCTGACACCGGACTGGGAGAAGCAGAAGGCTGCGCGGGCTCATGGTATGGAAGCAACAACGGCTGGGTGGACAAGGGCCGATCATGAAACTTCTTCGTGCGTGCCTCAGATGCGACGGACGAGTTGCTGCTGTCAGCCACGGCATCAACAACTGGGTCGACCCGACCAGATGATGCATGCGGAGTTGCTCCGCGAGTACAAGAAATTGAATGTCGACCGGAGATGCCGCGACTCTCGGAATGTCGTCCGGAGATGCCGCGACTCTCGGAATGTCGATCGGAGATGCCGCGACTATGTGAAACTGAGTGTCGACGAACCTCCTCGACATGACTATCCGGGCGGTACGACCGTCCTCCCTCGTCCGCTGACTTCCGCTTCGACTTATTTTTAGAGAAAAAGTTTTTGATCTTCTTCCAAAACTCTTTCTCTCGAGGAGTCATGTCTTGAGTATCAAGACTGCTAGACCCCTCCGAACTCGCCGGAGCCCAATTTCGTTCGGATCGTCTTTGCATGCCCAGTGGGGATGCAGGCGGAGAGTGGGGTGCTGTTGGGCCGCGTGGACGAGGAATGCCCATCGCTCTGGCTCGCTCAGATCCAAACTGGACAACAACCGGCTCTCTATACGGCACGCCAAGTGCCTCACCGGACAGCGTGCTCGCATAATAATCAGTCAAGACCTCTGCTTCCTCCTCCACCATCGCTCCGCATTCCAACTATGTATAAAACAAGCAATGTTACATAATCAGAATATAAAACAATGAACTATATAATTTAAATAGAGATATATTAATTTATATGGTTTCTTACGACCTATATATGTGTATAAGATTATAGTTCTCCACATAATAAATATATTTTACAATATTTTTGTTTGGACTGAACAAACATAGTTCTTTACCTCATCGTCGAAGAATCTAGCGAACGTCCCTCTCACTCTCGGGAAATTCCACCTCAACAGACGTGGAAGCGCATGTCGGTCCACCAAGTTCGCACAAGCCCTCCCAAATTCGGGGATTCAATCGTAAGCACATGCTTGTAAAGCCCAGACGGGCCCGCTGAACACATAAGACACCTTACATCCCGCAAGAGTGTAGGGGATGAATTGCTTGTAGTGAAGCAATGCTCGGTATGCATACGCTCCCCACGGGAATTCCTTCCATTCGTTCAGGTTGTCCACTAACACCCAAACGAAGTCGTCGATTAGTCTCGGCCTCGGAACACCCAAGATTAGTAGGTGCAGCATCAACACATTTGCCGCTTTCACGTAGTCGGCTGCCGATGCGTCGTTCACCGCGTGTTCTCTAAAAATATCCTCCAACTCGGATATTTTCAATCTCCGATTGCCACAAAATACGGCCCTTGCACGAACCGTGGAAGCATCATGCTCCATTGTTGGGTCAAATGTCGATGACCCAAACATCAACCCCGAGACCAGGGCGAATTCCTGCGGACTAAACTTCAAATGACGATCCGTTACGTGAAACCAAAAGTTGTTGGATACAAAGTCGGCGAAGAAAACTTCACGGCACATGAGCTGGTGGAGAGCTTTGCTCGCACTTACACTCCTCTCCCATTCCATCAAATGGCCGAAAGGGCTACTCTCACAGAATTGTGCATACAAGGTGTCACCGCCGACGGCCGTTAGTGTGTCGCGGATAAGTGGGTTCACATCCCACTTGTAATGAATCATAATTTGAGGTTTAGCCGATCTGGCTACGTACCTCAAATAATACCATATACCATGCATTAACGAAAAATGTCAAATTAGTTCACCATAATTTAGTAGTATAGCTCTGTAATGCACGTTAACAAATAATTTACAGCGAATAATAATGTTTTTAACGAGACATATACTATTTATAACATCTCAATAAATTCAATATATTCATAATACTTTCTATATCTCCGTTTAAAAGACATAGTTCACGGCAATATATAACAAATTAATATGTATATATACGAGACAGACTAATTCGAACATATAAACAAATTATAACAAGTCGAAGAGATAGACTATAGTGTGTTTTAAAGAAATTAGACAATACGTTCAAATACATTCTAATACGTTCAAATACGTTAAAATACATTATAGGTCAATATTTGACAATGCGTTCAAATACGTTAAATACTTAAAATTCGTTCTTATTAAAATACGGATTTGATTCAATGTATTATATATTTAAATATGTAAATCCGTAGTATTATACATTATATATATCAGGATTCAATTATAATATATTAATATATATTAATACTTTAAAATACATAAATACTAATTTATAGGTCAATATTTTACAATACTTTCAAATACGTTAAAATACATTAAATACTTAAAATTCAAAATTATTAAAATACGGATTTGATTCAATGTATTATATATTTAAATATGGAGTATTATACATTATATATATTAGGATTCAATTATAATATATTAATAAAAACAAATTAATACATTAAAATGCGGATTAATTAAATCTGTATTATATCTATTAATATTTCCTTAAAATATATTAATACTTAATTAAAATATATTATATCCGTATTATAATTTTGTAAAATCCGTATTATAAAATCCATATTTTAATAATTTTGAAAATACATCAAATATTTTAAAATACGTTAAAATTATTAAAATACGGATTTGATTAAATTTATATTAATAATATATTATATATTAAATACGTAGTATTATACAATATATATATCACGATATATTAATATGTTAATATCACGATACATTATATATATCACGATATATCACGAATTATAATATATTAATATCCATATGTATTAATACTTTAAAATACATAAATACTAATTTAATTTAAAATAGACTGTAATATACTATAAATAAATAATATAATATTAATAATTAAAATATACTATAATACAAATCCCTACTAAAATTAATAAATTAATATTTATTAAAATATTTTAATTTATTAATATATTATATATCGATATGTATATTATTATAAATATTTTACTAAAATATATTAATAATATAAATAACATATATACTAGGTAATCTTAAAAAATAATTCGTCCTCCGTATAAATTTCGTATATCTTTGTATTATGTATATATATTATAACATATATTTTATTTGGGGATATAAAACTTTAAAAGACTAAAACACGGAAATTATAATCGCTTTGCTTCATATCACTTACAATATTTAAAATAATTACCAACCCTAATTTTATGAACATCTATACAATAATTACAAACCCTAAATATAAACTACAGAAGTTTCAGATACGCCTATCGAACACCACCGATCATTACTAGCACGATAAAACACTACTTTTCATTTACAAAGAATCGGATTCTCGTCTACTAACCTGCGAGGCGGCATTATATTCATCCATTTCGATGAAGCTTCAAGAAATCTTCACAAATATCTTCACAAGATAGAGTCGGGGGACCTTCACAAGATACCGCTTTCTGCTTCATAAGAGACTCGGTACCAGAGTGCGAAAATGTAAGGGTGAATAATGTAGCAAAAGAAGATAGAGTCGGGGGACCTTCACAAGAGATTCAAAAGAAGAATTCATCGTAGTTGTTTTTCTGTAGCAGAGTGCGAAAATGTAAGGGTATAACAAAAGAAGAATTCGCCTTCCTTCTATGAAATGTTGTGGTGTTAGTGGTGAGTGAAAAATATAACTGTTGTGGTGTTAGTGGTGAGTGAAAAACGGTAGAATATTAAAGTGGGAATGCGAGGCTATGGTCAGTAGAAAATAAATGTTGGTGAGGTAAATAAATGTTTGATGGAGTGGTGTGACAATTCAAAATAAATCCCTAATTTTTCGGTTCATATCCCTTCTTTTAAGGTGGGCATGAATAATGTATGAAATATATTATCTAGAACAATATTTTATTCCTAAATCAAAACCTATGTTTTTTTCCTTCCTTTAATTGGAGCACGAGAATTTTACACACTAATATTTTAACATTTACAAAAATATATTTATACATTTACAAACCCTAATTTAATATTCTTACATGAAACCAAAAAAAATTAAAATAAAATAATTTACGTCAATCCCTAATTTCATATTCTTACATGAAACCAAAAAAAATTAAAATAAAATAATTTACGTCAAACCCTAATTCCCGTCAATAGCCGCCTTTAATTTTTCGTGCATTCTCTCTCTGCAATTGACTAACGCATTTTACGAGATTTACAAACCCTAATTTCATATTTATACATGAAAAAAAAATTAAAAACACGAATTACAAACCCTAATTTAAAAAAACAAATTTCAAACCCGTATTTGAATTCTCTTTGCGCATTTTACGAGATTTATAAATCCTAATTTACAAACGAATTACAAACCCTAATTTGCATTCTCGTTCCGCATTTTACGAGGTTTAGAAACCCTAATTTACATAAGATTTACAAACCCTAATTTCATATTTATACATGAAAAAAAAACGAATTACAAACCCTAATTAAAAAAAACAAATTTCAAACCCGTATTTGAATTCTCTTTCCGCATTTTACGAGATTTACAAACGAATTACAAACCCTAATTTGCATTCTCGTTCCGCATTTTACGAGATTTAGAAACTCTAATTTACAAACGAATTACAAACCCTAATTTACAAAAATTGAAATCTATTGGTAATAGGTAGAATATGTTGGAGCGCTTTCTACAAACTCATATGTTGTAGCGATTTCTACAAACCCTAAATTCATACATGAAACAAAAAAAAAAGTGTTGCAGCTCTTTTAATCCCATCAACAGCGCATCAAACAGCGCTTTAATCCCATCAAAACAGCTGCAGGGCGTGGGAATCTGCACTGTAGCAGACGCGCCTTACCAAGCAGTCAACCGCCAGCAGCCTTTGTCGTCAAGCTCACCCAGCAGACGCGCCAGTGCAGCAGGTAAGGACAGCAGGGCATGTCAGCGCGGCAGAATAGGGAGAAAATGGTCTGCGTGGGTAGATCTGCAATTTTGATTTAAGAGTGACAGATACTGCAATTTCGAATATAGACTGGGTTATTGATATTTTCCCAACTTCTTACTGGATTATTTTACTGATTGATGCGAAGATACTTCTTTTTCTCTTTGGATTTATGCCAAACGAATATTAATGTTGATTTATTAATTTTAACTAATGAATTAAGGGATTTTTTTTTTATGTTTATAGTTCTTCTTTTCCCAAATAGTGAGTTTTGGATAAGGGATTTATATTTACGGTTCCCCTAATTAATTTTTGCAATAAACCTTTTTACGTCGGAAACATATACTTTGCAATTAAAAATATCGAATTTCACAAATATATCTAACTTAAACGTGTTATACATAACTTTCGAATTTCACAAAGCTCTAATTTAAACATGACATACATGATGTCTATTGATGGATAGTGATTTAGACGGTGAAAACTCACTAAAAACACAGTGTATAAAAAAATCTTCTTTCATTTTTCATAAGCGAAGTAAGAACCAAACTCATGATCTTATTATCCTAGGATTTAAGTCTTTGATGTGATTTCCCGAATTTACATAGGCTGAATATATCAGATGCGCAAACTTGCCGAACAAAGTGCAGATCAAGAAGCAAGAAACAACAAAAAAATAGCAATTTTAAGAGGAAGGGCAAAATCTTTAATTTCGTATAGCATAGCCCGCATGCACCCTAAATTTAGTCATAGCTAAATCAATTTGAGTGCGCACCTCAAATAACAAGAATACATTTTTCACCATAGAAAATTCAATATTTGCGAACCCAAAAATAGCAGTGCAAGTTTTTAGCATAAAATTGTCGCATTTTCATATCTTGAAAAACTACTTCAACCATCTACAATTTTCGTAACCACACCACCTACAACGTACAAATTGGCCCTATTTCAGAAAATAGTACTCCCTCCGTCCCATTTTAAACGACCCGTTTTCCATTTCGGGTCGTCCCATTTGAAACGACCTGTTTCCAAAAAAGGAAATTACTTACTTACTAATTCACTACTAATCTAAATCATTTAACAAATTAAATAAAACTTCCATTACTTTAATTTTTTATCTCATTTATTTTTCTACCTAACTCAAACCCAACTCTAAATCATTTTAGAGAATTCTTGCGCCGCCTCCCTCCCATCTTCGAACCCTTGTTCTTACTTCTTTCGATCGAACCTTCGCAATCCCTCCGCGATGATGAATCGCGTTCCCTCCGACCCATCCTTGAAATCAGGCCCTCTGTTCTCCGACCTTCCATCTTCTGGTTGTGATTTGGGCGAAATCGTCGGGTCCGTGATGAACTACGACATCGTAGTTCCCGAAACAGAGATAGATCCCGCAGATTTACTTCCCCCCGGGTCTGAGATCGTTGATATCTCTCCATCTCCATACAACTATGAGGCGTCGGAGAAGCTGTTGAAGATTTGCTCGAGTTTTGAACGAGTTTCTAAACTAGATCTGAGAGTTCTTCCCTCTCCGATGGGAATTGAGAGGTTGGGTAATGCAAAAAAATTGGGTGGAGAAGTGGATGGCGAAGTAGCAAAAGCAAAGGCGCGAGTTGAGGCTTTCCTCTTCTTAACGATGTCCACAAAATGATTCATCGTTATCTGCCTTACTACTCGCATCCGGTGAGATCTTTTCGCTGAGAATTTATTTTACTATGATGTTCTTGAGGCTTAATTAGTAATAGTACTTTGGGAGAATTGGGTTAAGGGTATTGAGATGATAAAATTATGCTCACACTTAGGTTGTATTGCAATAAAATGATGATTACAACCTATATAAATTATATCCACCATACTCTGATTAGGATATAAATCTTTCGATTGTTTTGGTTAAAGTGATCCGCTACATTGAGTTAAGAGTTCTTACTAATCTAGTATTCTGATTTTCATACTTGTTTTGAATATACCAATTTGCTACTCTACTTGGTCACATACTTGTACTTACATTTGGAGCTGTGACTCCTTTATTTTGTTGGTGATAATCTACTATTCTGCTTGGTTACTCTCCTATAATTACATTTGGAGTTATGACTCCTTTATTTTTTTGGTAACAATCTGCTTGTCTGCTTGGTTGCATGCTTGTTCTTATTAGAGTAGAGGCTCCTTTATTTTGTTGGTACCAATCTGAAGCTCTGCTTTTTAAAAATTAATTACGTTAGGACATTCGTAATAGCACAGGTTAATCAGGGTTGATGCTCCTGCACAAGGAGATTTGTTGTAGTAGTCTGTATTCATTGATTTGAATACAACTTATAGAGGCTGCTCCTTATGATATTTGCATCTTAGGTAACCTGTTTAGGATAAAACAAGATAACTGCATTTCAAAAAGATACATTTCCAAAAGATACTTACATTTCCAAAAGATACTACATCCAAAAGATACTTACATTTTTAATAGATACTAATATTTTCAAAAAATTAATACATTTACAAAAGATACTGAAACTGCTTTGTCTTCAAGGTTCATCTGTCCAATCATCCACTATCAAACCAAGTCTATTTCTTAGCTCTACTACATATGTTAGCATCCCATTTTCAATCATATATTCTATGCATTCCTCTACCAAACTTTGGGGAACTTCCAGGTTCATGGGAAGACTTTCTTGCCTTATCAAGCTATCTTTTTTTAGATGTGGGATCCTGTAACAGTTATGCCCGTTCCTAACTTTCTTGCCTTATCAAGCTATCTTTTGAGGCTTTGATCAAACCCGTAGTGGCCCACCTCCCAAGTGTACTCTTGCTAACACTAATGCCCGTTCCTAACTTCCTAATTGTAGATCTCTTTTGTAGCTCTAGACCTTGGATTAGTTCTAAGTCTATAATGACTCTTTTGTTTCTAGATTGACCTATCTTCGCACTTTGTAGAAAGATAACTTCACCTTTATTTTGTTGCTTCTTTGCAGTCCTCCAGAGTCGATTGACTGTGCTACGGGAACACTTCCATTTGGTCATTGCTTCGAGTACTTTCCCTGGATTTGACTTTCCATCCTTTGAGTGTTGGAGCAAAAACTGTACAACAAGACTTCGATCGGTTGTTGAAAGATTTTTACCCGTCATTTGTTGCTGATTTTAGCTTTCTGAAATTGCTATCTTTAGATTGTGAAAAACTTGAACTTCAAAGATTTAGGAATGTGTAACAAATCTGCTTTCTTTTCCCTGCATTTAATAAGCTGTAAATTTGAATGGTGGTGGCAGAAATTTGGTTTTAAGTTTCTGAATGTATGATTGGCGCCAGAAATTTCATTTTCATAATTTAATTTTCCACCTTACATTTCTTCTTATTCAAAAATTCAAAACATAAGTAAATATAAAAATACACAAGGTTGGACCCATTCAAATCAAATTTTCTTTCCATTAGAAAAGTCAACAAAGGCGGGCCACTTGATTAACAACTAACCACAACACTCCTTAATTCCTGTGCCCATGGAAACAGATCATTTCAAACGGAACGGAGGGAGTACTGTTTACACACTGTAAAATTATTTCTGATGATTAGAATAGAAGACGAAACATAATATTTTTGTTATATACCAAAGAAGCTGCCAACGCAAATTCAACATCAAATAAAGTGTTTTTAGTTACAAATTTACCCAAATCAGAATAGGAATCTAGCTTTGCCACTGGATAAGTAGTAAAAATAAGCACCAAATATCAACAAGATCTTGTAAGCATACCATACATCGAACATCAGGATTTACCTACAAAGAACAGATCTACAGATTTTTCATTACCTGTTAGGCCTTGGTTGAGCTAAAAACACTTTATTGCGCGGGGGAGAAGCAGAAAAATCATCATCAGCTTCACTCATGCTAACCCCCTTAAAAGAGACCTGTATCGAGCAGTATCATTCCAGAATCTCCCCGCTCTGCTATGTTCATATTGACATGATATAGCATAAGAATTTACAGTTCAATGTATATTAGTCATCCTTTTCAGCATTGGAATCTACCACTTCTTCAATACTTTGGTTCCCTTCAGTAGCTTTGGTGGATTGTGAAGGATTAGTAGGAGAGTCTTCTCCAGTATCAGTCTTGCAATTATCTGCAGCACTATCCGGGGAAGCAGCCGTTTTATCAGACCCGTGTTCTATTTCCACCTGCAGCTCGCCATTGGGCACTACATCGGATACGTCTGCAGTGTTTGAGGGAGGAGGGTCTTCTAAAGAATCAGAACTTTCCCTCCACTCAACCCACTCAGGTGGTTTGTCAGACTCGGAAGGCTCACTTTCTCTGAGACCCTCCGGAGGGTTATCAAAAACATTTGACTTCTGTTCAGAAGGTTCAGAAGCGGCGCTATCTGTTAAGTCCTCATCTTCCTTGGCAACGACATTTTCGGTTTCTCCAATACCATCATGCCCCTCAGTGTTGAGAGACGAAGAAGCAATAGAAGCAGTTGAATGCTCATTAGCAGTTCTCTCATCTACAAATGCAAACCAATTGGAGTTTGTGAAGAGAGATCCACTGCAAAGAGGATAAAATATCAACATGATAATTTAATGAAGGATGAAAACTGAGAAATGTGTGTGGCAACCAATTTCTTTGATATTTGAACTTGTGGATACAAGAAATTGAGGAAGAACTATAATGAAAATCAGGGTAAAAATAACAAATGTGGTTTTCAATTTTCAGGAATCTATAGAAGAAAAATCAACTACTTGCCTTTCCTGGTCATCTCCCAACCTAAGGGAAGAAATGACAACTTCAGCAGATTCATCATCAAAGTAAACATCCTGAAAGTTATCATAGCAACTTAATTCAATGGATGATGTTATTTGAAATAGTAATGCAATAATAAACAAAAGGTATTACAAATACTGATGAATAATGTAATTCATAAATGTAGCTATATGGTTTGCAGTATAGAGACAGAAGAAAAAGAAAAGAGAAGCAGAAACCAAAATATGGAGATATTCATCACATCTAATTAATCCCGGTGAATAATTAATTCATGATTCTCATTCAACATATATTCATGTGAATACCTCATCATCACGTTCCGTAGAACCATGAGCCTGCAAAAGAAAAAACGAAAAAAAACTATTTAACTTCTAATCCAGAGAAAATGGCAAAACAGAATAGTACAGAGAGATCACGTAAGCATACCTCCTCAATATCATCGTTATTGTAGATTCCATATCTGAAGGCCTGACTCAAGTTACTTGCCAATGCTGCAACATCATAATCTCTATCTTAATAATCATCATCATCACTGTCTCTGTTCCGATCGTGAAGTGCAGTGGGCCTCCTGCATAATCCAAACAAATGTTGTCTCCATAAGATGAGTTTGAGATATAGCCAAATAGACTATGTAATTTAAAATTAGTATAAAATCCACATAAACAGCTGATGCAAAACCATCATTTAAGATAGATGCAACACCTTGAATTGCAACACAACCTGAACAAACTTACTCAGTGCACCAATTTATTACCAATGAACCAAATACATAGAAGATTCTTACTCTTTTTGTTGACATCTTAATAAAGGATTGTTTTGTCAATCCTGTGACAACCTGTTTTTTACCTTAGTAAAAATTTCCTTCTTTTCTTGGCAATCAGACCAGAATTTGCTACCCATATATGACACGGCATGCTATATAAATGATATGGCTGCTTAAAATGGTTTAAAAAAGAAATTATATCGTAGCCATAGTAGAGCAAATCAGGCTATTCTCAATTTAAATTTGCAAAAATAAAGCATACTTTGCTAAGAAATAACCATTGATGCAAATATCTCAGTTTTCAGTGCTTGCATTAAAGATACAGAGGACCAATTTATTGACACTAACCCGCAGCCCCACTGGAAGACATTTTCCAAAGCATTACGCTTAAGCAGGACATTTGTTTGCCAATCAACCCAATCACTATTCTCCTGCCAATGAGAAGGAAGCAAAAACTTATTAGAATGTAATCAGAAATTCAGCACATTTAGGCCTAACAAAGACTCAAAAAATACAGTAAGGTTTCCCTTAAAAAGTAAGTATTCACTCGGAAGAAAAAAAACTATCTGCCTTCTTAGAATATAAGGGAAACAGAAATGTAAGGATAAAGGTATAAAATAAGGAGTTCATAACAAATAAATATAGTAGAAAGCTTTAAGCCAACAGACAGCAATATCGTTCGACAGTAATATCATTCTAAGTTGAAGAAAGCTATGTGTTCGGAGTCAAGGGGGTGTGGAGGCAGATAAGAAAACAAACTGAAAGATGACAGAATCAAACAAAAATTCGACAAACCTGCAGAAATGTCTGAATATAGCCGTTGTTGTTCCCTAATTGGACAAGCTTATTAGCTATACGGGTTAGATGACCAATATTCCCAATCCTGGGTGGTTTTCTTCCTTCCGCGGGTATAGTGGGCTAAGATGCATTAGAAAAGTTTGATTCAGTATTTACTCAGCATCACATGAAGACAAAACAATAAAAGAATCGTATTTATATCGAAAAAACAGACAAATAACAGAAACGGATGCAGGTTTTAACTGTAGTACCAACCTTTACCTTGTCGTATCAACAGTCAATGTCAAGTTCTTTTCTGCTTCAAGAATCCTCCCAACAAGATTACAATCATGAAGCAGATGCTCAACAAACTGAGGGTTCTTACTCTCGAGGCAAGATATTACAATATATTCCACATGATAGAGCAAAAAATTATTATATGGATACCTAAAAAAGAGTAGTCAAGTTTCCAAAATCCCCAGCAGAATATCAGAAGATGAGTTAATGTCAGGCATGAAAATGAAGGATCGAAGTTGATCCGCGATCGAAGTTGATCGGTACAAAGGTTTATGGTCAAAGTTGACCGGGATCGAAGTTGTGTATTCCCCACTGAGTAGTCGTACTCATCCCTATCATTTTAACGTTTTTCAGGAAATGGCTCAACCGATGCGTAGAGATGTTGGTGATGATGGTCACGAGGATAATTTATCGTATTAAAATTATTGCTTTTAGTTTATGAACTTTTCGTTGTTTCTTTTTGAAATGTTAGACTTATTAAATTTTTATTTAAGACTTCCGTTGAATCTGAAGATAACCGAAATTTTGCAATGATTCTTTTCCATGAAAATATTTTGAATGAACTGAAATATGCATGTTAAGTATGAAGTAGCGTCCCTAGTTAAGTCTTGAAAATTGAGGCATTACAGCTTCAATAGTTGAATTATCAGGAAAGGATGCCCGTAGCCGCAATCTTTTCCTTCAGACTCCCGCAAATAAAATTAGAATCAATGTTTGAAAAATGTAAGCCTGAAGTATTAAGATTATTAGATTTCATTATAAGCAACAGAGATTGATGCTCAAAGCTCGAATAATGGAAAAAACATCAGTAAGTGGCAGATCAGACTTTCAACATGATGCAGCCACCAAGAATTGTATGATTTGATTTTAAAGCAGCTGAAGTTCACCATATAAATGTTCCAATATTAGAAGTATACACGATTTAACATTACACGGTATCAGGGTTGTATGGATTTTATTGAAGAGGACTTACTACAGCACCCAAAAAATAAAACCCCTGTTCATGGCTTAGCAAAGATAGTTTCCCTTGCGTTGTTAATCTCTTATGAGATATGACATAAAATTAAATGGTTAACCTAACACCCGCTTTGCCTTACAAAGTCCCACCTTGATATTAAATGCTTAAAGGAAATTGCAACCTATACGGGTATGACATCCACAAGATGGGAACCATGGCCTATAAGTTTTAGGAAGACAAAGGTTATTATTCAACTTTCTGCAGTTCTGCTGTTTTATTTGAAAACAGAACACCATAAGCCATTACAACAATGGTAAGAAAGCTTCTTCAATCATCAGTAATACGGCATCAAGAACAGTTCTCATAAAAGATCCCCAAGACTCTACAATCTCCGCAGAAGATTGTGAAGCTCGTAGGCTATATAAATTTGTTTAGTAAATTGGGATTTTGGGGTTCTATGTTTGTGAATAAAACATCTCAAGAAATGGTGGAAGCATTCCTACAGGGAGCTGGTTGTCATCAAAACTCAACCCTTGATTAGGGAGGAAAATATAAACTACCGAATATATGTAATCGAGACAAACAGAAAATCATCATCAAGAAGTACAGTCCCTCATTAACATTCCATCACCAACCATATATACGCCTTTTTTAACAAGCTATGCCACATCCCCGTTAAACACAAGCGTGGTTCGAAACGCATTAACTCTTTACTCATCCAAAAAAATTTAACATAAATTCATCATCTCAATCTAAAGGGAAGAATTCAGCTGCGTGCATTCCGTTGCATAATCTATATTACTCTCTGAAAATAACTAAATAAGAAAACAACCATTTTACACAGTAGACAGAAATAGGGGAAAACTGATAATTTATCATACCATAGCTTCAGAAAGATATAATCGAGATCCGATTTCATGGACGCAAGACGAGCGTGTTCTTAGCAAAATCAGCATACACTTCCGCGAAGCAATTCTCCGAGTAATCACTGAAATGAGAGGATACTGCATTACTGTCCTGCAATCTCCCTAATCTGTGCATATTCACGAGGTATTTGACTAATATGATCATACTCAGTGAAACACAGAGAAGAAACAGATATAATTGCTGTCGAGATATACATATACTTTATACGTACACAAGGTTTTGCGATTGTTTGATCGATTCCAAGTCTTGAGAATCAATTAGAGTTCTAAACTCCCTCGAAATTTCTCCGGATGCCGAACTTATAGACTCGGTTCCTGAATCCGCCATTTTCAATTCCACTTTTCTCGATTACGCAACTTCTTGAGCTAAATTGCCAATTTAATTTGAGCCAACATAGCGGGCTTTTAATTTGGGCCAAGACATTTTAATCTTTTAGTACCCGATTAAGCTTTTCATAAGCCCATAAGGTTACAAGGCCCAATAATCATAACTCAAAACCTTAAGGAATTAATTTGTTTTCTTAGGGCTTTTGAGCTGGAAAAAAATTAAAAAAATAAAATAAGAGTACAGTTATGTTGGGCTTCTTTTATGCTAGGACGGGACTAGTGCATCTCCCACCCCAAAAAATTCAACACTTGTCAAAATTTGGGGAGGAAGGTGCACTAGTCCCACTCCTAGCATAAAACAAACCGTTTTGTTTTGACCAAGTGTCAAAGTTGGAATTCCGATTTATTCATTAGGCATTTTGTATAGCGGTATTTACCTCAAGTAGAATTATGAGGTCATGAAAAGTGTAAGTAATCATTGTACTTCTGCAAAATATGACTAAGCAAAAAAATTGAGGTTTTAAGTCTCAATCCAATCCGGATCCTCTGGCCCAAAATTCATATCCTACTCGGTGGCCCATCAATCACGCGGCGCCACGCATGCATTGGTGGACCATGTTAGTAATAAAAAACTATTTTAATTATAAAAGGGTGGCCCACCAATGCACGCGTAGCGGGACGTGATTGGGGGGCCACCGAATGGGCCACCGAATGTTGGGACAGAGGACGCTGAGCGGTTTCAACCCCCAATATTGAATTCAAAGTGCTTCCACAGAAAACAACTGCAGCAAATAGTAGGTCAACAATGATCTTCAACAGTGCCAATTCATCATGTGACGAGAGAGAGGTGGAGGGGGAAAATGATCCTCTATCCCAAAAGTTGGTGTCTCATTAAGTGGTCCACTAATCACGCGGCGCCACGCGTGTATTGGTGGGTCATCAAATTATCATAAATCGACACATATTCCCACCTTATTGGTAGGACATGTATTGGAACACCTAATAGGGTAGAGGATCCACACTCGGTGGAGGGGATCCTCTGTCCCAAAAAAATAATGGACCACTTGGTGGCCCACCAATCACGCTTCGCCACGCGTGCATTGATGGGCCACCTTTTTATAATAAATTGACACATGTACTCACTTTATTGGTAGGATATGTAGTGGTTCACCCAATGGAGTAGAAGATTCCCACTCAAAGAGAGGGGTAATTGTAAATACTCGAAAATAGAGGGGGGGTAGTGCAAATATCAACAAATGCTTTATTGCATATTTTAAGCAACCGTACCATGAAAAGAGGGGACTCAAGCGCACGCTCGTCTGAACAAATTTCAAAAGACTCCACAGATTTTTGGGGTATCGACAAAACTGGAGAGCTTATTTTATTGTCCTTTACATTAATTTAATTATTTTATATCTTTTTGATATTACAACGTATAGAATATTATTATTATTTTTTAGTTCTACAATCGTTACTTAATATGCACCTTGGACATATTTTTTTATAATAAACTGTAAACAACTTGAAAGAGATATTACTTATAAAATTAATGAAAAATTATGAAATACCAAATTGTGAATTTTAAAAGCAACATTAGAAAATTCATATCCAAGAACGAGATATATGATTAACATTTCTAGCATTTTGTTATCATCCTACCAAGGTGTGAATTCAAGATTAAGAATTGAAAAGGATATATAACTTGAGAATAGAAGAGGTAAAAATCTGTAATTTGAGATGAAGAGATAAACATGACGTCGGTAGATAATGGCAGTAATTATAATTTATACATGAATATATCTACTTGATACTACTTGAAAAAGAATATTTCATGCCATGCTAAACAACACAATGTCAATATGGCCGGCATGCCATGCATAGCTGTGAACCATGCATGTGTATATTATTTTGTAGGTAGGGATAGATTGATTTGATTACTATCTAAAACCTACAACTAATAATAAATTAAAAGAAAAAAGAAAACAAGTAATGTAATCAAATTTCAAATTGGATCGTATTTTTCATCATTAAACAATTCCACATTAATTAATTGTCATGTCAATTTATTTTGCTAAAAAAGGCAATTTAGTTGAAAGTTGGAGTCTCAAATCTGTAGGAATCAATGAATTAAATGGGAGATTGAAGTATGAAAAGACGTTGATGGACGTGGGAGGGCAGGTTTGTTAATTAACAAATCAGCCAAAATTCAAATTTATGGGCTTTTTAGGAATTTAGCCCTACAGTCGAAGTTGCTTTCGCCAGCTTCCACCAGCTCTGCTGCCTTTCCAGATTTCATTGCCTGCTTCTGCCATCATCTACCCAAAAATGGTGGTCCATTCGGTGGGTCACCAATCACGTTCCGTCATGAATGCATTGGTGGACCACTTATTTAAAATTAAAATATTTTTTTATTGCTAATATAGTTCACCAATGCACACATGGCATGACGTGATTGGTGGGCCACCGAATGGAACACTAATTTTGGACCAGAAGATCCGAATTGTGCCCTACATACACGATACACCTCTTTATTTATAGAGAGCCGCATGGGGAGATGTGTATTGCCGTATTGTTTGTTTGCAGAGACACAGTGGGGGCTCAGAGATGACTTGGTTACTTCACCGGTCCCATGCCTTTGACCTTGACTTTCAAAATCATGCCTTTTTTCCTAATTTCACTTGCAACCCAATCAAATCATCACTTGCTATCATTGCAATTTGCCTATTTTTCAGCTGTCAAATCCGCTAATCCAAGTGCATTAGAGATTGCTCCCTTCAGTTTTAATTTCTAATCTTCGATTCTTGGCTACAATTTCTAATACTCTTTATATTTTCTAAACAATTGTTATATCCCCTACCTAATTTCCAAATCTCAGCCTTCTCCAAAAATAACTACTAATTTCGATCCAATTCTTAATCAGAGATCTGCTTCATCAATGCATATCTTAGGGCAAAAAACTCATACAAATCATAAAATCCATGTTTTTTTAGAAGATAATGAAATTGGGATGAACCAGCTGTATAAAAAGAACATAGTAGTAGGCATATTATAAGTGGATAAACTTTGTCAACATTAAGTCGTAACAAAAGCTGTTTGGTGCAAAACCAGAAGGTAGCAATAACTTAAGCAGCAACTCATTCTACTTCTCTACACAAAAGACCAGTTCATGAACATGAAAGCAAGGCAGTGATTCTCCTCCTCGTCGTTCAGAACCTTCCATGCTACGGCTTGCTCGTATGACACGGGTCGACCCATGCTTGAAACGCACACTCCGGCCGGAAGATAGGCAAAACCCTAACGAAAGAATGAAAACTTAAGTAAACAAAACTGTTACAACTTACAAAGCTCAATGTAGTGCAAGAATTAGAACAGTTAGTTTAGCTTGCCTGCTGCATGATCTTTGAGAACTCCGAAAGGAGAATCTTCCGACCGGCTTCATCTAGAATCTTCTCCAGCATGATGTCCTGAAGCGCAACTAGAGTCGTTTCAAGCATGTCGAGCCCCGCTTGGTTCGCAAATGTGAAGACTGCAGATGTCTGCAAATGATAATGTTGATGAATGTGAAGAAGATAGAAACAAGTAATGCAGAAAAATGTATTAGGGTTACAATTGTAACTTGCATGGCTGTAGGAGCAAATTACAATTGTAACCCTAATAATAAAATGCAAAGCTTCAAATTATGACTAACATTCATTTTGACTGAGCAGCACATGATTGCATCACTGTGGTGCCAAAGCTGTTTCAACACTGCATCGCCTGCTGGTGAGTTGTTTTGGAGGAGTTCTCCGCCCGTGTGCATGCTGGAATACGAGTAGAACGACTCACACACAAAGACTATACAAAAACAAAGACATAGATAGGATAAGTAGGACTATTCAAGTACCTATAGCTCCTGCATATCCACTGTGCTAATGTGACCGCCTCCGGTGAGCCCGGAAAAGGCTTTGGCACCATATTCGAACTCAGCTGAGACGGGGCTATAGCCATGGCAACACGTTGAACTGAGGCGACAATGCTTCGTACATACTGACGAGCCATAGCAGCAACACTTTCTTGGTAGTGATTTTCAAAAGTGAACTGGAAGGCAATGGTTAAAACGGATCGAAGGTTATGACTGCTTGTATCGGATTCACCGGATGAAGGAGCTCCTCCGTGTCCTACCTCAAGGGCCGAAGCTAAGTCCAACGTTCGTGTTGCTGCAGGACCATCCTGTATCGTAAAGATAACAAATTATACTTAACTTTCATTGATTATTAGACTGAGAGGGAAGGAATAGTATAGTATAGCATAGCACTGAACTGATTTCGGTTCCAATGGAATGACACGAAAACCGGATGGGAGTAAAGGAGCATCATCACCGAATGATTCATCTATCGGTGCAAAAACGAGCTGAGAGCAAGCCCCGGAAGTCGTCTCATCAATCCCGCTGCATAACTGCATGATTACATCAAAGAGATTAACACCATATACATCAAAATGAATACTGCACATATGTTTCTTGTAATGATCAGACCTGCAACAAGTACATATCTCTCGACAAAGCTATTTCTTCTGGGGAGAATGCATGACCCTCCAAACGAACCACTTCCAGAAACTACATTTTGAAAAGAATAATTTCACGAATTGCCAAAGAGAAATAAGAGAGGGAGACACATGAAATATGAATGGTAGTGTATGTAAGGGTACCTCCTCATGTTCCACTGTCTGTGCCAGAGGTAAAATGACTTGGCTGCTAGGAAATCCACCAGGTTTCGAACAAGGAACCACGTAAGGGCTAGCTTTAAGAGAGGCAGCAGAGTACACATCAACACCATAATCGGCCCACTCTGACCGATGCTCCCTCAGGAAGCGAACAAGCAAAGCCGGAGGAACATTCTGCAATAATACAAAGTGATATCAAGCTATCTATTCAGAGTCTGAGTAAGGCTTAACATAGATAAGAGGTGATAATGACATTGAAGAGGAAACCTTGTCAAAGACTAAATTTCATCTTCGGTAAAGTGGTAAATAAAGACCAACCTGGAGAAGCATTGAAGCCCGTGCACAGAGGACTCCTGCAAATGTCGGGAGCACCGACAGATTGTTATATTGGGAACCAAGAAATTTGCTTGGGGACGAGTTAATTGCAATCGTTACATCTTCCGCCCCATCACTGGCCATAATCGACCAACCATCATCAACGAATCCATTGACTGAATCGTTAAATCCCCTAATAACAGAACATGGCAGTATAAGAAGTGTAACAATATGAAGATAACATGTGATCATCCATACGCATCAATATAATTCAATGCCATGAAGACATGTAAGCATATTTATTAAGATAGATATCAGATCATAGAGGAAATTATAACTTACCTGCATAACCTTTGACTTAAAGCCCTAAGCACAGCAGGTTGGCGACCACCCGAGTATTGGACCTCTCCATTGGTTTCTTGAGCTATTTGTCTTATATGACGCAAACCCTAAACACACAGAATGATTAATCTGCTTCATCATGGAAGACTCGTATTTGCAAAGACACAACAATGTGAGGCAGAAAACACTCACAGCCATAGTCATCTTCTGCGCTAGAATTTTAGAAGACTCATAAAGAGGCCTTAAAACTTCAGGAACACTGCTAGCCTGTTACAAAATGAAAGTTCAGATTATATGGGACCAGCTCGATCATAGACCCACAAACATGTAGCACTTAATAGTTAAGATGCATGGGTAAAGCTGGAGGATGACCCCCAATTATTGTTGGTTGAGTTCTTACATCGAAGTCAATGTGATCGACAATATGGATAATGGATCCACCACCCTCACACGGACGGATCAGGTACCCACTAGGTAGCATTTCAGCTCTGACAAAGCAGCTAGCAGGAGGCCCAGCCGGGCCACCCGTAGAAGATGTTAACGACCTCTCACAAATCTGCCAAACAAGGCTCAACTGTCAATAGAAGGCAACACATGCTGCTTGCATACAAGCTTAAAGTTTATGATTGCCATATAATACTCTAATACTCATCATGCTCTAGTATTTGATAGAAGAAAATTAATCCGAAATAGGTGGTAAGTGATAGAAATAGTTACCACTAGACTACCATCTTCCAAACTAGTACTATATCTTAGTGTCCAAAAGTCACGAGCAGATGCTAATGTTGTTGGAGCATATACCTGAGGAACAGAGTGGACATTAGCAATCTGAATAACTGAAGGTTACATAGACTTCCGTTACAATAACTATACCTGCATATACAAAAGCTCTATAGTTCCACCGTTTCCAGTAGGAATTGCACTTGCCACATCAAGGCAACGGCAGTCGTGGAACCAAGAGAGGCGATCTTTGAGAATTTCAGCAACCTGCAAAGGAATTTGGTTAAAGTCAGATTTAAATGGATAACATCTTATCATGGATGAAGAACAATGTGAGAAAAGTTTGATTACTACCTTCGTGGGTTCAAGACTCACGAGGCCACAGGCTCGTGCTGCTATCCCACTACAATTGCGGGACAAGGCAACGATGCCAATAGAATCCGGACCAGGCTAAGCACACGAAAAATAATTTTTCATTACAACTCAGAACCAAGAAAATATAGAAGACAAACTTAGGCATTAATATCCTTACCTTCATACCAATCATTTGTACCCAGTTGACAGCAGTTCCGGTAGCCTTACCAAGGAACTCTGCAAGGGTCTCCTCAGCAATTGCAAGAAGACTACGGAAACAAAATACAAGGAGCACAAAAACAGATTAAACAAAGGAACAGCCTCATCAAGTTTTGTTTTCAGACCACCTAAGTTAATAAAATCTAAAACATTTTAAAAACTACAAAATTACCCAGCTGGGCCATTAGTATCCCTCTGCGGGTGCAGAGGAGTTGGGTTTTGCTGTTGTTGTTGTCCACTCATAACCACTGAGTCACAGCTAGTATCAGTGGTCGAGCTAACCTGTTCAATGCAAGTCGAATCAGTTTAAGTAACAAAAGAGCAAGACACAAAGCTAGCTGGTTCGATATTACTACAACCATCGTAATATAAACAAATAAAAAGTTCAAACTTACCGTGTGCAGCTGCTGACGCATGTAACCATTTTCATAAACCAAGTGTGAAACCTGCTTCTGAAGACGGTCATTCTCTTCCATCAGCAGCTTATTCATCGCATTCAGCTTCCTGTTAACAGTCTGGAGCCGAGATGCTTCTTTCCTCTGTTTTTCACGGCATCTAGGGAAGATTAAATCAATCAGTTATTCATTGGGTAATGCAGCTAAAATTAGATGTAACTGGGATCTTCAAAATGTTACACAAAATCAATGGATGATGTAACACCACCAAAAAATAAATGAGGCTAATGAATGAAAAACCACTAGTACTAATAATCTGACCGGTGGAGTTTACTCATCTATGTATCATAAATAATTGACAGAACAGACTATCTACAGAAAAATCAAAGCAAACATTTACGTGCTGACAGTACAACATTATATCTTCCAAAAAGTGTACTTGAAAAAAACCAAGAAGAAGTAAATGAAGGAAGCCGTAAATCCTAGAAAGTAAAATCCTAATAGTGACATGACCAAGTAGATAACACAGTAGTGTGGTCAACCCCGGTGAAGGATCTGATACCGTTCGTACACTGTTCATATATTTACAAAGGAAAGGTACGAAGTGTAGATAAAGCCACTAAAAATACTTAACTTTAAAAATGATTAAGGCTTGTTAGAAACATGAAGAGTGAAACACTAAGATCTCAGAAAATGGGACAAATTGCTGACCATGATTTCATGTTAGATCAGAGATTTCTTGGACATGTAAAAGACTTAATCTGAGAATCAAATGTATTTTTACCTCCAGATGCACATCTGAGGAAAGAATAACAGGTATACATTAGAATTTGGAGCTATTTAGTGAAAAAAGCAGTGTAGAAATCTCAAATCCAAAATTTCTAAGTTCTTAAACTTCACAGCCATCAATAAACTATAGATCAGTATATTTAGGATAAGGGCTGAGAAAACATAGAAGTTCAAAAAAACTTGAACTTTGATTTGCCTAACAAGTAGTGCTCAAGAGTGGGAAAAAGAGAGAACCTTTGCTTGCTTAAGAGAAAATAAAAAAGTTTATCTTTACAAAAAACATACATCTGATAAGAGACAGCTCGCATTCGCCATTTCCTTTCAAAATACTCGATAAAATCAAAGAGGAGAACAAAGAAGAACTACACTAATCAAGAAGATACCAATAAACAAAGACCAGAAGATTTATCCAAATCCTTCATAAATCCAAACCCATTTGTCCCAACATTTTTCAGAAACATAAGTACCTTCGGTTTTGAAACCAGACTTTGATTTGTTTAGGTTCAATGTTTGAAAGAATGGGGCACTCTCTAATGAGCTGCTGCCTCCTTAAAGAGCTGGGCTTGGGGCATTCTGCATAGACCCTCTCGAGAGCCTCAACTTGCTCCGGCGTGTATCGTACATACTTGCCCGCATCCATTAGCTGTTGCTTGCTGTTACTGCCGCTGCTGTTACTCTCTCTCTGCATACAAAGCGCCATCCCCACAAAATACTCAATCTTTGGTTTGGAAGGAAAAAAGAACGGCGGTTCAGATGGCTGCATGAACAGGTAGGCTCTCTGCGATAAGAGAGCCTCCTCTCTTACTCATCAGGATGGTTTTTTTTGTCTTTATTTTTTTGTGAAGTAGAGAGAGAGAGAGATTATCTTTTTTCTTACTTTCGTAGGGGAGAGAGATATAGAAGAAGAGAAGGACTGGGTTTTGAGGTGGTTGTGTTATTGGAACAGAGGTCCCCTAGGTTTTATCTCCCCAAATCTCGAGAAATTCAGAGAAAGAGAAATGTGTGGGGAGAGACTGAGAGAGAGAGTATTACAAACGAACCCACAGAAAAAAGAAAGAGGGAAATAAATCACAAGGGGGAAAAACAAGCATATTAATAACAAACTAATTAAAGATTCACCATTAACACCGCCCACAGAAAAAAGAAAGAGGGAAATAAATCACAAGGGGGAAAAACAAGCATATTAATAACAAACTAATTAAAGATTCACCATTAACACCGGATAGACTTTGTTGTCACATAATTATATTTCACTATATATCACCTCCACAAATCATTTAAAATGTGAAATATATTTTAATTAAATAATCAAATCAAAATCAATTATGGTGGGCCACATATGCCACGTGTCAACACCTTATAAAGTGTGACATACAAGAGAATATATTGCGTGACACACAAGTCTTTGTGCATTAACACTAAACATACTAATTTGTCAAGGAAAGCCTAGATTCTTCTTTCTAAATTCAAAACTTGGGTCAGTAATATCATCGAACACGTCGGCTGCATAATGATTTGCTATTCAGTTTTGATTCTTAACAAAAGGGGGTATGGACATTAATGAGAGACTGGGAAAAGAGAAGTTAATAGAGTAGATTGTACAAAGATGGAAGTATTAAAGAAACACAAAAGAGTGAATAGAAGGCAGATGGTATACCTTTATTGGAAGAAGACTGGCTGCCCCATTCTTAGACAATTACACCTTGTAGCTCTTAAACATGAAAAAATATTAATTTCTTTAATTTCTCTCTCTGCTACACTATAAATATAATCACCCTCTCTCTCTTGTTTCCTTTTTTTATGGTGAGGAGAAATGGGATTGCGGGGCATGTGATGGCTACCTCATGCATGTTGGCATGATGTAGTATATCATGATAGATAAATTATTGAATTTTAATTTTTGATAAAAAAAATCTACTTGTACAATTCGAAATTTATATGATATAAATTATGCAACAGCTAATACATCGTACAATAAAGAATAATGATAGACACAACTGTTAACAATGTTTAGGAATTCGGAATTGTCATATTTAACAGAAACAAAACTACGAAACGGATTTGAAATGAGTCCAAGTAACGTATCAGCTACATGGGCCTCACAGACCCACATACAAGTACACGGAACTTTTTATTAGGAGAGAAAAACAAACAGCGGCAGTAACTTTTGATTATTATTCAGTATCAAATAAAAGTTCGATTATTTTATAGTTTATTTTTTAATAGATTATTTTTTCTATAAAGAATAAGCATGATTATATATATATATATATATAATGTGTGTGCAGAAATGTATAATATCGTATTTTAACGAAAACTCATATAAAAATTAATTATTGATGTCGCAGCATGCTTCCATAAACATGATGTAATAACGATGCACTAATTTTGTTTAGCTGTATTTGGGACCCACGACACACTAACATATGTTTAAATGGTGAACTAATTATATGAATATTCTGCTAAATATTCTCATTGGTTGATTCCTTCCATATTATACATGTCAAATGCGTTTGATCGAAAATTAAGAATTCAAGAAATGATATTTGTAATATCGAGAGGGAAGTGAAATAATAAAATTTCAGTATAGAAAGAAAAAATAAGTTTGCGTGAAAAAAATATTTTTTTTTATAATAGCATATATACCCTTTAAAATGTCGTCGATAGTAAATATCCATAATAATTAAGAAATTATTATTAAATAATTATATGCGATAAACTCGATTTATTAATATGTTTTACAATCAACTTGTTACATTCAACCACAGGATAATGCCTCACTCTCAGCCTCAGAGTCCAGATGTTTCGTAGAAGAAAAAAGAAAGTAGATAAGGGCCATAGAGCTTTCCCCAAAAGTAAGATGGCCAATGTCGAATTTTGGGAAAGCATAGGGGTCAAATTAGATAAATCAGAAAAATTGGGGCCAAATATCATTTTCAAAAGTAAATAATGTAATAGATAAAACAAAGTCATGTCCGTGGGGGTTTCTTTTATGCTGGGGGTGAGACTACCTACACCCCCTTCTCATTTTTTGACAAATGTCTTTCTTCATCCAAAATTTGTTGTACCAACCATTGATCCTCTGCTACACTCTCATTTTTAAAACCCTAATTATTAATTCCATATATTTGACTACATTTGAGTCGAGTCGAAGAAGACGATGAAGCCGCATCATCATCTCCTTCGCAATGCCGTCCTCTTTCTCTCTCTACACCACCATCTCCTCGCATTCTCTTCCGATCAGAATCTCCTTCTCCCCTCCTTCACAATCTTGCTTTTGTGAGTTTCTAGAAGACAAAGAACCAGAGGAGTTAGGTAGGAGAACTCAATCTCTAAAAAATGACAGATGTCAAAAAATGAGAAGGGGGTGTAGGTAATCCCACCCCCAGCATAAAAGAAACTGTCAGTGGGTTTTGAGTCCTACAATATTCCGAAATTGTTAAGTAACCACTTAACAATTAATTCGAGATTAATTAGACAACTTTAACAATCAATACGAGATTTAGGGCAAATATAGAAGCATGTGATTGCTATAAAGAGTGGAATAAATAGGCATTTTCACGATTAATTAGCAATTATTACTCTATTAAAGCTACATGGATAACAGCATCTAAACTTTATATAATCTACTAAAATGTTCAAACTTTATGAGGTAAGAAAATAAGATTACGACATCATCAACTGTTATTATTTATTAAATATTAAAAAAATTGAGGGGATTTAGAATTTGATAGTGGGATGAACTTAGTTTTTTTATAATTTATTTGTAGAATAATATTGGAATTATATATGAAGTTTATTTCACAATCCATAAACTAGCATATAATGTAGGAATATCTGTATGACTTTATAAAATAGTTTTTGCAATTAAAATAATATTCAAAGCTATTCATAAAGATTAATATGTAAAAATTGGTATTTATATTATAATTTGATTTGATAACAAAATAATAATTTAATAATAGAAACAATAAAAATAAAATGTAAAGTTGACTGCTAGAAGTAAATATTGGGGTAAACTACTTTTTACGTTAGCATTATATACATTGTGGACAAATCGATTATTACTGCACCATAAATTCAAATTTATTGCTAACTTTAAGAGACAATCTTAAAATTACGTGAAATGGTGTAATTTTAGGAGGCTTGGAGATTACACCCCCTTTTAAACATGCATGATAAAATCACAAAGCTTGATTAGCACTATAATAGAAAAAAGGATAATTATTAAATATAACCAATGAAAAAGAGAAGACTTTAGGTCTTGTTTGGCTTCACTCAAAAGAATCTTAAGAGGTAAGAAAAAGCAATTGACCTTTAGATTTGTCACTAGGTTGACATTTTGGATAAAGTGTTTCACATTTTCAAAAGCATCCAAAGTAATGACTATGTAGTGAGAGAAAGAAAGAGTAATCTTTTCCTTTTTTATGACGAAAATTTACTAGTGCTAAAAATTCGATAAAGTCCGTCTATAACCATATAAAAAATACTACAAATTGTGAGTTTTGAATAATTTGAATAAAATAAGACCCATGATTGGCATTTTGTATGGACCGTATTTATTATAAGCTTAATTGTCTAACTTTTTATAATCTAAAAGTGAAATGTTATGTACTCCAGTTGATATCAATAAAAAAAGGGGGGGAATGGAGAGGTAATTTGTGTCTGCTTGTCTCCCTGGCTGCCACATATCATGATTAATGTGAACAGTGACGTCATTTTGTTTATAATATTATGTAAATAATATTTTATATAAATCGTGTATTTTCACCTGAATTTTATTAATATTATTTTGAAAATGTATTATTTTGTGCCCTTTAAATTCAAATTGAAGATTTATATATTTAGATATACGGATTCACTGTCCTTCCTGAAAACTCCTAGATAAACTTTTTTAAAGTAATATTATTGGATCAAAAAAATATTCGTTTAACGAAATTATTATTTTATCAAAAATTATTTTAGTACATTAACTCAAGCCAAGACTGAATAAATTATTATCTAAGTAAAATTATTACTCTATCAATATCGAGATTTAACCGTATAGTGTTAGCAACTGGACTAAAAGCCAAAGTTACAATTTTTCATTGAATGTGATTTTTGTTTATTTTATTTTATTTTGATACGCTCCTGACCTTAGTAACTACTTTTCATGAATTTGGAACACCATTTTATATACAAACTCGTGTTTTTTGTTTTGTTAAAGAAGGGAAAAGAAAGGAGGGTTAGGGGAGTGGGGCAGCTCCACTTGGTCATGTTCCCATTGCGTGCCTTTCTCATGCAAGTGTGGAGAGAGAGAGAGTTGAGCCACTTTCAAGCCCCACCATCCACCTTTCTTTATGTCTTAAAATCTGCATGCCTTTGCTTCCATTTTACATCTCTCTTCTCTCTCTCTCTCTCTCTCTCATACAATTATACACGAGACACACATAACATACACATTGTGATAATGGACAGAGGAGGAGAGTTAGTGGAGTGGGGTCCCATTTGAAAAAATAGGAGTTGTAAAGGTTAAGAGCCAAGAGGATATATGCTCATCTCATGTTGAGAGAGAGAGAGAGACTTTATGGTTGTAATAGTAATAGCAGAAAATCATGGTACTCTAGTTTGGAATGATTATGAGTGATAGCAAAGATTATGAATTTGATTTGTCAACCATGTCATAAATGGAACAAAAAGTAACCCAATATTATGCTTGAGACTGACTGTTCAAGGTATAAAATGAAATCATCCAACATTCTCTACTTCTCTCACACACTCCTACTATGCATATTTTATATTCCCTTTTTTTATACTTTAATTAAGCAAAATACAACCATATGATCTATTTATAGGTTTAGAATAATCATGGTTAGAAAAGAACTACTAAAATAATAAGAGTGCATTTAATTTAAAGGCTTATCCGATTCCAAAAACCAAAAAAGGATTATAAAAGGGATCTTCAACTCGAATCTAAAAGTTATGCTTATTTTGATTTATATAGGTGACGACTACTTCTTCAATTATCAACTGATAATGAGTTATTTTCTACTTGCTTCATATCATGTATTTACCATAACAATGTGGTTGACATCTACCTACATTAAAGATTACAATTATTTGTTTTGACGATTATTTAATGATCAAAGGATGGGGAAGAGGGGTTGAATGAAGACAAGAATGCATATTTCAAGGGACAAATCCATACCAACAAGAGAAGTTAAGGGCAAACTAGAAATGATTCAAAGGAAGAAAACATGGGAGGTATTTTTCGATAACATGATATTTTAATGAAAACTCAAAAGTGAATTAATTGTAGTAGTTTAGTTGAAATTTGAGGCCCTTCGAATTTGGGTTGATTGAGAGATAATTGGCAATATCATGTTTGTTCGAATAAGACATGCAACACATTATCATTATCCTTGAAACTCTAGTCAGCAGTTCAAGCCCCTGCATCTTCATTATATTACTCATTAAATAATTATGTCACAAAATTAGTAAAATCTATCGTTTCATGCAGTGGTCAGGAATGAAGTAAAACACCTAATTTGCTAGTATTTTTATTATGATGAGGAAAAATTGTATTCGATACAGTCAAAGATAAACTCCTATTTGTAATTTTCATTTAATCGAGGTTTAAACAAGATTCATTTTGCATCACATTTAAGGGATTCCTTGAATATCCCACGAGAGCACCTCTACTTCTAGTAGACCATGAACTAGATTCAAATCATTCTCAATGAGTCCATAAGAAGTTAATTGTCGGGGCTGAAATTTACGGGCCTTAATCGAGGATTCACAATTGTAGAGCCCAAATATTAGTGAAGAGATGAAGCAGCTTCCATAACCACACACACACGAGAGAGAGAGAGAGAGAGAGAGAGAGAGAGAGAGAGAGAGAGAGAGAGAGAGAGTAGAATCATGGCTTGATTATGATGAAACTGGTACAGCAACCTGAAATTCACATTCTGCTGAAACGCTGCAAAAACCTATAACTGAATCTACACATAGTGAACTATATAACTCTATCAACCAACCACCATCTTAACAAACCTCTCTAATTCACACCAGATATAGTTCTGCTGAGCTACTTACTACTTGTGTTTCAACTCACTTGAGCTGCATCTTCCGCTGGCACTTTTCGCGGTGCATCCTCGCTCGATTCCACCTCTTTCTTCTTGTTCTTGTTCTCCTTCTTTTTCTCAAAACGACCCCCATTTCCACGAGCTCGTCTCAGTGCATGCAGATGCCGAGATTCATGCAGGTATGGCTGCCAAAGATGATCAATTTATGAAATATGGCTAAAATATTCAAGTGACTACATGAATGGATGCAATGATGGATAATTTATTACTACCTTCCGAGGTTTGGAAAGTTTATTTTCCGACTCAGCCTTTGCACGAGATTGCCTACGACGCAATATGCCATGATATTGTTTTGCATTGACAAAGACGGGTTCTTCAACTGCTTCTGAAGGCAAAGGAACACCAGCTTGTTGAATTCCCATCAACTGAAGATGCACCTAGATTAGGAGTCTGGTCAGAACATTAAAGCCTATGAGGAAGCACTTGAAGGACAAAGAGACTAGCATAAGTAGTAAGTACCATAGGCTGAGCAGGATAAGGTTGAGGTGGATAAGGCTGTGTTTCATAAGGAGCAAATATACTCCGATAGTACGGATCTGGATATGGGTAAGCTGCTTGGGCCTACACATAAGAAAAAGTCTTGAGTAAAATACTGAACCAGCATTCATCAGCTCATATACTTAAATAGATGCTTGCTCCCAAGTTAAATGAAGAATCAAAGAGGCAATCTAAAATAGCTGCTTGCACCTAAATTGACATCAGCAGATGATTCCATGGTGACCATTTTCTTATTTTCTACAAAAAGCACCTTCGATCGAAGAGAAACAACACGAACATAATGTCCAGCAGAGAGACTAATGTTCATAGTGTTAGAAAAAGAAACAAGAAGCACAGAATATATGATTCTGGATTTCAAAATAAGATAGCAATGCTTTTATCTTAAGCAAGATGGGGGTTGCAACTCAAAAAAAGACTCCTTATGATACCATTACATTTCCACCTCCAACTTGAGCGGGTGATGCATATTGCATTGCTGATGATGCTACACCAGAGTGGCACATCCCTTTTGCTGGAGACGAGGGCTGTACATAAGATTCTGTGTGGCTTTGTTGTTCATCAGCCTCACTATTACCTGACAACCATTCATATAATAAAAATTAGCAACGACCTCTAGACAGCAAGTACAAAATACATGGAATTAAAGTGATATGTGAATGTCTAAGACACAGAAAAGATACAAAATCTTTTTGTTGGTAATACTTATATTTATTAGATTATTTACTTCATTAAATTAGTATGCCTTACGGATACCATTCAATGTGGTTCGGGTTGGTAGACAGTGGCGGATCCAGGATTTGCGGTTAGGGGGGGCAAAACTTATCGCGGCTTGAATTATCTTTGTATGGGAGTTCGGGGGCGGAGCCCCCGAAAAAAAAATTTTAAGCACATTTTTCTACTTAAATCTAATTATAGTTACTTTTTATGGTTTATTTAAGGATTATATTCTTCTTTCATGAATAACTCATATATTTTTTATATTTATTCGAAAAACGTAGTACACAATCCTATTTTGACATCACTCTAAATTTAGTTAGAAGAAATTATAAAGAATAACAATATCTAACTAAGGCAAAATAATATACATAAGTCTTATAAAATTGCTCACGAAGCACTGATGAATTAATGTCTCCGGAGAATAAAAGATTTTTATTTGTTACTCTCATAAATACTAGATTTGGAGAAGTTTTACAACAAAATAAATAATTTTGTGATACTTAAAATACAAAAAAAAATTCAAGTCAAATTTTGAGGTGAGGCAATTGCCTCTCCTTGCCTCTATGTGCGTCCGCCACTGTTGGTAGATACCAGAGCTCATAAATTAGTATCAACGGTTATAAAGTGCTTAGGTTATATGTAACCTCTTGTATGCACTCTTCATTTCAATGAAAATCTACAATCTTCTATGTTGTAATCTCTCTCCCTCTCTTCATCCAATGTCTTGATCTATCTATTTCTCTTCTCCTAAATCTACAATATTGAGTTCATAAGCTTGATAAAGCAAAAGTCGAAGCTGGTGGACTTGCATGGGTACTATCTCTCCCAATAATAATATCTTCCACTGGTCTTACACTCTCACCTAGAAAAACTGATCGATGGAGGCTATTTCCTATAAAAACATAATACCTTCCCTTACTAATGTATACTTACCTCAAAAACTGCAAATTTTCCCCTAGTAATCCGTTAAAATGCGAAAGAGGCGGACCTAGTTCTCTAGGTTCAATGTATAGTTCGATTTTAAAACGTGATAAACAGCCAAAAACACACTAGCAAAGAAGGCATTTAACATGCAGTGGAGGTAAGTTCTTCGCTTAAATTACCAGAGAGGCTGTGAACGGAAGATGTCATAATGCTGATTGAAGCAGACACCTGCAATGCAGAAATTTGATGCTATCAGTCACAGTAAGGACTGCGACGGAAATTAAACTTTTACACGCACAAAAATCAAATGAACTCAACGAAAGCACAAACATACAGATAATCTTCAACAATCTCCAATCAATAATCAGTTGCGTCAGGATTCCAATCACATTGAATCGGCTCAATCAATACCAGAATTTCACACTAAGATGGAAAAAAAAATCAGAATCAAGTCTACCAAAAACTTGCCCCCTACCGATAACGCTCCCAACGGCTCATCCGATATAGGTTTTTTTCTCTATTCGAAAGAAAATCAAACCGAAAAACCGAAACGAACAAAGATTCCAGATTCGATAGGATAGGGGAAGTGATGACTAGGGTTTGAAATTACGAATTTTTACCTGAGTGAGAAGGAACTCGATTTCACGGAGGCTGCCCCACGACCAAAAATTATCTCCTCTCTCTCTCCTCTGCTTTATCTCTCTAGAGCTATGTATTGCTGGAGATCTTATTCTGTGCAGTTGAAATGCAGATGGAAAATGTTTTTATTTGACAAGGTCACAAGAGAGAAATGAGTTTGTGGAATTTCCGTTTTTACCACGGCATGCAACTTTTCACTTCCGTGCAACTTTTCACTTCCGCGCTGTAATTCTTTCACAGCTAAATTCTAGTAATAGCTGCTGCAGTTAGGGTGTTATGTATGTTGAAAAAAAGGTATATCGCACATACCGTGTTGAAAAAAATCAAAAATATTGAATTTTTGATATATCAGAATTTTCGGTACGGTATTATATCATATTGAAGTTTTTCGGTGCGCGCGATATGCCGTTGTATATCGAAATTTCGGTACATACCGTATACCGCGATATACCAATTCATACCGAACATCGATGCATACCGTGTACCGATATAGGTACATATCGTATACCGATTCATGCCGAACCTCGGTATATACCGTGTACCGATATACCGCGGTACATGCCGTATACCGCAGTATAATGATTCATACCGAATCTCGATATATACCATGTACTGATCTACAGCAGTAATATCGTATATACCGAATCATGTCGATTCCTACCAAACCACGGTATACACCATAAAATGATATATCGAACTAACTGATTCATATCGAACTATGCCGATTTATATCGAACTATACCGATGTATCCATTATACCAATCTTAATATTTATATCATAGATTTATAAATTCATATTTATCTAATAAAATAACCGTATTCACATTATTTATTTATTGTTACATTTTGATAGTTTTTTGAGATGTTGAATGTAATTTGCCTGTGATGTGTTTTATTTTCTGTATTAGCATGTTCTACTGATTATGTTAGATACTTTTGTTGGATACGATTTGCATTTTTTCTACATCGGCATGTTTTGTTTCATAGCAGTTTGTTTTTCGGTATACCGTTTGTTTCGCTATAATATTATATTTTTGGTATACCGTCTATTTCGGTATATCGAAAATTTCGGTATATCGAAGAACGATAAGGTATACCGAAAGAGCGGTATGACAACGGTATGGAGATTATTTATACCGATTTTCGGTATACCGAACTATGATATATCGAAATTATATATCGAAATTATCGGTATGACAATGATATACATTTTCTCATACTAAACATTTTCTGTACGGTATGCGGTATAGGAAAAAATCTTATAATATACCATACCGAACACCTCTCTAGCTGCGGTAACTTCAAGAAAATAAAATTAATATTTTCAGCCGCCACCAAGAAAAGAGTAATTATAGTTAATCAATAAACTACACCTAATAGAAGCGTCAGATTTTCCTCTTAAAATCGCTGTTATAATTGGTGGTTTATATTAACTGAAAAAAGTTTGGAAAAAGGGGTTTTTATAGTAGTTATATAATTTGTAACTTTGATTGCATTATTTATGACACGATTATAATTATTTTACAATCATGATATTCATTTAAAACATTTTAGATATATGAATATGTACATGCGTAACTTGCCATCGGAAAATCTTAGTAAAAATATTTTAGTATAGAAGAGGTTATCATAAATACTCTCTCTGCCCTTCTATTATTGTCTTTCTTTTCCAATCGAATTTTTTCGTTATTGTTGTCTTATTTCCTAAACTGTCAAGAATTAACTCTGAAACCTAAAATGAAATGAGTCTCTCGTTACCCACTATTCACTCCCACATTCTTATATTCTATTTCCAAAATATTTCTCTCATACAATTTCGTTCCGCTCCGAACTTAGAAAATTGTGATTTTTAACTTTTTGAAACTTTATATTATTTCTTCAATTACAACATGAAAAAATAGAAGAAAAAAAATTGATTTTTTCAACTATGCTTTGAAAAAATTTGGACGAATTATCATTTCTTCCCGCCAATCCACTCCTCGAAACTGTATTTATTTTTTAATACAATTAAAGCTAATAAAATACATACTTAAATAAAGTTTATTAATCTTCGTACCGAAAATAAAATGGACAATAATAGCGGGACGAATAGAGTATAAGTAAGGGTTAATCCATAATTCTAAATTACGAATCCCAAAATAAAATTGAATGAGTAAAATTGTAAATCTGCAAATTTAAGAGAAAATAAAATTTTCAAAAGAGCATAAAGAAAATCGAATGAATTACATAAATTAGGAGTATTAATTTGTATGCGTCTTTTATTTCGAGTTAGCTATATACATGATTAATTTATTATTCTGTATGGTATATTAACTATTATACTAAGTCGATTATTAAGGTAATTTTTGTAATAATATTTATAAGTAGCTTTTAATTATTTATGTTTAAAGTTGTTTAAAGTTTTTTTTGTTCGCTTTTAAAAGCATCCCTAACTAGCTTATGGACTCTGTTTTTTTCTGATTTATTTTAAGTTTCAAAGAAGTAGAAGCATACATTCCAAATAGGACCGTCAATTCGGTATAGCCAAATCAAACAAAATTGAGATATCAGTTAACCAAAGTTTCAGTTATCTATTTTACAAAACCAAGTACCAAATCAAAAAAAATTGGTTCGTTCGATTTTTAACCCAAATTTTCGATCTGGTTTCGGTTATAACCAAAATTTTAAAGAAAAAAAAAAGAGAAAAACAATTAGCGAAACTAAAATTGTGGAGAAACGGCCATACGGTAATTGAGGTTGACGAGTTCAATTATTCTTACACTTTGGTACAAGAAGTAGAAATCGGTATCCGACGTTGCCAATGAGAACAAATTAAGTCATAAGTTAAACTTGGAACAATGAAGTTAATAATATATAAGTATATTATACAAAGCTCCACTCATCTTCGTTTGATCCAAATAAGTCTAAAGAAGACCATAATCTTTTAAGTATTAAATATTTTTTTGAGATATGAGAATATAATACTAATTAAAACCTTAAAATTATCATAATATTTTACGTTCGATTTTGGTCGGTTAACTGATGCTAAAACCAGAAATCAAACTTAAAAATAATGAAAATCAAATACTAGACCGAAAACTTTTGGTTCGGTTCGATTCAAAGAAATTTAGTTCGGTTCGGTTCGGTTCGGTCAGTTAACCGACCAGATTGACAGTCTTAATTTGAAACATTAAAAAAAGTGTTTGTTTTGTAATAAAAGTCCAAAAACAACTTATTTAAGTTAAGTTGTTCCAAACACTCTCTAACTAACAACACTCATTCCCAACTAATCAAAGTGAAGCAACGGTAAAATATTGCCCTCACAGGATGATATAGTGCCTAAAGTGTTAAGTATGTGGTCGAAAGTCATAGATTTTGGAATCCCATCAAGACTATTGTATATGAGTTAACTTTATGCACTATTAGGGGGTGTTTGGAATAAATGAAGCTTATTGATAAGTGATGAAAGTTGCTTAAAGCAACTGAAAACAGTTTATTTGAAAATCAGTTAGTGTTTGGAAATAAGTGCTGAAAGCAGATGAAAGTGAGAAAAATAGTGTTTGGAGTACTGTTGATAGAAGTAGCTTATTGTTACTTTTTAGAATAAATGTTTATTTTGCCCTTAGTGTTATTAAATAATTATAATTTATAATAAATAAATAAAATTCAAAAATTATTCTGATTCTATATTTATCTTTTGCTTTATAGTTTTAATCTAATATTATAAAATATTAAATTAATATAAATATTATATAATACTATAATTGATAGAGAGAGGACGAGACACGGCTGATATGTTGAAGAAAAAGAATTCTAACAAATATTAGGGATATAAATATTTTTGGAATTAAATAAAGTTTTTAAGGGTAATTTGGTCCGAAAAAATCATAAGCAATAAGCTGAAAGCTGAGGTGGAACAGTTTATCTATTTTTGATCCAATTTTAGAGAATCTCAACTTTAAGCTGGATGTCTCAAACACCTCTATACCAGCTTAAAGCTGAAAGCAAATTTCCATAAGTTATTTCAAACACCCACTAGATATAGCAGTTGTGGTTTCTTAATATTAAAAAGAAAAAAAAGAAAAAAAAAAACCTGCTATAGGGAGAGAGAAAAAAAAGAACGGTAAAATGGTTCCCGAGAATATGCGACTCCGAAGATATAGCAGTTGTTGTGGTTTCTTAATACTTTAAAAAGAAAAAAAAGAAAAAAAAAAACCTGCTCTAGGGAGAGAGAAAAAAAAAGAACGGTAAAATGGTTCCCGAGAATATGCGACTCCGAATCAATTTATCCGGTGGCAATTCACGAATGAGGCGCGTTTGGAACTGATTGGTTAAGTGTGGCCGATGGAGGTGGTGAGCGTGTATGGACCGCGAACACATTTTATAAATGTTTTTTTTTTTTTTTGACGACGAGGATAACTCATAGCCGCTATCGAAGTGCGTATTGGATATAGAATAACTTACAAATCATACAGGTGGTTATTTTTCAACTAAATATGTGGAGTGCATGCAAATGTGTGAGCTAACCTCAGCCACAAGCTTCTGTGTGGTCCCGCAAAATGGTCAATTTGCACAAACTTCTTTCTTCGAGTTTTGAGATATAGAAATTTAGAATTTAAACTTTATAATTTATGGATTGTGAATCTACAACTTTAGATAAATATAAATTAATAATGTCTAAAATTTAAAAGTACGGTGGCTTATCACTTATGTACGCACTCCATCGATCTGCCTTTGACTCAAGATATATAAATTCTATTCATAATTCACATAAAAGATAAATTATACTACTACAAGAAATTATACTCTACTATTATGTTGATCCAGGATAATAACTGAAACCTCTACATCATAGCATTAACACTAGAATAATAACAAGTTTATTTGTTAACTATGAGAGGATTTGATTGATTCATATAATAAATAAATTTACAAGTTTATAGGTCAAAAAGCACACAAATGTAAAATTAAGATTATTAGAATTAGATTATATTCACTAAATATTAAACATTGGAATGATGTAACAATTTGACTTGATAGAGTCACCTATTAAAATACATTATAATAATTAGAATGTGAATATTATTAACAATTTGAAGCATTTGACTTGATGACATAGTAATTATAATAAATATAATAACTATTATAATTCAACACACAAAAAATAATAGTTTGTAAAATAGTAATTTTGTTTGACAAATAAAATTTAAAATGCGAATAATTTAAGAGACACTATATTATTAAGACATGGAAAAGAAACTGAAGTCAAATATATTTAAAGATGTAAAAATGAAAAGGAAAAACAGGATAAGAAAAAAGGTTGTAATAAAAAGTGCTACAATAAACAAATATAGAGGCATTTCTACTATTAGCCAAATAGTAGAAATGAAATGCATATTTAGCCTATTACTAAGGGGTGTTTGGAGTAGCTGAAGCTTATTGATAAGTGCTGAAAGCTGCTGAAAGCAACTTATTTGAAAATCAGTTAGT
Source organism: Lavandula angustifolia (assembly GCA_028984105.1). Lineage (NCBI taxonomy): Eukaryota > Viridiplantae > Streptophyta > Magnoliopsida > Lamiales > Lamiaceae > Lavandula > Lavandula angustifolia. The sequence goes on along the minus strand of CM054802.1, from coordinate 30,903,682 downwards.
GTTTGGAAATAAGTGCTGAAAGCTGCTGAAAGTGGAAAAATGGTGTTTGAGAATATTGCTGATAGAATTAGTTTATTGTTACTTTTTAAAAGAAATGTTTGTTTTATCCTTAGTGTTATTAAATAATTATTATTTATAATAAATAATAAAATTCAAAAATTATAGTTATTCAATATTTATTTTTTGCTTTTATAATTTCAATCTAATACTATAAAATACTAAATTAATTTAAATATTATATATATTATAAAATTATATCATAATTTTAGAGTTAGAGATATTTTTGGAATTAAATAAAACTATTAAGGGTAATTTGGTCCGGAAAAATCATAAGCTATAAGTTGAAAGCTAGAAACTGGGGTGGAGCAGCTTCAGCTGCTTCTCTATTTTCGACCTAAATTTAGAGAATCTCAGCTTTAAGCTGGGAGTCCCAAACACCCTCACACCAGCTTAAAGTTGAAATCAACTTTCAATAAGCTGTTCCAAACACCCACTAAATAAAAACACAAATATAGTCATTTTGTCCTCATATAATGATTGACTGTCTGTTGCAGAATTTTTTGCCGTCAACAATTTCGTCTCGTTTGTAACGCATAGGGCCGATGGAGGGCCGAAGGGGGTGTCCATCGGCCCTCCATCGACCGAGAGAAAAAAAAGACCGAACAAGTTCATCGGCCGAGCCATTTAATTCTGTAGAGGCAATTACTAGGGCCGAGGGCTGATGGAGGGCCGATCTCCATTGGCCCTCAACATGTTAAAAAAAAAGTGTAAATGACGGGCATCGACCCTGACTTGAAGAGGAAAAAAAAGAAAAAAAAATTATGTTAGGTCCGATCTTCAATTTATGAAGGGCCGATCGGCATTTTTTTATTTTTTTTAAATAAAACATGTTGAGGGCCGATGGAGATCGGCCCTCGTGTGATACACATATTCTCCCCCTTGCTTATTTTCGGCCCTCAAAAAAAAATTAAGGGCCGATGGGTTTCGGCCATTTAAAAAAAACTACAATTTGGCTCGGCCTATGTTTTCCATTTAAAAAATTAAGGGCCGATGGGTTTCGGCCATTTAAAAAATTAAGGGCCAACGGGTTTCGGCCATCAAAAAAAAATATCAGTTTTTTTCGGATTAAATTGTTTTCCATCGGCCCTAATTTCGCCCCATCGGCCCTGAGCCGCCTTTTTACAGCTAATGTACTGGCCCGCCAATTATCAGACAAAACCTGCATTTGTTGCATAAAAATGTACAATTTAACTATATTTGTGTTTTTATTTAGTAAATGGATATATATGTGTTTATGATATTGATTTTGGTCAATAGTGTATATTTCCACATAAACAAAGTGGACAACTATATACTCGGAAGAGAGTTGTTTTTCGTTGATTTCAAATCAAATAAAACGGCCCGACCTCTCTCTCTCTCTCTCTCCTTCGCGTTACAGAACCAGAATTAGTTCTTTCTGTCAAAAATTGTGTTTTTCTCTCTAAGTTGATGTCTTGGCAATAAATTATTCTGATTGCATAGACAAAAGGTAATGGAAAGTTCGCTTTCACTATCTTTTCAGATCTTTCCTTCTTTTTGAGCTAAATGAAAGTACAGTTTGCATCGGATTAGACTATTTTCTTGGTGGATTATGATTAAGATCAAAAGAGATTTGATTTTTTCCACATGATGAGTATTTTCAAGATCAGGTTTTTCTTCTTTCTTTTTCTGTTCTTTCGTAGTTTGGTAGGATTTGCAGTTTCTGGAATTGGTGTGTGTGGATTCTTCTTTTTTGCTGTCGTTCATTTTGTGGGGTGGGGGTTGATTTAAATTCATTTAATTCAGTTTGGTTTTGATCTACTAGACTACCCTATTGAGAAGTAGCCTAATTGAGTTATAATTGTGGAAATAATGTGCAATCTGTGGTTCTCTCTTTGTTTCTTTTCTCTTGGTTGTGAGTTCTGCTTGGCTTATAAATGAGGCTTATGACCCTGCAGATTTAGATAAGCACAAGGGCTAGTTTTATTGTATGATTTACTGGAGCTAAGAAAGCTATGAACAACCATCCATCTGCCCTTGGGAGACCAACTTCAGGTTTTTATTTTATTTATTTTTCAATTCAAAGTAAATCATTCACTCCCAACTTAATAGGAGACATTAGTTTGTGCACATTTACACTGTAAATTTGAACTTTCTACTAATTCACATGGAAACTTTAAATTGAAGGAAGAAAGTGAGAGATTCAAAGAAGCTATAATGAAATGCATAATCTTACTAACAGAAAGCAGTAAACTGAGAAAATTGGGAAAATGACTTGTATATAGTAAATCAAGAGAGAGTGCTTGCTCCCATATGGATATATCTTTCTTGATGTTTCTACTATACAAATTGAATCTTTATGTTATATATGCATGAAAATCAAGGGGCCTTTGCTGTACTCTATAGTTTTGTCATAAACTGTTCTTCATATTTACACTGGTTCCCTAAATATGTACAGGCATGAGAAGATTGAAAGATCTTTTGGCTCAACCTGGTAATCGTGTATGTGCAGATTGTGGTGCTCCGGACCCAAAATGGGCGTAAGTTCCTCTAGTCTTTCTATCTTTCTCGCTTTCTCCATCGACAATAGATTACATATGAGAACTAAGCTTTTTTATTACGGTATATTAGTGTCCACTAGTTTGTGCTTCATATATGTATCTTCACAATTTATAGGTCATCAAATATTGGAGTCTTTATATGCTTAAAGTGCTCCGGTGTTCATAGAAGCCTTGGTACACATATTTCCAAGGTGAAATCACAGAACTTTATTCTGCTTCGGAGATGTACAAGTCTAAGTTCTACGCGTTATGCAATTCTGCAGTTCGTATATTTGCTTTACTTACTAGTCACTGCCTGCAGGCTTTGTCTGTGACATTAGATGAATGCCTGAATGGTCAGATGAAGAAGTTGATAACATGATCGAGGTTGGTGGAAATACATCTGCAAATTCCATTTATGAGGCTTATCTTCCAAAAGGCGTGTCAAAGCCCGGGCCTCGGGCTAGCCCCGAAGAACGTTCACAATATATTTGAAGTGTAAGTATCACCAAATGGCTAAATATTACTTTGAGTTTGGGGTTTTATAAGTCTTTACCTAATCTTTGTCTTTTTGGCGTTCTAGTTACTTACTGCATTCTTTTCATAACCATTTGGTTGTTTTTTGTCGATGATGCAAACAAAAATTGTAAATCACGATAACAATAAATTGTAACGAGCGATTAATGAATTCAAGCCTCACGAATGCGAAAATCAAAGGAAATAATTCTGCGGTTTATGAAATTCAAGACTCACGGCTGCAATATTAATTAAGAGGAAATAATCAAATCCCACGGCTGCAATATTAAATCAAAGGAATCAAATCCCACGGCTGCAATATTAAATCAAAGGAATCAAATCCCACGGCTGCCAGACCGAATTCTTGCCGATGACGAAATCCAAGAAAATTAAAGATTTGTTCTGCAATATTAGAGAATAGCTTTCTTCCACAGCTTCAATTGAAGATTTAATCTACCTTCTAGCCAATTAAAAAAAAAACAAATTGTCGATCCCACACCTTAGTGACAATTAAATATAGATCGCAACTAGTACCCCAAAACGAGACGGAATTGAATATTAATCCTAATAGGAAAAATCCTACGAAACCAAAAATAGTTTCGTCCAAATCAAGATGTAGGTCTTGCCCAACCAAGTCCCAAATCAAGCATACTAAAAACTAGGGTTCTTATAAGATGGAAGCCCACAAACTTATTGACTCAAAATAAAACAAGACACAAATTAAATAAGCCCAACATTACGAAAATAATAATAATATAGAACAACTATATTGTTGATTCAAGCACGCCGACGTCACGCCATGCAACATCCAACGCCACGCCATGCCGCTACATCGATCTTCTCTCGTCCTCGTCGAACATAAAATCTCTTCCCATCTTCCAATCGCTCCACAACAGTCGACCTGATTTGTTTCTTGATTGTGTTTTTAGGTCTAAGTACGAGCTTCAGGAGTTCTTGAAACCTAGCCTGCGTATTTTGTCGACTTCTTCAAAGCACTCTTTACAAGCAAGTATGTCCGCCAAGATTACAGATAGCTTCCGAAGCTCAGCCTCATCACAACAGTCGGTATATCTCATCCTTTCTTTTAACTGTGTTGATGATGCTGTTAGTAGTGAGACAACTGGTCTATGTTTCCTTGGTTTTGTGTAATGATTGACATAAACTGAAGATATCTGGTAACACACTAAGGATCTTCTGTCCCACTTTTGGAATCCCACTCCGTGGCCCGCCAATCAGGTGGTGCCATGTGTATTTTTGCCTTGGTTGAGGATCTTCTTGAGTTAAAAATACACATGGCACCACTTGATTGGTAGGCATGAAATGGGATTCTAAAAGTGGGCAGAAGATCCTCATTGCTGGTAACATGGTGAAGATTAATGTTTATAGGGTTCGTGTTGATCTATGATTATTTACACTAACTATGAAATTTATTCTAATCTGATCATAGGAAGGCATGGTCGAGTATATTGGAATGTTGAAGGTTCAAGTTCTTAGAGGCACAAATTTAGCCGGTCGAGATATGCTATCAAGCGATCCGTACGTTGTTCTCAAACTCGGAAAGCAGGCTAGTAATTTCTTGAACTTGCTTCACCTCTAGCATACACTCATTCCCATTTGCTATGGTAGACTGATTCTTGCAATCTCCCCTTTTCTACGTCGGTCATCCCGACACCCCTTTTCGTTCATAGAGAGTGCAAACATCAGTGGTGAAAAGCAACTTGAACCCCATTTGGAATGAGGAACTCATGCTCTCAGTCCCACAAAAATATGGCCCAATCAAGCTGGTAATCAATCCTCATCTTTTATCCTTACAAAAAACAACCTTTTTACAATATGTAATGACTAATAACCTTTTATGTCTGAATTATAGGAAGTTTATGACTATGACACATTCTCTGCTGATGATATAATGGGGGAAGCAGAGATCGATCTCCAGTCGATGATAACTTCGGCTACTGCATTCGGGGATGTGGGAACGTTCGAGAACATGCAGATCGGGCGATGGCTGAAATCACGTGACAACGCGTTGTTACAAGACAGCACTGTGAATATCGTTGAAGGGAAGGTGAAGCAATCTGCGTCTCTCAAGCTCCAGAATGTAGAATCTGGGGAGATCCATCTTGAACTGGAGTGGATTCCTCTTGATCAATAATAATACATGAATTGTTGTAATTTTTACACTTTTTATATATATGTATATATCTTTTTTCTTTCCTATTGTCGTTAAGACATAAAATTGTATCAAATTATCTGCTTGAGAAACTACATATAGTTTGTTGTATCTTTTATAACCTTTCTTTTGGGCTGTAGTTATAAAACGCTTCTAGCTCATTTCTTTCTCTCTCTTTTTTTTAATTTTATTTTATGTGATAAGTGAATTCCGGCCACTATTTGAGGTTAGCATTGAGTAAATCAGACTTTTATGCTAGCCGACAAACGATACAAAAGATGTTATCTTCAATTCATAACTCTGAATTCTTTCTCGAACAAGCCTTAGGGAGAAGGAAGGGTGAAATTGTCAATATACGCCTATTATAAAATCGACCCAACCTTATAGTACACATTTTGGAAACGTCTAGTATCAGATATGTAATGTACTTCATCTGTGGTTGATGAATAAACATTTTAGAAGAGGTTCATATTCTACTTTTGTGTGATTCTTTTGAAGCATATACTTTAGGGTGGGTGCAAGTCAGTGGCTAGCAACTTCAATTCAAGTTAAAATAATATAAAATTAATTTTTGTTACAATCACAGTTATATAAATATGCATCTTAATCTTAATTTTAAGAAAATATCGTATCACGTATTACATATCCGTAGGACCTAGATTAATAAATACTCGAATTTCGAGAACAAGCCAGCCAAATCGGCAATTAGGCATCACCCCTTTTCATTTTCATTTGTCAAACACTATTTTAATCTTTGAGAATATCTAGAAAGTAATCATAATGTTCAAATTGTTATTCTCACTTGGGTAGGTTACATCCCAAAAGTTTTAACATACTTTCACATTTGCAGCAGCGGATTTCTTTACGATTATTTTATCCTAGTTGGTGTTTGCTCAATCAGCTCTTACTTCTATCCACGTCAGCGCGGTTTTAAAAATCTGTTCCGCGACCTCGTTCGTCTCCCCAATCAATTGGTGCCAAACGCCGTCGTATATCTTCAACGTCTTGTCCTTGCTGGCAGCGGTTTCGTGCAGGTATTTCGCCCCTTCGGGATCGCAGATCACGTCGTCTCCGCCGTGCAAAAACAGCATCGCCATGAAGAAATGTAGATAAGAAATCATAAACTCATGCATGGATGCATGATGAACAAGAACTGATCGAAGATATAAAGAACAGAGCAAGCTATTGAAAATGATGAGTTTATTGAAATGATGATTTTTGTTGTGTTTACAGTGCTGTATCTTGATCTATATATAGAGTAGAGACGTAGCTATCAAGCAATGGTTACAACAACTTCATAACCACTCTAACTATCTAACTAATTCAACTGATCTTGGACGGTTATAACTGTCGTCCGTTTATACTGTTTCATTGGCTAACGGCTGCTCTGTTTTCTTCTTTGCTTCTCTTTCTTTCTCTTCTATCTTCTTCTTTGTATCAATGATGGGATTGTGTGAGGAGTTACAATATCCCCCCGCAAGTGGAGAGTGCAGATTCTGGACTCTCAACTTGGATAAAAGATATGAAAACTGTGATTGGTCTAGAGGCTTAGTTAAGACATCATCCAACTGGTTGGAGGAAGGGACATAAAGGAGATGTATGAGACCGGTCTGAATATGCTCACGAACGAAATGACAGTCTATCTCAATGTGTTTGGTCCTCTCATGGTGAACTGGATTAGCGGCCAAGGCAATTGCAGATTTGCTATCAGAAAATAAAGTTGCAGAGGAGATTGGATGACCAAGGTCTATAAAAAATTTTAAGCAACCATAAAATTTTGGCAGATGTAGATGCTAGGGCTCTGTATTCAGCTTCTGCCGAGCTACGGGAAACGGTTGCTTCTTTGATCGCCATGAAATTAAGGAATCCCCAAAAAACATGCAGTATCCAGTGATTGATCGCCTTGTATCAATGCAGCTTGCCCAATCAGAATCACTGAATCCCTTCAAACGGAAATCAGAGGATGCAGAGTAAAACAGTCCTTGACCAATTGTTCCTTTGAGGTATCTTAACACACGATGAGCCGCATTTAGATGGGACTGACCAGGTGTATTCATAAACTGAGCAAGTGTGTTCACATCAAAGGTAATATCCGGCCGTGTAACGGTGAGGTACATCAACTTGCCAATCAATCGCCTGTAGGGTGCTGCATCAGGAAGATAATTTTCATCTACTTTACTGAGTCTTAACTTGCTGTCCATAGGAAATGTAGTAGGCTTGCAGTCTGAATATCTTTCCTCATTTAGAAGCTCAATAACATACTTCCTTTGGCAGATGGAAATGCCCTTTGATGAACATGCAGTTTCCAGACCCAAGAAATATTTCATACAGCCAAGGTCCTTTATCTTGAAGGATCTGTCCAGGAAGGCCTTGACCTTCTGAATTTCTCCATTGTTAGTGCCAGCAAGTAGTATATCATCTACATAAACCAATAGAATAAGAGTGTATGAGGCAGAGTGGATAGTAAAGAGTGAGTAATCTGAAGTAGACTGTGTGAATCCATAGTCTTTTAAGGCTACGGATAGCTTGGAAAACCACTGTCTACTTGCTTGCTTTAGTCCATATAGGCTCTTCAATAGCTTACAAACTTTGTTGGAACCAGATTTTGCAAATCCAGGGGGAACCTGTATAAAGACCTCCTCATGTAAGTCTCCATGTAAGAAGGCGTTATTGACATCTAATTGTTCCAGAATCCAATCTTTACAAGCAGCCAAAGCTAAGAGGCTCCTCACAGTTATGAGCTTTGCAACTGGAGAGAAGGTGTCTGTGTAATCTAGACCTTCTTGTTGAGTGTAGCCTTTGGCAACCAACCTAGCTTTATACCGTTCTAAGGAGCCATCAACATGATATTTCACTTTATACACCCATTTGCAACCAATGGGAACCTTTCCAGGGGGAAGATCAGTGAGAACCCAAGTGTGGTTTTGTTCTAGAGCTTTTATCGCAGAGGACATGGCATCCCTCCAGTGAGGATTAAGGGTGGCTTGGGAATAAGAGGTAGGTTCAACAATGGAAGAGATCATAGCTGAATAAGCACGGTGTGGAGAAGAAAGTTGAGAATAAGAGATATATTTTGATAAAGTTGAGGAGAGGTACCTGTTTCAGAAGCAGGAGCAGCAGATGAGATTGGCATAGCTTGAAGGCTGCTACAAAGTGCATACTGTTGTAGATGATTGGGGGCTTGTTTAGGCCTAGTAGAACGTCTGAGAGGTACATTATTTTCAGGATTTGGGGGTTCTGGGAAAGAAGAATTGGAATCTGAGGTTGATTCTGAAATGGGTTGTGGATCAGGATAAGTAGGCTGCTCTGTTTCAGAGACAACATCTGATGGTTGTTCTGGATGAAAATAATCAGAGATGGGGTTTGGAATGGAAATTGAAGGGGAAGAGTTAAGAGCAGAAGATGTTGAGGAAAAAGGGAAAACTGTTTCATGGAAAACAACATCTCTAGAAACAAGATAGGAGTTTGAGTCCAAGTCATAGAGTTTATACCCTTTTGAAGTGGTGGAATAGCCAAGAAAAACACATTTTCTGGCTCTAGGGGCAAACTTGTGTTTGTGATGAATCAGATTTGCTGCATAGCACAAACACCCATATACTCTTAGGTTAATGTAATCAGGAAGTTTAGAATATAATACTTCGAAGGGGCTTTTGTTTTGAAGAACAGGAGTTGGAACTCTGTTAAGGATATGAGTGGCAGTGTGAATACAATCTCCCCAGAAAGAAATAGGAATTTTAGACTGGAATCTTAAAGCTCTAGCTATATTGAGAAGACTTTGATGCCTTCTCTCCACCACTCCGTTTTGTTGAGGAGTATAAACACAACTATTTTGATGAATTATCCCATGAGAGTTATAGAAATCAGGGGTAGAAAATTCAGAACCATTGTCAGTTCTTATGACCTTAATTACTGCAGAGAACTGATTTGTAACAAGTTTATGAAAATGGTTGAGATGTAAGGCAGTCTCAGATTTATTTTTCATAAAACAGACCCAAGTCATACGTGTAAAATCATCTACTGTAGTGAGGAAATACTGATATCCTTCATGAGTTGGAATAGAGAAAGGTCCCCATACATCACAATGCAAAAGTTCAAAAGGGGAAACAGATTTTATTGAGCTTGAAGGAAAGGGATGTCTATGAAACTTTGCCAAAGGGCAGATAGTACACATATTTTTAGTGGCTGTATCAGCTAATAGATCTTTCAGAAAAGTCATATTTGAGGGAGATATGTGGCCCAGCCCAGAATGCCAAGTATCATATGAAACCTTGACAGCATGAGAAGAAGCAGAAATTGGTTTGTTGTTTGGTGAGACAGCAGGATGAACCAGAAACAAGCCTTGATCTATCTTAGCTATGACAATCTTCTGCCCCTGCAAGTGATCCTGAACAGAACAAGTTCCAAAAGCAAAGTTCAGTCCAAGATATGTTGTGGTAATGAGTCTACTGACAGATATCATATTTACATTAAAGCTTGGCACACAGAGAACATAGTTTAAAACTGTGTTGAAGATAACTGAAGAACCAGTATGAGTTATAGGGATTCTATCTCCTGTTGGCAAGACAACATAACTGTCCTTGATTGGGTGGGGATTAGATAAGAGTGATATATCACCTACCATATGATCTGTGGCTCCAGTATCAATGATCCAAGAGCCGTCTGAAATAGAATCAGTTATAGCATTACTGTGGGCAGAATAAGAATAATAAGCTATTTTGTTACCTGCGGTATTTTCAGTTGTGTTGGCCAATGGAGGTAAAGGGTTGGAATTTTGAGATAAGTTTTGAATGAGGTTGACAAGGTGGCTGTATTGATCTGAGGATATAGGTACACTTGGATTTTCAGAGTTCTTCCCTGGAACAGTTACCATATGTGCAGCAGAGGAAACCCCTTGGCGATTCTTGAATTGATAACCGGGTGGAAAACCATGAAGTTTGTAGCATTTCTCTTTAGTGTGGCCAACTCTGCCACAGTAGGAACAACTTGGAGTATCTCGTTTCTGACTTGATCCTTGAGATGACTGGAACTTGGGCTGATATGATTTGTAGAATCCTCCAGGTTGTGATGTGGAATTGGATCCCTTAGATCCATAACAGGCAAGAATAGAACCTTCATTAGATGTTCCAGATGATTGTTGAGTCGCCATAGCAATAGCTTCATTTGTCAGTTGTGAGGATCCATTAAGGCTTCTCTGTTTCTCATCTTGAAGAACTAGACTGTATATATCATTCAGTGAAGGAAACAGATTCATGATTAATATCTGACCTCTGATTGAAGAAAATACATCATTCAAATTCATTAAGAACTTGATAGACATGCTTCGTTCTTCTTGTGCAGCAAGATTCTTGAGACAATTGCATTTACACTGTTTCATTGCCCCACAACTACAGCTAGGTGTAGGATTATATTGTTGCAGTTCCTTCCACAGTGAGTCAAGCCTATTGTAATAGGCTGTTACAGACAGCATTCCCTGAATTGTAGTGTATATCTCCTTTTGAAGCTCAAAAACTCTAGGAAAATTACCTTGGGAATACCTATGGCGAAGTATACTCCACATTTCTGCAGCAGTATCTGCGTAGAGGATACATGGAGTTATTTCTTTTGTGCATGAGTTGAGGATCCAAGATTGGATCATGAGATTGCAACGCTCCCATGCCGCATAATCTTCATTCTTTTCGTCAGGAAATGATTCAGGTTTGAGAACCATATGAAGCTTGTTCTTCGCTCCAAGCGCAATCCGGAGAGACCTTGCCCATGAATGATAGTTGTTGCCATCCAATGGAGGACTCACTAAAACAGCAGAAGGGTTGTCACTTTGGCTCATGAAGTAGGGATTATTTTCATCCATCTTTGTCATGATGAATGAGAGATCTGGGAAGACGGAAGCTTGATTGATTCAAGAAGGGTTATTCAAAACCTTGAAGCTCTGATACCATGAAGAAATGTAGATAAGAAATCATAAACTCATGCATGGATGCATGATGAACAAGAACTGATCGAAAATATAAAGAACAGAGCAAGCTATTGAAAATGATGAGTTTATTGAAATGATGATTTTTGTTGTGTTTACAGTGCTGTATCTTGATCTATATATAGAGTAGAGACGTAGCTATCAAGCAATGGTTACAACAACTTCATAACCACTCTAACTATCTAACTAATTCAACTGATCTTGGACGGTTATAACTGTCGTCCGTTTATACTGTTTCATTGGCTAACGGCTGCTCTGTTTTCTTCTTTGCTTCTCTTTCTTTCTCTTCTATCTTCTTCTTTGTATCAATGATGGGATTGTGTGAGGAGTTACAATACGCCACCTCCAATTCACCGCAACGTCTTCACGTACTCACACACATTCAGCAGCTGCAGCGCTGTCGGCCGGCCGCACGTCTTCCGATTCGGACTCCTCTCCACCAGCCTCCGCTTCCACTTCTCCCTGTACGATCGCCTCACCGGCGGCGGCGTTATCGCTGTCCTCCAAGCCGGCGCGACGAAGGCGGCGGCGGGGAGCAATTTCTCCAACGGCCAAATTGGTTTGAATTTCTTCGAAACCTCACACATGGCCCCACTCAGTATCAAACCACTCCAAGCTGCCTTCTGCTGCAAACAAATGAGGATAGCTTCGGCACCACCGAGCGATTCGCCGTATAGAAAATACGGCAATTTCGGATAGCGACTATGGATTTCCTCGAAATACTGCAAGCAATCTTGCACTAAAGGATGGATATCGGGGATGTGATCGGAGGGGCAGTCGGAGAAGCCGTGACCTTGTAAGTCGAGCGCGCAAACAAAGAAGCCGGATTTGGCGGTGGCGACCGCATTCAGCTCAAAGAACCAGCCGCTCTCCGAGGTGTAGCCGTGGATCATTCCGACAACGCCTTTGAGAGCAGTCGGAATCTTCCGGCTAGCATGACTGTGTGAAGATCTTCATGTTTTGTATGTTGATCATGAAGCTTTCTCGGTGGAGTATTTGATGCTTGGAGTAGAACTCCTCCTTTGTTAGGTAGCCATAAGGGCTGTTCTCATTAGCTTCATGAATTGGATGCACCATCTCTCTCTCCCTTCTCTCTTTCTCTCTCTCTGATGTTACAGAGTTCTTGAACTGCAATCTTGTTCATTATGATTAGTTGGGAGATTCCTCTCCTCCCAACTGCCTCTACGGCAATGAAATAAATGGAGTTTGGATTATTTGAGACCATAGGCCATCGCATAATTAGCTACACGTTGCATTTCTTGTCCAAACACAATTAAAGTCGCTCCTCTTCATCATTGCCTACCGAATCACATCTGATTTATCTCCTCTATAAAACTCGAGGGCCAGCCCTCGAGTCACTTGAATTATGAAAACATGCAATTTACCCCTTACCTATTGGTTTTGTGCATTTTCATGAACTATGAAAATGTATAATTTACCCCTGAAATATATAATTTATTCATAGAGTAAAATCCCCCCCCCAAAGGGTCAAATGTGTAAAGTTAGGAGTATTGTTAAACTAAATTACCACAAAACTAATAGTCCATTGAGCAAATTGCAAAAACTAATAATCAATGACAAAGTTTGCATGTGTTGCCGGCTTTTTTTTTCCAAAATTTTACTCTCGGCAATAGATTACATAATTATGATAAATTTCACATTATCATAGTTTAAGAGGTAAAATGCACGAAATTAAAAGCTCAAAAGGCAATTTGCACATTTTCATAGTATGAAGGGCGAAACGAATTTAGCTAATAGTACAGGGGTTTAAGCTACTAACACAAAAGATGAAGTGCTGATCTCAAGATTGGGTATTTCTGTTGCTAATCTGATTATTCCTATTCCAACTTCCAACCACTTGAGCTTGTGATCGGGTACAACATTCAGCAAACATCAACATCAAACAATTAATGATAATGTCCTATTAGATACAAACTATGCCAATAGCAATAAGTTCTAAGGTTTATTCTCAGCTGCCCCCATAAATTGCAAAGGTGAAGTGGTAGTTTCTCTGCCTCATGAGTCTTCTCTTCCATCCGTAGCCATTAACAGATATGCAAGCCCACTACGTGGTAACTAACTTCAACAATGAGCTTTAAATGTCTACTTTACCTTAACAGTAAGTTTTCTCAATAACTAACAGTAAAAGCAAGGAAACTGGAGCATGGAGAAGGGTAACAAAAGATATTTGAGAAAGACATCAATATATGCAAAATAGAGGTGTAATCGACTCGATTTTTCAAATAATTTCGACCCTTTTCACATAATGATATACTGTAAATCTAGGCTTTGAATTGAAGTACAATTAGCTCTACCACACATATTCAGCAACAAACTAGTTAAAATGTAGCAGCAAGTTGATAAAACTCTTAGTATAAGAATCAGCAGATGGTACAGAATACCCCATTTTCTGGAAGACTGATTATTCTGGAGAGGTTTCGTTTTGATGCATATTGTACATGCAATGTCATCTATGGACATTTCCTCCCGTCTCGTTCTTTATGGTGCTCCAGGCAAACAATGCAGCTCCGACGGCAGGTTCCACCTTAGAATATTACACACACACTGTCAGGAATAGAGTTTTTTTTTCCTTGTCTAAGCAAATTGGGAGATGCAGAGAACGCAAAAGGGCAAGAAAGGAAGAAGTTATTGTATTTATGAAAAAACAGGATAAGACAACTGGATTAAGATGTACATGAAAGATGAGGCATGGCTTTATAGACAGCCCACAAAAGCAAGAGCTGCTTGCCACCAATAGAACATGTGAGGATATGGTTTGAGGATAATCCATAAGGAATGTGTGGACACAATTATGGATCCAAAAAGGGGAAGGCAGCTGACCTTGGGTCTTATAGGGCAAGCCCCCGGGTAGGCCTCCCAAATTGCGTTAGTAACTTCATGTCCAATATCCCACCTCTTGTTGGCTTCAAGGACCCCGCCAACCATGACGACAGGGAAAGAGACTTTTCCATCTGAAATGAAAAAATTTTTACTTTTCAGTTGTCGTATATGAGGTATGAGAGCTCTATGTATGCAAACTGAACGACAGACTTGATTAAGTTAACTGTGTCAGATTAATAATCAAAATAATGAGGTATGTCGAACAGTTGTGGTCTACTAACATTCTAAGATTCAACAACTCAAACATGTAATATCCATTCTTGTCAAGGTTTGCGACAATATGATAGTGCAAGATTTGTAGCCCCTTGTTTCATATGTATTTCATGTAAGATAAATGAGCTTATACCTTCTCCAGCCAAATGTAGCCGTTGTACAACAGCTTTCACACTCAGAGCCAATTCTTGGACTGCATTGTTCAAGATCTCATCAGCAATCTGATCACCATCTTCAGCACAAGATACCACAAGAGGAACCAGCGCTGCAATTCTGGCCCAAGAAGTATCTGCATAGGTCCACCTAAATTCAAATAAGCAATAACATAAAAGGGATGCGGAAGTACATGGTTAAGAAGTGTGGCCTTCACAAAACTAATGCCGTTATAGAGTCAATTGTCAAGTAAAACATTAACTGATGATGAGAGTGGTTCTTGGACTTCTAGGAGATAGGTCTTATTGGAGGGATTTATAAAGATAAATACCACTCTCAAAAAGATCCTTGTTAATATAATTAACTACATAAAGCGGTAAATCAAGAAGTTGCTGCATCAACTTCAAGCTAAACCTGACACAAGGCCGAGCCCTTAACAAGAAGAAGTTCTTGCCCAAAGTCATCTTTCATTTCCAAAGAGGATTTATTACAAAAGGATTGGCCTCTATTTACTTAGCCACTGCATAATATAATATCTACATAAGACCATAAACAAATCACCCAAAGGACAACACAATCCCCTAAAAAGGACAACATAATCCCCTAAAGGACGACGCAAGTCGATTCTAGATCTCCTAAAGTACATAATCATATCTAGGCATATTACCCCCCCCCCCCACACACACACACACACAAAAAAATCTCCCCAAGATTTCCTACAGAAATTGCTTCACAACAACTGATTTCTTAATACACATGGAACTACTCTATCCAACCCCACAGAGATCAGGAATGGGCTATCATGATGACAACTATGACAGCATGAGAGTTTGAAAAGGCCAAACTTCTCAAATTTGACAGTACTTCAGGAAAAAGAGTATGATCCCTAAAAAAATAAACTAAAAAATATCAGTCATTCCTTTGGGGTGTACATCGCATAGTTATTTTTTATACTTAGATATATAAGTAGGGTCCCTCATGAACCCAAATCTGGCTCAAAGTTCTAGGAAGACGACCAATGACATCTAAACAGATAAGTCACAAATAATAATAATTGTACAGCCCTCATGTGCAAATGTAATGAAAAATTATAGCAGCTTCTTAGCTGCTCTTTTTACGAGTTATAGATTTATTACTTATTCATGAAAGTAAAAGGTTGACTTTCATAATATGATTTCGGACTAATTCAGGAAAATAGAAAGGGGTTGAAACATAGGAAACAGACACATTCTAATCTCTGCCACATTAGGATCCGGATACTGCCAATATAAACTCACTCGTTCCAATGCGTAGCATTTAAAGGCAGTAGGGATCTAACTCTTTATAGAGACGGCCTGACTACAACTATCTGTTTAGCATCACCAACAAAGAAAGCAAGCGTAGGAGGTGCAGAGAGAGATACCCTATGATTTCATCTGGGGAAGAAAGACCAAGTGATTGCAAAATACAGTTTGTAAGCATCGTTGCTGGACCACGCCCATCATGAGCCTTCATCACCGCTGTAAGTGCACGAGAAGAAATTCCATAACCACTGCAAGCAGCAGCAAGTTACCCATCTAATCGCAAAAGAATACCATATGCAATAATAAGATATATACTCATGATTATAACTTCAAATGATCAATAATTTTCCACGAATGAACAAGTTATACAAGTTACTGACATTATTCAGCACAAAGAAGTGAAAATAAGCTGAAAAGAGGTTCATAAGTATAATATTGGAACCAAGCACAGCAGGTGGGTGACCCTACAGATCCATCTGTACGACGGAGAGAATAACATAGTAGCAATTTGTACCAAAACCACCCTCAAGTTCAAGAGTTTATATAGGCAACTTTGAGTTGGAATTCATAAAGATGCTTGTGCAGGAACTAAAGGTTTTCAAAATATATATCCAGCATTTCAAACTCCATGAGTTCAGTAGCATCACTAGCTAAGTTTATATCGTATTTCACTTAACCATAACTCTAGAATAACACAATATAGGGAGCACCTTGCACAATAGGATGTGAAAGGCATGAAACAGATTGCCTACATTATCTGCAGTAGTGATTGGAGCACTTCAATTTTCTGATTACGTTATACATAAATTAGAAAGGTCATGCTTAATTGACAGAAAAACATTAAAATTGTAACAAAAACAATTGTCACCGACATTAACCATAGCTCATCAGGAAAGAGAAAGTCCAAGGAGTGTCACCTGTAAATGCTGAATTTACCTGCCCCAGTCACCTAATATTGGTCCTACTCCAGCAGCACGAGCTTCTTTTCCATCTTCAGTAAAACCATAAGCAATGCATCCAGTGCCCGCAATCAGAACACATCCATGAAGTTTTCCCATTGTCCCGCTTGCAAGAGCTACTACCGCATCATTTTGCACATATATCTTTACATGGTCTGGAAATACATTCCTGAAATAGTAATAATACACAATCAACACAAATTCTAAAGATTGTGGGTACTTTACATCCAAAATAAGCAAAAATACCTAATATGACAAAAATGGTTGTGACTGATCTAAAAGAAATTGTTATTACCAACATTTTCAATAAAAAGTCAAAAGTTTCTAGTTAACGCCAGAATCTCTCTGCTCTGAGTTCTACTAACACACTTTATTCCATCAATTAGAATCAGACTACTAGCCCTAGGTTCAAACTTTTTCACAAGTTGTAAGAACATAAAAGGAAACAACAGAACAAATAACTATACGTTCTTCCCAGCATTTCTTATTCAACCAAATAAATAAAAGGTTAGCTATAATATGCTATTATGCTTATTAGAATCCTAACCTAAATGTTTTTAAAGATTCCGTTCAACAAAATACTAAGCTTTCAGTCTCCAGTAGATAAGGACTCGAAAGGATCATAAAACCTTGACTGATTATGGTGTACAGTTTTCAGAATTTAATATTGCATTTCTCTACATATCAACATAGCAATGTGAGAAGATACTCATCTACAAATGCGTCACCAATCTCATTTCAAATCAAGGGATAAAACACCAAATATTAATCAGTTAAGAAAATTGGATTTGTTAAATTTGACAATCTTGATACCTCATCCAGTTCAAGACCCTCTCCTCATCTGACGGATGGTTGACACCTGAAACTCCTAAGCAAATAGCAACAACTGCTGAAAGATTTCTTCCAGCTCTAGAAAGAGCTTCTTTTATAACTTGTTCGAGTGTTTCTCTGGCTGCATTTTCTGTAAGAATGATGGCAAATGAAATAAAAATTCTATAAACTAAACAGAAAAAAAACATCAATAAACAAGCTTGCACGTGTCTTTCACCAGATATTTTATGGCACAACCGCTAATTTTTCAAATACCAAGAGGCAAGAACCAACGTTCTTCACATTGAGAATGGGGGAATACACAGTTAGGAACGTATGGAATCCAAGTAATTATATTTCTGTAACCTAAACATCCATACTACCAATATACTCTTTTATGGCCAATAATGGCGAATGACAGGTCAAGAAACAAGGTGCAAAGTGATTATTTGCCATTTCATGTCCAGAAATAAGGGGCAATAACTCCATTCTTGTAATCAACTAGGTATATCAAGTTCAATTGCTAGGGCTTAACTCATAATCCGGCATTCAGTGAATGGAATTGCGCAAAGTTCTACTGTCAAACAAGTAGAGAAAACATGAAGCTATGAGAATTTCATCTATCCACCTCCCACACTGTTGTAATTGGAACAACCGGCGGCGGCGCGGCCGAGAATGGGGATAGGATCGGGCAATTGGCGGTGGTCGGAGAAGGGGAAAAGCGGCAAACAAACGCACACGGTGTTAGTGGTGCCGCCGTCCACCCCCAACACCACCCATTCTTCGGCGCTACAGCACTCCTCCGATTCAGACCCCATCGCCGATCGTTTCTACGTCTGAATTGTTACTCCTTTTTCGGATTATGTAGGGAAGTTTTGCGCTCGTTTTGAATTGCGATTTACATTGGTGATCAGACGGAGTCAAAGGATTGTAGGAACTGTGGTAATTCCGATCAAAAACCGCTTGCTAAGAATTATCGTTGTTTATGTTTTGTTAATTGAATTGTCGCTTCAGGTTTGAAAAAGGAAAGAATTCCATCAAAGGAACTGCAGAGAACGCCCTTGACGCGATAATACGCGCTCATTATTTTTAATTGCCTCGTTTTCATTTTTATTCTTATTTAAGACTCTTTTTGTTCGACTCGACTTATAAATTGAAAACGTTATGCGTTAAACACAACAAAATATTATGTTCATATGTAATATAACTAGCGCATTATTTAACCTGACCGCAGCACGGTGGTTGGGATTATGCCCTACATATTTGTTTAGATTAGGCCATAAGAGTGTCAGTAAAAGGTAGGTAATATTATTACGTTATTTTAGCATTGTAAAACATAATAGATTTTAAAACGTTGTTCTCATCTTATATTGCCAAAAGGGTTAAGATATTTGAATAAGTTGTTGTTTTTGGTTAAACACTTAATTACAGGAAATATATATATAAATTATTTTCATAAGCTCTCTCAAATGCGTACATAAACACTTATATTATAAGCCCTTCCAAATGGGGCCTTAGTATTTGACGTGATGAAGATTCTAAAATGAAAGAAAATAAAATTTTGTATTTTTACATCTTTGAATACTATAAAATAAAATAAATTAAATAATTACTCCACTATGTACAGAAAAAGTTATAGAATTTCGAAAACAATTTGACATAAATTAGTTTCTTTGTAGTCAGTATTGCAATTATTATTAATTAGAGAAAGAGAAGATGCCCACCGCTTTTGCGCGGTGCCGTGAAAACATGTGTTGCGTTATCTTATGGTCATTGTGCAACTGGAAAAGAACAATAAATATATTAGCATGAGTTTAGTTTTATTGAGCTATTCGACTGTTATACAAAGTAAAGTACATATGTAAGATACATAATACCGATGCTTGATTAAAAAGATCTTCGTATTTTGTAGTGTCATTTGTAAGTTCTTTCGTATCCCTATTGATTAAATATTGCGATGGTGAATTTGTTGGGTGCGTGCGGTAGGAAGACAAGTATATCACGGTTACGTAGATTGTGGTCCTCGACGAGAAAGGTTCCAACTTAAATCGGAGGGTCTTCTTCCATAGGCCGATTCGATATTCTTTCATTCCGCTTTTGATGATGATTTCGTTTATGTCGTCTTGCAATAGAGGGATATCGGCGAGGCACGGTAGTGGCTACAAACATAATAGGTAGTTTAAGTTTGAATTTAGATACAACTCATATTTGTAAATGTTGATCTTACCGTGTATTTTGAATCCATGTTGTACTTCTGGAAGAAGCATTTTGTGAAATTGGTTTTTTGCTGATGAGGTGATGGTGGAATTGATGATGAGATGGGTCCTGCTAATTATATAATATGTAGTATTTGTCATTTACTTTATTGTTGTGTTGTAAATGTTGATTAGGAAATAGTTACCGTTTTGGTCTTCTTGATAAAACAGTATGTTGGATAGTGTTGGATGGGTTGGTGTTCTATTCTCGGATTGCGTGAATCCATTCATAGGGATGATGTCGTAGTGTGATATGTTGACGTTTCGGAGCAGAATGAGGTCTCCAATGGTTAGACCGTTGTCGTTGAAAAAAGCTATGCCGGCCATGTTCAAATATTTCCCGGACCGACGTTATTCGCCATGCTCTTTGTTGGTAGTTTAAGGTGATCCGTTGTCCTTTTCTAATTCTCAGGGCTAGATAGATTGGGAAAGGTATTATCTGTTGATTGTAAGATTTAGTTAGTGTACATATTGTGAAATAATGATTGTTGGATAGGTTTATACCTGACGTTAGTTGCTATTGCATGTAAATAAGTAGCACATAGGTGCATAAGTTGAAGGTGTGTAGTTCTCTCGTGAGAATAGTTGAGTACATTAGAATAATAATATTTATGTGGGAGTTTGGTTATTTCGTTAACATACTTCGAGGTAGAAAAGCTTCTGGTCCAACATGTAGGACATTTGTTAACCAGGCCTGGATATTTTCAGTGCCTCGTTGATTAAGGTATCCGACATGGTCGATCAAGCGCGGGTATTTTGAAAGGAGCTTGTCGCAGATGCTTGCTTGAATCGTTCCACTGTTGTTTGTCCTGAGAGTTATCGCATGGACATAGTTGTTGGTATGAGTAATTAGGTAAAATCGGATATCAGAATTTTTTTCTTGACTGGTCCATGTGTAGAAGGGATGTGCTATTTGAGACATTTTTGTATTTGTTGTAAGAGAACTAAGTAGTGTTAGTCTGGACTTTGTCTTACACTTGGTTTATTTATAGTATGAATGTAAAATAGGATAAGATATATGAATGTTGTGATATGCTTTGTGGAATGAACCGTCAATAGTCACTTGATCATTATAAAATAATTAGGTGTAGGAATTCGAAATGGTCACGCAAGGTCTGTAGCATAATATGTTGTCCTATCCAGTTTACCGAAAATACATATATATGATATATGTTAATAAAAATGCAATTGTAATGACACTGCACTTGTACGATGAAAAACATGTTTGTCAATTGTACATTTGGATGAATGGTTATTTAACCACAGTTGAGGAGAATTCGGGGAAAAAATTATAATGGACAGCTGTTATTGTTTTGATAGTATATGAAAGTATGTTTTTAAGTATTTGAAAATATTAATAAAAATGTTTGAAGATATATAACTTAAAAATATATTTACTGTAAGTACAAAATTAATATTTACTTAATATTAACTAATTTGGAAGTGACAAAAGAGACCAATTTTGACTATTTAATAAGGAAAATATAGCATTAGGTTGAAGGCAAATATTTTCAATTATCGGCATGCTCGTCATGATGTGACACGTGCAGTAGGATCTACCGTTGCGTGGTCTTCTCTCTTAAACGTAAATACGAAGTGTAAGTAATCATGTGACCTCTGGTGGTGAACACATAGATTCTTCACGTGGGCACTAACAATTTATCAAATTGTAAATTCTGCCAAGAGTTATCCTGCCATAATAAAATGATAATAAACTTTTATTAATATCTTCTTTAATATATTTTTTTGCGTATAACATGCATGAAAGATGTCTGTGTAAAATGCCTATTTATAGTCATGCATGCGTATATTTTGAGTATTTAATAAAGAAAATATAGAATTAGGATGAAGGCAAAGATTTTTATTTATCAGCATGCTCGTCACGCTATGGCACGTGCATTAGGATATCCCGTCATGTGGCCTTCTCTCTTAAACGTAAATATGGAGTGTAAGTAATCATGTGACCTATGGTAATGAACACATAGGTTCTTCACGTGGGCACTAACAATTTATCAAATTGTACATTGTATCTAGAGTTATCTCGCGATGATAAAATGACAATAAAATTTTATAAATATCTTGTTTAATATGTTTTTTTGGAGTATAGTGGTTGTATTTTAAGTATAACATGCATGGAAGACACCTGTATAAAAGTTCTATTTATAGTCATGCATGTGTATATATATATATATATGTGCGTGTGGGTGTTTGTGTATAAGTGTCTTTTTTGTATTTGATTCATTTCTTGATAATTGATTGAAGTATTTGTACCTCCATCGAAATTCATTCAAGAATTTGCTGATAGCACTTCATATTTTGCACGAATATGCGTCTAGCTACTTTATCGCCTACTTTGATTTCACGTTTTTGTGAAATACATGTGGCCAAAAGAGACATGCAACCTTGTTCGCAGCCCTTATTCAAGGTGAGAAAAGTCTACATACCTTGAATTTAGCTTGACACTTCATCGCACTTAATGGCTTCGCAATTAAAGGTACATGATTTGCGGATCTACTTCTAAGATATTCATATTTTAGTATTTGCTAGTAAACAGATTAAATATAATTTGTGGATATCTCCAATGTTTGTTGAAATAATTGATAAATACAAACTAACACAACACCTCACTTATGTACATTGAGGCTTACGCCCAGGCAACGTCTTATAAATGCTTCACATCTCTTTAACTATTTGAGTTTTTTATGATCTTAGTCTTTGAAATTACTTTTCTAGACAATTTAATACATTTCTATAATCCTATAAGTTCAAAATATATGTAGCATCTTCCATTTCCATTCCCATGATCTTAAAAAGAATGCATAGTAGGCCACCCGTAACACTAAATGATTGAAATTTTGAGTTTAGCATTCTAAGCATTCTGGGGCCGCTGAGGATTCCATTTGGCAAAGTGTAAAACATGCAATGTGACCAGAACCGTCCTAATTGTGTCGTTAAAAGGTCTCCATGGCTTTAGAAGCTTGATCCAGTTTCCCTGCGTTGACAACACTGATACCTCAGGCTTCCCCTTGGGGAGATCAAACTTCCAAGCGGTAACTCGAGATAGATTGTGCGAGCCCCTGCTAAAACCAATTTACGAAATTTGACCGGATAATTTTGCGAAATCTTAGTTGGCTTCTTACTGATAAGTTTCACTCTTCTTGTCCAACGAATTGTGGTAGGCAAAATCTTGTCCAATGGTATTATCCACCTTGACATCTGATTCATACCAATTAGATGTATTTCGATGGAGGTACAAAGACTTCATGAAACAGAGACGAAATAGATGTTCTCTAATTAATTATCCACTCATAATCACATGTAGCAATAGGACTCCTATATTTCTCATTAACTGGCTTAGCAAGAGCATAGGAAATTTCATATGTTTTCTACTCTTCTAACTTGTGTTTGAAGAGCTTAATTACATAGTTAAAAATAGTAGCCTCCACTAAATTCCGTGCAAGTCATTGTAACATGTACCGTCATATGTATCATACATCATCTAATATTTAATGAAGAAAAACAATAATGAAAGAAAAGAAAAGAAAATGAGAAAGAAGTAAATTTTAAATCAAAAGAGGTTGATTATCGGCATCAACAATTCTCATCCAGAGGAACAATAAGATGAATTATATATATAAATGTTAGCTTGACTGCTGGTAGTCCAGCATACAAAAATAACCTATCTGATTTTAACAGGTAGGAAAGCAAAGCAATAAGAGAAACATAATTTCACGAAGATAAATCAAGCTAAAGATAATTACAGTTACTATTACTATTCCAAATCTCCAAGTACAATTTAATAGATAAATAATTAAACACAAGGTTAAACCAAACAACAATCAGACATAACTTACCTCCACTGAGTTCCTCAATGCATGAGCATTATCTAGTTCTTGTTCATTTATCCTATAGTTAAAACTTAATTCTCCACAATAATTCCTCTGAAAACTGTTTCCTTCATCACCTTCTCTCTCCCCTTCATTTAATTCAGAGATGTCACAGTCAATATGTTGTTTTTCTGCAACATTTTTGATATAGGGTTCAATCGCTTCGAGAGATTGAAGTCCTTTCCGGAAAGAACTCAACTGCTTTCAGAAAATAAGTGCAAAATTATGAAAACTTGAAAGATGCTAATTTTTTTCAAACATGAGTCAGTCGAAAAAAGAGAACTCGTGCCGCATGGTGACGAGCTGCTTGTGTTAATAGGCTCCTACTTTGCCATTGCTTCAATGATTCTAAACGAAAAACTGCAGTGTAAGCTAAAAGTATCCCCCTTTCCATGTCTTGACTTACCCTTTTCCTTAATTTGTCCTACCATGTATTCAAATGTCTTTCTGCAAATCACACAAACAATCAATAAGAAGTAGGATACCCATAAAAAAAAAAAAAAGAAGTAAGATGATAAAAGAATATCTCAGTTCAAAGTATGGGGGAAAAGGAGACCTTTTCTCATCAGATTGCAACTTCATCTCCTGTACTGGTGGAAAAAAAAATCATGACAACAATATAATGAACAAAGTAATCATAGCAGCAATACATAACTACACCCAAATGTGATTTGTCAGCGTGAAAGTATGCAAGTGTCTATATGAACAAATAACCCCCGACTGGAGAATATAAAAGAAAGAAAAGCAATAGACAATTAATCAATATCTGAACCTCCACTTTACGTAGCTCACTAAGGATACACTCTGATGGGTTTGTAATTGTCATGATGATATGGGACCGCTAGAAAGTAAGAAGAACAAGTTATGACAAAGTTTATAACATTTGAGAAAAACTAAATATTCTCAGGGATGATAAATATTTACATAGATATTATGCCGCCACTTACATTTCTCTGTGCAGCTATCTTTTTAGATAAGTTTTTCCTACTAGGTTATTGCTTAAATGATATAGTTTATGTATAGCTAAAGCTTGCAAGCAGATGCTTTGAAAACTTGAAGTGCTATGAGTTTTGTTGACCAGATTTGCCCCTGGATACAAGTTTAAAATTAGAATTTGAACATCGATGAGAATTAAGCATTGCAAATTCTTCTTTTTTATCCCTAAACAATGTTCTTCTGTACTTGTCTATGTTTGTAAATTTGGTTATCTAACTATCAGGAGCTAGGAACTCATGGAACATGTCTAAATATCTTTGGGAATCAGAACAAAGGAAGAATATTTCAGAGAGGAGGAAGGATGTAAGAAGATTTGGATTATATTCAAATTAGTAGGTTCTCCACACACACATTAATCAATGTAGTAGTAAAAAAGCAACATGTTTCTCTGAACTAAAGAAATCTTAAAGCAAACACAAAGGAAATGAATCAAACTAATCATGGCACAATATGATCAAGTCGATCATTGTTCATTTAAGTTGAGAATATTAGCTATATCTGATCAAGAAAACAAGAAATAAAACATGGAGAGCTCAAGCTCAAAGGTGGAAGCCATTGAACCAGTTCTGTTGAAAGCTGGAGTTGCTCTTGCTCTGAGCTTAGCAGGTTTTGTTCTAGCTAGGATCATCACTCGAAAGCCGATTATTCCAACGGTTCAAGATAAATGCTTTATTAAAGATGATCAAGAAAATGCAGAGGAGATTTTGTTGCTAAGGCGTCGACTTGAAGATATGGGAATTAAAGAACTGCAGCTGGAGAAGAGGTTTGTCTAGTACCAAGGCCGGAAAGATCAAGAAGTGGTGCTGATGGAGCTTCATAACAAGATGATGTTGGAGATGAATCGAGTCGATCATCTCGAGAGAGAAGTTTTGTTAGTAGAAGCAGAGAATCCATAGTGTTGCAGAGGAATATTCGAAACTATTGAGATTGGATGAGTTTCTCAGATCAGAAAATGAGAAGCTTCGTTGGAGGGCTAAGAAGGTTCTAAGGAGTAGTAAAGAACATTCTCAGATTTTGAGGAAACAATGTCTGCAAAATCAATGTAAGGATAGGGAGATTGCAAGAAGCAAAAAGGAGATCGAAGAGAAAGGTGATGAAATCAAGGAGATGAAACTCATCATAGAGCAATTGCAAGTGGAGAAAAATGAACTTTCTTACGAGTTGAGGGCTGCAACAAAGGTTCATTTTTTTTCTTCAATTTTCCCTTACTAATCTAGAATAACATACATGAAATTGTTACTTTGTTAATGCAGGTAGAAGGGGATAACGTAAGCATAGAGACACTTAAAAGGGTAGGTGGAAAATACCTTCAGCTGCTTAGCCGCATCTTTGGCTGAAGATCCAGAGACTTCAATCCATGTTTTTGAGAATAAAGCACATGCCGACAACACAAACACTATATAAAACAGACCATGGAAAGGATTGGCTAATATATCTAACAAGCTGCAGGAGCAAACACTTGAAAAGTTATTAATAAATGAGTTCATATCTGAATCGACTGCATATCCCTTTTCCCTTTTGATGATGGTAAACAACAATACCAACAAATTAAATAGTTTAAAATACGACAAGTAAGAATGTGGCAAAAAATAAGCAACTCTTTTATTCTCTGCATCACAATAAATCCATCTAATGACCAAGCGGTATAACGAATGCAACTAACTTTTTCTCAAATATCCCAAAGGGAGATGTAAGGGTATCAAATCAATTCTAAACCTAAGACTATTCAATTAATGTTTCTTCTATCTGAACCGCCATCTCCGCATCGTATGCTCGCATATCAGTTGCCCAACACATTCAATAAAATCAAAAACGCAAACAATAAGCTACGCACACCGCGGCAAAAATCCAATTTCAAAAGTAGGAAAGTTTAACAACGCATGATTATGTAGTGAAAATTACCCTAACGCAGTTGCTGGTCAAATGAACGGCGTCAGCCGAAGGGGACGGATATTCCGATGAAGAGAGGTGAGTTTCGCGGACGGCGGAGGATGAGCTGAGAAGCCTGGAGTTCCGAGGAACCCGAGCAGAAAAGCACGGCGCGAGGCGTCGCAAAACCCATTCCCCACAGCCGCTTTTGTTGACTCGAGGGCGGTGAGGAGTGGGAGGGGTGTAATTTTTTGTCGTATGTGAAAGCAGGTGATTTTTTAGGTGTTTGACGATTATATATATAGATAATATGCTACTACCAAGACCACAGTCCCCATGGGATGGCCGCACGGTCGAGGTGGGTGGCGGGATCGATAGATCGGTTGAATCTCAGCAAAGGCAGTTAGGTGTTTCGCTTCACCCTGTCACATAAGGTGGAGTTGAACCCTCCTGTGTGGTTTGCGAGTGCTGCGCGAAGCGAATCAAAAAAAAAAAAATTCGTAATAATTTACTAGAAAATAAAATTAGAAAATACTCGTTCACATTAAGAGTGGTTGAACCTCACCTTGGTGGTTTTGCGAAGGCTTGCACAAGGAGCGTAATCAAAAAAAAAAAAAAAATCCGTCTCAATTATTTTGTCCATTTTGATTATAACGCGAATTTTAAGGAAAGTTTTTTAATTATTTGTAGAGTAATGTAGAATTATGAATTCCACAAAAAGCTAAGTGTAATAATTTACTAGAAAATAAAATTAGAAAATATATTTGAGGCGACCTAAAATGAAAATTGAACAACATAATTGGGATAGGAAAAAAACAAGGAGCGTGGTTTCTAGAAGGTAGCGGTTAGCGGTTCTATGTAATCAAAAAAAAAAAAATATGAGCGTGGTTTACCGAAGGGTAGCGAGACTACGGAGTTCCATGTAATCCAAAAAAAAAAAATATGCTACTACATCCGTCTCAATTATTTTGTCCATTTTGATTATAACGCGAATTTTAAGGAAAGTTTTTAATTATTTGTAGAGTAGTGTAGAGTTATGAATTCCACAAAAAGCTAAGTGTAATAATTTACTTAGAAAATAAAATTAGAAAATATATTTGAGGCGACCTAAAATGAAAATTGAACAACATAATTGGGATAGGAAAAAAATTAACTTGCAGAAACACGCAACGCATAAAACAACACAACACGTATATGAGAACAAAAATTTTAAAAAGCACAGGAAACATATGTCTTACATAATTAAATGTAAAATAAGAATAACAAATTTAAAATAACAATTAAATCTTATTATAACACGTGAAATTACTAAATTACGTATTTATAAGCTTAATATATATAGTTCATCCACAATTATTTGCACAAAGAAATAGAAATCAAAACATATAAATAGTGGTGACAGTGCATATACAATTGTAGAAACAATTAATGAAAATATCGTATCGGATTAAAGTATCGTACACACATTTGAAACGATTCATTGAGATTTTTTGAAGCATCAGTGCTATATCATGTGTTGTGTGACTTGGATAAATTTATGATATACCAACTCTTTTAGTCGATTTTTAAGTGTAGTTTGAATTAAATCAACTATTAATTTCATAAAAAAAAATTGAAGATATAATTTAAAACAGTACACTGAATGTAGTAGTATATCTACTAGTATTTGATATCTTTAAACACCTGTAACGTAAAATATTTCCTACACCAACCACGATATTTTAAACTAAATTAAATAAAATTGTATGAAGAATAGAAAAATGTATTAATAATAAAAAAAAAGGGAATAAGTCCTTCAATTTGGGTGGAGTAATTAGTGTTGCCGGTGGGCTACTCAACCGAAAAGAAAGAAACCCCAAATCGAAGGCATGAATTATTGAGGTGGATTGGATAAAGCATCAACAAATATGTCACTGAAAACAAATCTTATCACATGGATTGTTTGTCATGCAATTTAGGAGTAAAGTCCAGACGTTCATATGGAGAAACTAAGTATAGTGGAATTCGAATCTCAAAATATTTATTAAGTATAAATTTTTAAATTAGTGAATTTGTAAAGGCTTATGAATACATACTTTCAAGAGTTTAAAATTAAACAAATGTAACTGGTTTTAGAACATATTAAAACCGACTACTTTTACAATTTGATGAGCTAAATTTGAATATAATTAACATATTAGATTGAAGTGAAATAGAAGTCTGACTTGACTAAACATAAAATTAACCCGAGTTATATAGTTTGTTTTTTTGTTTGAGACGAAGATAAATCTATTGCATTTAGTCCCATCTTAAGTCTCACATTAGACAAGTTATGCATAACAGATTTAATTTACAAGACAGAAACAATTCATACTAATAACTCTTCATAAGTCATAAGTTGAAAATCGGCAATTGACTATTTAAAGCATGCAATGAGTAAACTTACTTTAGAAGCAATAGTATAACTACATTTTATTTAATCCATTTTGGGCGTTGGACTGTTCCATCAGGTACAGAGGGAACTATTGGTACGGAACATATAACCAAGGGGCACTCCCGACACTTCACAGGCAATTTATTTAAGATTTTTTTATTTATCTTCCAGACAAATACATGTGACAGGCAACCCCCGAAAATTCTACAGAAATTAAACTCAGGAAAAACAAGCCACCTCACTTTGCTTTCAAAAAAAAATACTTTATAAAATTCAAAAGTAAGGACACCACGGCCTATAAGGCACGCATAAAGAAATTTACAACCCCCCAAATAATGGAGGTCCATGCTTTGGCAGTTGGCACCACCAAAAATCAAACAGATAAAAATTGGAATAGAAATCTATTAAATCCCATCCCAATTTGGATAAAAAAGTGACTGCTGATGAATGCTATTGCAGTTACAACTTACAACAAAAACTGTCAAGACCACTTTTTTTATTGAAGTTTGCACTTACAGATATGCTTATGCAAGATTTCTGGCTCCCTTTTTCCTAAATTAAATTTAGATATCAAAATGTTTCCAGAATGTATTTCCAACTCCTTTTCCAGCCACATCCATCCTCTATTAGTTTTCAAGAAACTCATATTTTCAACTTCCAAGGATAAAAGATTGTATCTTTGCATATATTGACTTACTACTCTATAGAAATCTCAAACCCCTTTCTATTTTTCTTTTGGTGAATTTTCCCTTTTTTCTGTTTTTCTTTGCTTGGATCTGATTTTCTGCTTCTTGATTCAGCAATTCTAGGAGGTTCTCAAATCTCAATCTTGCTTGTGTTTGGGAAAGGTAAGCGTTTGAGTTTGATATAGTTTGTATGTTGTGTTTGAGAGAGAAGTTTGGTGATTTTGAAGTCAATAGTTTGATTTAAGCTTAGTTTTTTTTTTTCTTCCTCCGGAATTATATTTAGTTAGTTTGTGAGGGGGACAAGAAAGGTGAAAAAGAGAAGGATTCTTGATTGGTTGAGACAAGGTTGAAACTATGAAGGGCCAGTTTAGAGGGATTTTGGGCTTATTACTTCATTTGTTTTTATTTATGTTGGCTTTGTCTGTTGAGGCTCAGACATTATCCTTTTTAGTAAATTGTGGGACAAATTCAAGTGTGAATGTGGATGGAAGGAGATGGAAGGGTGACACTTCTGTAGGGAATAATCTCACCCTTAGTACCCCTGCTGGGATTGAGGCCTCTACTAGTTTGGTTAGTGGTGATCATCTCTATGAGCCACTGTATCGAACGGCTAGGATCTTTAGTGGGAGTTTGAACTATAGTTTGCAAGTCCCAAATGGGAATTATTTTCTTAGGCTTCATTTTTATCCCTTTGTTTTTTATGGGTATAATGTGAATGAGTCTTTACTTTTCTGTTGAGGCCAATGGTTTGAAGTTGGTTTCGGAGTTTAAAGTTCCCGGTGAGATTGCAGATAAGAATCTGCTCTTACAAGGATCTGCAGGTGGAGCTAATTCTAGCTTCTCATATGTGTTGAAGGAGTATTTCTTTTATGTTGAGTCTAATTCAATTGTTGTTAGTTTCACCCCATCTGAAAAGTCTTTTGGTTTTGTGAATGCAATTGAGATTGTGGAGGAGGGGAATGAGTTGTTTGATGATTCAGTGAGTAGAGTTAATGGTGGGAGTAGCGATTTGAACGTAGGGAAACGAGGGATGGAGACGATGTATAGATTGAATGTTGGTGGTTCCTCCATCAGGCCTTCCCAAGATTATCTATTATGGAGAACATGGGAGATGGATTCGGCTTATATGATCTATGCAGACGCTGGTTCTGAAATCAAGAACGCGTCTAGCATCACTTTCGCCAATCCAAACGACACGGATGTGGCTCCCCTAGCAGTGTATGAATCAGCAAGGACTCTGTCAAATGCTGGAGTGATGGAGAAGAGATTCAACATGTCTTGGAAGCTTGAAGTGCATCCGGATTTCGAGTATTTAGTCCGTCTCCACTTCTGTGAGCTGAGTTACGATGTTCCGAATCAGAGGGTGTTTAGGATATTCATAGACAACAAGACTGCTGCAGACAACTTTGATGTCTTTGTTCTAGCTGGAGGCATGAACAAAGCTTATCATAAGGATTATCTTGATTCGATTTCATCGAAAAGCAACACCATTTGGATACAATTAGGCCCTGATCCTACGACCGGCTCTGCTGGGACGGATGCTTTACTCAACGGTTTGGAGGTTTTCAAGCTTAGTCATAACGGAAACTTAGCTTATGTAGAGACGTATAGCAACGTAAAAGAGAGCAAAACTTCGCGTAGTTTGCTTCTCTGGGTGGGGATTGGAGCAGGTCTTGCATCTATAGCTATTCTTGCAGCTGTATCCATGCTTGTGTTTTGGTTCTGCAAGAGGAAAAGAGAAGAAACCGACGCGAAAAAGACCCGTCCCAGATGGAGGCCTCTCTTCTTACATGGATACAGTACTGCAAACGCTAAAGGATCGATAAACCATCAAAACTTCACTGCTCAAAATGGCAGTATTAGGTCCGGGAGGCGATTCACTTTATCCGAGATCAAAGCAGCAACTAGTAACTTCGATGAAAATCTAGTAATTGGAGTTGGAGGGTTTGGGAAAGTGTACGAAGGGGAGATAGATGACACCACACCTGCAGCAATTAAGCGATCCAATCCGCAGTCTCAACAAGGATTAACTGAGTTTGAGACCGAAATCGAGATGCTATCGAAGCTAAGACACAGACATCTAGTATCTTTGATTGGATTCTGTGATGAACAGAATGAGATGATTTTGGTGTATGAGTATATGGCCAATGGGACTTTAAGAGAGCATCTATTTGGGAGCGATTTGCCTGCTTTGAGCTGGAAGCAGCGCCTAGAGATATGCATCGGTGCTGCAAGAGGTCTACATTATCTCCACACTGGATCAGACAGAGGTATTATACACAGAGATGTTAAGACAACTAATATCTTACTTGATGAGGATTTTGTGGCGAAGATGGCTGATTTTGGGCTGTCGAAAAATGGCCCTTCTTTGGAGCATACACATGTAAGCACTGCAGTGAAAGGAAGCTTTGGTTATCTTGACCCTGAGTACTTCAGAAGGCAGCATTTAACTGAGAAAAGTGATGTGTACTCATTTGGTGTTGTTCTGTTTGAAGCTGTTTGTGGTAGAGCTGTTATTAATCCAACTCTGCCTAGAGATGAGATCAATCTTGCGGAATGGGCTATGCGTTGGCAACGGGAGAGGTCACTCGAGACCATTCTTGATCCAAGGCTCAGAGGGAGCTACTCTCAAGAGTCATTGGTGAAGTTTGGAGAGATTGCAGAGAAATGCCTTGCGGATGAGGGGAAGATTAGGCCGACGATGGGGGAAGTTTTGTGGCATTTGGAGTATGTCTTGCAGCTGCAAGAAGCTTGGTTGAGGAGCAATGGTGGGGAAGACTCAGTTGCACCACTTGATCAAGGGTTAGGCACTATTGATGAGGCTGTTGTGGACTCCTCGTATTCGGACAAGCCTGATTCGTTCTCAAAGATCGATAGCTCGAGAGATCCAATGGATCCTATCTCTGTTGGTGCTGATGAATTCTCTCAGATGATCAACCAACAAGGAAAGTGAAAACCAGTAGCCATATAATCTTTTGTTTGTTTGTTTTTATTTATTTTGATTATGTCCAATTCTTCATTCTTGTTTTGATGTCTGAAACTCTTCATTTTTAACATGATGTTTCAGCCTTTGTGGGAGATTTAGTTGGACACAGTTTCTCACTAGATAAACTTGTGTTTAAATTCCATTATAACCTATATCAATTATATTAACTTTCTTGTAATATATAATAATAATGTTGTTTAATATGCAAGTTATGTTATTTAAATAATTTATGGATATGAATACTCCTTCCCTCCTATAGAAATATCTCCTTTCTTGGACAAGCGATTAAGAAATTAGTATTATGTGATAGAGATTGTATGATTTTAACTTGTTAATTTTGGACCACATATTATTTTTTTTTTTTATAAACAAGACATTTTCTATAAATTGAGAGTATATTAAAATAATGGGGATTCATATAGAATTTTGACAAACATGGTGTATACCTCTCTATTAAAATAATAATATAAATAAATTGAGGCAAGGACATTTTTACTAAATTTGGATTTGCTTGTAGAACTTACATTGACCTTTTCCTTCTCAATAAATAAAGACAAAAACTTTGTCCAATTAACCATTTTGACTTGATTTGACTCGCGTTTGACTCGATTTGATCCGTTAACTTAGTATCATGTCATGCTGATGTCATTATTTCAATTACTGTATTTGAATAGAGTGTCATTTATATCATTTATTGACTATTAATTATTTTTTGAAAAAAAGGCGATTTTTTTCGGAAAAAAAAATGTCATTCGTTTATGAAAAAAGTGTCAATTGCAACGAACAAAAGTGTCATTTATATCAGAGTGTCAATCACACTGAATTAAAGTGTCAGCCATAATTAAGGAATGCGTCAATTTAGGGGGTGTTTGGTATGTAAGTTTAGAACCCTACTATGGGAATGACTCGTGTTTGATACCCATATATCGTGTTTGGTATGTGGGTTTTGGTTCTCGACTATGGGTATCAAACCCATGTGTCTATGGGTTTTGCCAAACCCGAGTAAATACTTGGGTTTCTAGAATGAAACCTATATGGGTTTCGATTAACTGAGAAAGGGAGAAAAAATCCGCCGCCTACTGCTCTCTCCATTTCTCACCAGCTCTGCGCCTCACTCCCTCACCATCGATCTCCGCCGGACACCGCCGCCATCGCCAAGAGAAAGCGTCTAGATTTTTCATCCAAAAATCTGGAACCAAGTATGTATTTCTCCCAAAGAGGGTTTTTTGTTTCTACTCGAATTGCAGGGAGAAAGCCTTTGCCAAAAGGGTTTTTTGTTTCTACTAGAATTGTAAGAACCTTGGATGCTTGATGAGTTTGTTTTGGGATTTTGAGTTTAGATCTATTTGTCGATGTGTTGGTGTCCTGTTTCTTCTTCCTTTTTTTGGTTCTGTTTTTTTACATTCGAGTAATAAGACTAGATTTGAGTTTACTCGGCCTTTTACTATGTGTTTTTTCTTAGAGGAATTCGAGAATTTGAAGGAATATGAATTTTGGTGAAACGATCCTAGAAGATCAAAGACGACGGAAAATACAGGGAATTTAAAAATGCTTCTTGTGTATCTTCCAGCTAAGATTGATAATGTTAGCAATGTAGATTGTTGTCATAACACTATTTGGACTGTCTTGTATGCATATGGTCGAGCACTGAAGTCATCCTTAATGGTGAATAAGCTAAACTGTCCTTAAGCAGTTTTTCTGCAGCTTGCTACTGAGCAGAACATGTTTACTTGTTGTAGTCTCCTTACGGATTGTTATAGTTGTTTGTCTGCAGCTTGCTACTTACATCTTGCAGTTTTGCTGTAGCTTGCTACTGTCCTTAAGTAGTTGTTTACTTGCTGTAGTTGTTTTACGGATTGTTATAGTTGTTTACTTGTTGTAGTTGTTTAATTGCTTCATATTACAGACAAGATGGAAGAATTTTATGAAGTGAATATTGATGATCAAGCAAACTCCAAAAGTATTAGAGGTAGAGGAAGGAACAAAAATTATTGGAATTATTAGAGGATCGAGCAACTGGAAAGTATGTGGAAGATTATACTGAGGCGGTGAATAACATGGATGATTGGTTGAAGAATAACCCTGAAAAGTACAGTTTCACTTGTGAAGATTCAGATGAATTTGTAGAAGAGAACTCTCCTCTCCAACATGCTCAAAACAAGTCTGCTGGTAGTACAAGCTCTAAGCGCAAGCATAAACAATCTCCCACAGTGGTCAAGGAACAAAAGAAGATGAAGACTCAAGATACTTTGCAATCACAATTCGCGGATGCTACAAAAGAGTTCACTTCTTGCATTTCTGGACAGTCAAACCATTTCAAGACTATTGCTAGTGTGATGGAGAGCGAGGAAGCACAAGAGTTTGAGTTGTCAAATAGAAAGAAAACCATCATTGCAAGTCTTGGTGGTATTGGCATTTCTCGAGAACAAATATGGGCAGCAGCGGATCTTCTTGCACTACATGGTCACAAATTGGAAATCTTCTCTCAACTTGAAGAAGGCGACAAATATGGTTATATCATCTCTTTGCTATTCGAATGGTCGAAGCAAAGAGGTTCTTGAACAATGAACTTGATGCATGTCTTGTTTTTCGTTTTTATTTATGAATATTGAACAAGTATTATGTCATCTTCAATTTCTTTTTGGATATTTATGTACAACTATGGTTTTTGATGAATATTTGGTTTTTGATGAATATTTGATTTTTTGATGAATATTTGATTTTAAACAAGTCTGCTGGTAGTTTGTTAATGGATGTAATAGTTCACTATAGATACTTGAATTTTACTTATTCATTACTAATATGAAACATTTCATTCCCATTGAGGGCTAAAATTAACCAAACATCAAATTTGGTAATCATACTCATTCACAAATAAATACCAAACACCATTAAAGGAATCTCCCATACCCATACCTAATCACCCTACTATCATACACATTGCCATTGTCATTCCCGAATTCATACCAAACGGCCCCAAAAGTGTCAATCACAATGAAGTAAAATAATAAAATAAAAAATGAAGCATAATAACAAGAAATGTTACCCAAAGTGTCAATCGTAATAAACAAAAGTGTCAATTGTCTCGAAGAAGAGGGTCACATTTTCATAATGTGTGAATTGCAACGAACAAAAGTGTCATTTATCTAAGAGTGTCCACAATGAAGTAAAGTATCAATTTAATCCAGTAATCACATAATAAAATATGAAGCAAAATAATAAAAATGTTACTCAAAGTGTCAATCGTAATAAACAAAAGTGTCAATTGTCTCGAAGGAGAGTATCACATTATCATAATGTGTCAATTGCAACGAACAAAAGTATCGTTTATCTCAGAGTGTCAATCACAGTGAAGTAAAGTGTCAATTATAATTAAGAAACGTGTCACTTTAATCCAATAATCACACAATAAAATATGAAGCATAATAACTAGAAGTGTTACTCAAAATATCAATCGTAATAAACAAAGTGTCAATTGTCTCAAAGGAGAGTCACATTCTCATAATGTGTCAATAGCAACAAACAAAAGTGTTATTTATCTCAAAGTGTCAGTCACAGTGAAGTAAAGTGTTAATTATAATTAAGAAACTTGTCACTTTTTTCCGAATACGTTACATCAAGAACTCTAACGCCCATCCTACTCTTGAATACGTTACATCAAGAACGACAATAGGAGAAAAAAGTAATTATCATAATCAAAAGAATAACATCAATAACTTTTCGTCTTCTTCCTATATCACTGAGTGCATACGCGTATGCGTTGAGAGAGCAACAACAATAAATCAAAGGATAAATCCACACAAAATTTAGCGCACAATCCAACAAAAAGAAGAGTAAAATCAAACAACAAACACAGAATAAATTAACAAAAAATAGATGAGGCTGAATTCACACAAAACTGCGTCGACTTACTTCGCAAGCTAATCAATTAGATTTTGGTTTGCTTACATACACACAACTACCTTTGTTAAAATGGTGAAACTGTTTGGATCTCTTATCACAATATCATGATCTGTGATCTTGGTTATCAAGTTCTAATATTCTTCATTACCTGGATGGTTATGCCAGGAATCGGATTCATAATTCCAAAAGCAAAAACCAACTTCACACTGCGAACTTGGAGTACCATTTCCTTTGTATTTTTCTCTATGGAGGAAGGGGTGGAGGTGGAGAGAGAGAGAGAGAGAGAGAGGGGAGGGCGGAAGGCGAGAGACGGGAAGAGAGAGAGTGGAGGTGGAGAGAGATAGGAGAGAGAGGAGACGGGAGAGAAAGAGAGGTGATTGGAGAAAGAGAGA
Source organism: Lavandula angustifolia (assembly GCA_028984105.1). NCBI lineage: Eukaryota > Viridiplantae > Streptophyta > Magnoliopsida > Lamiales > Lamiaceae > Lavandula > Lavandula angustifolia. The sequence goes on along the minus strand of CM054802.1, from coordinate 30,866,761 downwards.
GAAAGAGGCGAGATGGGTAGTGGGAGGGAGGTGGCTGTGGGAGGGAGGAGAGAGTTTTAACTTTTTTTTTTAACCTTAATCAAACCGGATCAAAATTAGAAATTGTGGTTACATTATCTTAGAAAGTAATAAAAATATTCTTTAATATATATGCTTGGCGAATTAGTTTAATAAAATATCTATACGTAGAATTCATTTAAAGTAGTAGATGGCTATTGAGAACAAATTAAATCAAATGGTCTGTGTGAATTAGCGAGAGTCCCGTAAATCAAAACAACGATAGTTATAAATATGAAATTTCTCAATCACCAATTCTTCAAATGGTTATTTTCTGGCTTATCGAGAAAGTATTTATAGCTGGCTCCGTCGCATGGTTTGTAGAGCACGATGGATGAGATTCCTTCAGTGATAGTGACGGGCGAACCGTACTTGCAGTCCGTTAGCCAATTACGTTCGCTTCCCAATAGTTCCTTGAAATGATTTTTCACAAGATAAGCGGGGGAACATCGTCAATGATGTTGTACTCAACAGTATTGCTATAGACTCTTGGGTTGAAATTCAAATGACCCAATAAATAATTATGCGGCTCGAGTGATCTAACCCATTGAGTTTTGCCAGCCTTGATTGGGCATTCAAGTACAATAGATTTATGTCTCACCGGCCTTGCAGGGGAGCAGTAGTTGATAGCTCCCTTTTTCAATTCCCTATCTCCGCATGTATTTTGAAGTCAGTCGCTTTGCGTGAAGGAACGTTGTCTTGCACCGATACTTGGAATATCCTGTTAAGATTATAAATGAGGCGTTTGGTGTTATACCCAAGGCGCTAAAGTAAAACACAAATATACCCATTTCTTATATATAACAACACTATATACCCAGGTTTACGAAAATACCCCTACTTTTCAATAAATACAATCTCTTCTCAATGATTGTGAACTGTTTTTATAATTTTCCGTGAAATAAATGATTGATTTGTGTTTAAAAAAATAAAAATATCACGTCCGACCGATCGGCCTCGAACACGCATGATCGGCCGTGGCGATCGATCGGACAAATATGTGGTCGGCCCGCCCAATCGATCGACCGATCGGCCGTGGCCGATCGCACGGCCGTTTATGATCGGCCGTGTGTCTATGTCCGATCGGTGGACACATATGTAAGGTCCGATCGATCGGAGTGACTTTATTAAAATGTGGTCGCCCTATCACCTTTTTTAGTCGCGGCAACACCGTTATCGGACCGATATATACTATTAATATGGCAATATGAGATCACATATGTCCGATCGATAGGGCACTCGTGAATAAATTCATCAGTGGCCCTATCACCTTTACAGTGTGTGCCCTTATGACATGTCCGATCTATAGAAACTTTCACGTGAATAAATTATACGGTTTGACCAATAGCGCACGCTTTATCATCAATAAATTCTTTTACAATTCGTCTCATCACTTCACTTATTTCTCACCATCGTCTTTATTGCTACCATCCTCTTTCATTTCCTATTGGTACCATCCTCTTTCATTTCCACCACCACCAAACCAAGAAAAAAATATGGAGAATGATTGGAAACAATTTGTTGTCAATTTTAACGGAGTTTTCGATAGTGAATCGAAATATGTTGGTGGCCAAGAGACAATGGTTTGGATTCCGGCAAACAATATTTGTCTTGCATTACGACAATATATTCAATACGCCCGGATGCATATTCGGTCCGCCCCGACTACCACATCTATTATACCTGCGAGTCTCGTAAAAGTCATAGAAGGATCAAGGCCGTTATCGGGAGTGATCTTGATCTACAACGTATTTGTCTTCTAGACGTAGAGCCTCGCATATATTTAGTGCATCCCAATAATATCGGCGTAGTAAATCGTGAAGCTCGAAACTCAACATTCGTTGAGTCTTATCAATTCGGAGGTGATAACCGGTTTGAAGGGCCAAACAGATGGAAGCAACCCGGTGGGAGTCGAAGCAACCCTTGGAAGTGGTCGGAAGAGGAGACCCATGTCGAAACAGATGAAGATGAAGAAGCTTATCTCGACACTTCATCTGAGGATGAAGATGAAGGTATTCCTGAAGCATTGATCAATTGTTCGCTTGGTGACTTTGCTGCATGTCAATGCTTCTTCCAATCACTCGTCCAAATACCGATGACGAAATATTGTACGAAGAACATGGAAGCGAAGAAGTAATTGGATCATTCCAATTATACCTCTCGATACATCTGACCCACCATTCACAACGAGCTTGCCTCTTATATTGGATTGTGATTTGCGGCAAGGAGCTGTTTCTTGGGAGAAAGATGAATTATATGCTATGGTCGCACTGTGGCATATGGAACATGGAGTGGATTTCATGTGCCGACGTTCGTGCACAAAAAGACTCGAATACATATGCAAGCGTAATGACACGTGTCCATATTTTCTTCGTCTTTGCTTGTAGGGCCACGAAAATTTGGGAGATGACCGTATACAACCCCGAGCACACCGCAACCGCGATCTATCCGGCTTAGGATCGAGAAATGTGCGGGCAAAGGCCGTAGCCGCCTATATTGCGCAGAGAATGCACCGCCGTAGCAAGATACCGAAACCCGCCGATATTCAAGTCGATCTTTTGGATAGGTTTGGAATCCAAGCGAGTTATAGTGTGGCGCTGCGAGCACGTAATGCTGCGATATCAATGATTTACGGTAGCCATGCAGAGTCATATAAAAATCTTCCGAAGTATTTGCATTTTGCTCCGTATGCAAAATCCAGGTCTTTGACAGATCTAGATGTTGGTCCTGATGGTGATTTCCGACATCTATTTTTTTATGCTTGGTGTTTGCGAAGTCCTTGGTTATTCCACTTAGAAACGTGATTGCGGTTGGACGGGACACACACGAAGGGAAGGAATAAGGGCATACTATTTGTCGTTGTTGGTATTGATGCTAACGAACAAATATTCCCACTTGCTTTTGGTGTTGGTCCGATTGAAAATGATATTTCTTGGAAGTGGTTTTTAACTCGGCTCCGAGCAGCACTCTCCTCCACTAGTGATCTAGTAATTGTATCAGATCAACACAAAAGTATAGCCAACGCGGTAAGAGATGTTTATCCGGAAGCACACCACGGTCTTTGCTACTACCACATCGCAAATAAGATTGCTCGATACGGTAAGTGAATCGTGCAGATGTTCCACGAGGTAACATACGCATATCGAACATCAGTCTTCAACCGCGCGTTGAACGCGATACGAGAGGCACAACCCGCAGCGTACGAGAAGTTGATGGATATCGGTCCCGATAAGTGGGCCAGATCACAATGTCCTACCCGACGTTACAGTATGTTAACATCCAACCTGGCTGAGTCTATTAACTCTCGACTTCTGGCTGCAAGACGTCTCCCAATATGTGCTATGATCGAGGCAATCCGACATTTGCTCGAAAAGTGGTTTGATGCTCGTAGACAAAAGGCTCATGCGGGCCCGATATTTTGATCAAGGCTGCAGATATGAGAATGAGAAATGAAAGAGATGCAACACTCGGTATGTTGTTACATCCGTGATCGCGACTCATTTAAGGTAGACACTTGGAAAAAGACAGGTGGAGAGTTGATCCGAGTAGTCATTCATGTGAATGTGGAGTATGGTAACCGGACGAGATCCCCTATGTAAGCATGCAATTGCCGTTTTATACAACCGTCGGGAGAATTTATATGATCACATCAATTACTACTATCGGACGGAAACATGGAGGGAGATATATGCGGGTGTGGTGAATCCTTTACCTCCACGGGGCGAGTGGGGTGTTCCAACAGAGATTGATGCGATGGTGGTACTACCGCCAATTATCACGCGTCAGCGGGACGAACGCCAGGAATAGCCGACAAAGATCCGCTGTAGAAGTCGGTACATCTAGCGACGAGATTCGTGCGCCAAAGAAGTGTAGCATGTGCGGGAACAAGGTCACACAAGGCGTAAGTGTCCGGGCCATCAAATAATGAATAATCTCATGTAGTGTTAAATTTATGTACGTAATATTTCGTATGATATGGTCTATTATTTTTGTCTTTATATAATCTCATATGAAAATCGCGAAAAAAATATAAAAATTATAAATTATCTTAGTCATCAAATAATGAATACCCTTGTGGCCGACCTTCAAGGACTTACTGTCTTAGTCGCATGTAATAAATTATAAAAATATTAAAATATAAGGGGAACCGTGCTTTGAACCCTAAATCCAAACCCCAAATACTATTCATCTAAACCACGAAAAACCCTTGATCAAAACCCCCAAACACTATTTCATCTAAAACTATAAAAATGTGAGATTCGAGTGATAAAAAAGTGATATGATATAAGAACGGGATACAAGAATATCATCAATAACTTTGAATAAGTGTAATAATAGAGATATAATTAAAAAAAATTACCACCTCTTCACCTATTTCAAAAAATGAGTTCATTTTTCATAAAGAGTCATAACTACTTCCATGATTCAAGAATGAATCAATATTTAATTTTGTTAATATATAGTTATATATAAAGTCTTATTACATCATTTCATAATATTACCCTCAAATATTTATTATAAAATTTTACAATATTTTTATTTTAAATTTTATAATTTTTAATAGAGTCTATTTGAATTATATTGATTATAACTCTTATTTCAAATAAATATAAGTCTCATCGGATAATTATATAAAAAAAAAAAATAATGGTCCGATCGATCGGACTGTGCCGATCGTTCCGAACTGTTAAAAAAATTGAACTGTGCCGATCGGACTGTGCCGATCGGATTGTGCCGATCGGACCAAATTTAAAAAAATTGAATTTTTTTTAAATATTTGTGCCGATCGTTCTGAACTGTTAATTAAAAAATAAATAAATATTTGTGCCGATCGGTCGAAATAAATTTAAAAAAAAATTAATTTTGTGCCGATCGATCGGATTGTGTCGATCGATCGGACCAAATTTAAAAAAATTGATTTTTTTTTAATATTTGTGCTGATCGTTCCGAACTATTAATTAAAAAATAAATAAATATTTGTGCCGATCGGTCGAAATAAATTAAAAAAAAAATTTAATTTTGTGCCGATCGATTGGACTGTGCCGATCGATCGGACCAAATTTAAAAAAATTGATTTTTTTAATATTTGTGCCGATCGTTCGAACGGATAATTAAAAAAAAATAAATAAATAAAATTCATTCCGATCGGTCGAAATAAATTTAAAAAAAAATTAATTTTGTGCCGATCGATCGGACCATTATTATTATTATTATTATTATTATTTTTTGTTTAATTTATACTTTGTGGCGATGCCGATACTTAAATTCAAATTTGTTCTGATATCTAAATTTGTGCCGATACTTAAATTCAAGCACTGAATTTCATAACAATAACGAACTAATACATAAGAATAATTCAAATTATATCACACATTTCAAAACATTTTATAGCCATCCACCTACGATACTTACTAATGTTTGCCTCCTCATTATCCCAAGCCCGAGTCGGAAAACCAGTGAGAAGACGCTCTATGGTCATACATGTAAATGCCCCACAACTATGCGAATCTAATTGCATGTACTGCTCTTCATCATCCATAAGCACAATTGAGGGCCTCTGTCCTCCTGGGAATGAATAACCATATGCATTACACGCCCAATAATTCCCATGCCATAAGAACCGCGCTATTAATTTCCGAAAAGTTATAAGGCATTTGACGCGCCAATTTAATACACTCGAGTCTCTATATTGATTTTTCGAGTCATACAACTCGAGTCTCCAATCTGAAACACATAACTGCAACACGAACCAATGGTGTGCCGCCAAGATTGGAAATATAATCTACAATAGACACAAATATATAAGTTGGAACCTTAAGATTAAGTACTAATAAAATATATGAAAAGTACTTACATATTTTGCGGAGTACCAATCGCTTATTCCAAGATCTGGAATCCCCTTCACGCACTGAACATCCTCCTCTTGAGGAACCCATTTATAATCCTCATCATTCTCGTGTCTCGTACTTTGTGGATCTTTACAAAACTTGATCCACGCTTGCGTAATAGCCATCTGATAAACAATTATTTAACGATAAAATTACACTAAAAAAATAAAATATTTTCTATAAAATACTCAAATATGAAATATACTTACAAAGACTGTAGAGTCCGCTATGACTGTATGTTGGACATCTGGAGTCTCGGATAGGTTGCCCTCACCTAGCCTGACCCGCAGTGACTGGATGTAGCAGTTTACCATCTCACAATCCATATCATAATCAATCTTCAAAAAATTCTCGAACCATTCTCGTTCAAGTGGAAAAGCATCTAGACGTCGAAAGGCCAAGCTTTTACCGGATAAATATCGCTTCAAAACTCTCGCCAACGAGTTACTCGGCTCAAACATATCCTATAAAATTTAATTATTAAATTAGGAAAAAAAATTAAATTATTTGAAGAATTCTCTTACCAACTCGCCGCCAGTCACATCCATAGCCTCCTCATTTTGATTTGATGGATGCCTCTCCCATACATGATCGGTATGTGGTGCGGGCTCGTCCCACCGAGGCCATCTGCGTAGCTGAGCATGCCGGCTATATCCAGCATCGAAATGGTCTAGGCTCCTCCTCGTGATCATAATATGATGAATATGATCTTGACCTACTACTTCTATCTCAGCGGCTCCTCACACCTACTCACTAGCTCCCGACTTGAGAGTCGATGATAATCATCAATTCTATTCATCATATCTTGCTCACACCTATCAAAATTCTCTTGAATAGATCGACCGATCATGGCCTCTATTCTTGGGTCCAAGACTAGATGTCTCATCAACTCGCTAATAATTATCAAAAAAGTAGACGATTATTAAAGGAGGAATTGACCAAAACATTTTCACTTAAAATTTAAGTTTATTACCACATGCATCTCTCGCTGCTGATGAAGATGCTTGTGTACGGCGGGCACGCCTCTGAACTCTCCTACTATCTACGACAGTGTGCCCCTCCTCTTGCTCCTCTTCCTCACCGACAACTCCTCTGCTTGTACTACGTGCTCTCTCGGTGCGCCCGATCAAGATACGTGTCCACCTTGATCATACTGCGGCCTTCGTAGGGGGTTCAAGGGCACGGAAAGTGTATCCCAAATGGATTACTACCGACTGCACTCTGCCAATATAGACACCTCTCCTCAAGCTCGTTCGGTACTAACACTTCAAACACTACCGAGTCTCTCATTTGAAATACATAATATTTGTGCATTAAATATTAATAAAAAAATCCAAAACATATTCATTGTAATTAATAATAAAAGTATTTTTACACAGCGCTTAAAAAACCCGGCTATATCACGGCGATCGGCATCATTAAACGACCACCGTAAATAACGAGGGAAACCATCGGGATGTAGAAGGGTCGCACAACGAGCTCCAAAACTGGGAATGGCCTCATATGCCCACACCTATATTACAATATAAATATATCGAGTTATTTAAAATAATAAAAAATTATAAATTAGTAATAATTAAGTTGTGAACAAATATTATACCAGTAGTGCCCAAATCGGCCCGTAGAGATTATACTTTGATCCTACGAGGTCCAGTGAATTTGGTACGTAACTGAGGTAGTGCAACATGGCCTCGTAGGTAAAAGCACCCCATGGGAACGCATTCCATTGGTTGATATCATCAGCCAATATCCATATTCATGTATCAATCTTCTTAGTCTCTGCAGGAACATAGAACCAGAAGAAAAGAGCCAAAATATTCGACAACTTAATCAAGTCATCATCTGAAACGCCACCGGGCTCATATTTTGTAAACCAGCTTAACAAATTCTTCGCTTCTATCGGTCTCCCATCATTGAACCTACTGAGACCCCGATGTAGGCTGATAAGATGTCGCCATATCGAAACTACACTCGCCGAAAATGAGCCCAGTAACCAATGCAAACTCCGGATAAGAGAAACGGATGTTGTGACCAACGTAATTAAACCAAACCTCCGAAGGTCGTACCGAAATCTCATAGCATAATAGCTGGTGAAGAGCCCGCATAGCATTCCTACCATCTGGCCAATCCACTATGCCCCCGAACTGACCACGAATAAATCGTTGGACTAGATCCATACCACCCTGACGAGATAATTTCTCTCTAATCAATATCCCTAAAGTATGCTTATAATATGTTGTAATCCTCGGGGTAACGTCTCTTAGTGTTAACCGTTTAAAATTGACCTATATATTACAATTAATATTTAATAAAATTATAATTATTACAGTTATAATATTTAATAAATAACATTAATTAAAAAAAATCACGTAAAAAAAATATATATATATTCGTGCCGATCGGTCGGACGTTCGGAGCTGAGCGAACCGGTAATCGCATAAGCTCAATTGTCGTCGACCATGGCGCCACGGTTTTCCGGCGATTTATACCTCATTTTCACAAATTTTCACCCAATCCAACCAGATCAATATTATACTCACTAAACCCAATATATATATTTCATCAAAACCACTTTAAACATGCAATCATACATTAATTTCAACATCTACAAACTAATTTAGAAACTAAGATTTCAAGAATAAATACTAACCTCTTCCATTGTTTCCGACGGATTTGGATGAAGAAATTGTGTCCTATGTGCGTGCCGATGAGCGTGCCAACTTTCCCGTGCCGAGAGAGAAAATTTGGGTCCGATTCGAGTGTGCCGATCGAATGAGATCGGCACTACATATATTATATATATTTTTTTAATTTTAAGCCCGATCGATCGGGCAGTGCCGATCGATCGGCACAAATATTTTTTAAATTAAAGTCGATCAATCGGCACGTGCCGATCGATCGGCACAATATATATATTTTTTATTTTTTTTTAAAGCCTGAGCGACCGGCCATTTCTTGATTTGTTCCGATCGATCGGGATAATGTGTTAAAATCAGTGCATTCTTCGGATCTGACAACTTTATGGTTAAAAAATTGAAAAAGCGAGGGTATTTTAGTAAACTTGGGTATTTCCTACATAGTTTTTAACAAAATAGGTAGTTTTGTAGTTGTTATGGAGATAGTGGGTAGGATCGTACAATTCCACATTATAAATTATATTCCTTCCATGAATTTTTCTATCCTAGACCCTGTCTACGTAGACCTAGTGGTCTTAAAAATGCCAACTCAGCAATAACAATAACAATACATTTTTAATGCCAACGAAAATTATTAAAATTGTTTTCATCAAACGGTAACTCCATGCGGAGTTACCGTTTCGCCACAAGGTCCACAACTCAGGTCTAGGATAGATTTTTCCTTCCTTCCATCCTATTATTTATATTTCATTGGGATTGAACACGATAATTAAGATGGTAGAGGTAAATGTGTAAAGTTGTGGTATAAAAATATAAAGGGATGAAGTCCACTTACTTAGATTAATTGTGGTCCACTTATTTATTTCATTATTTGGTATGAGACATAAATAATGGGACAACCAAAAAAGGTAAGTGCGATAATAATAATTGGACGAAGAGAGTATTATTTAATTGATGATTGAGAGTATACGGATAATTTCCTAGGCTTCATCTATATTCCTACAATTCATGCCTTTGGCGTATACATCATCAAGATATTTCTTTTTGTCCCATTCTTCTAGCTTGAATTCTCCAATCTTTGCGATCACCTTCTTTTTTAATATGCGCCCTTACAACTGCAGCAGATTTAGCTCCATGAATAATTGGGTGGAACTTGTGGGATCCGTCTACGGATTGAAGATCGAAGACCCGTGTATTACATTTTTGCAGCTTCCATCTACATGGATCAAGGAATCCAACCGTGCATCACCGTTTTCGTGTATCTCTCTTAATACCCTAATGAATTTTTTTTGGGACGAAAGATGAAGTATTTTTAGCTGCTCCATGGCTTCGACTGTTTTTAGGTTGCAGTGTGGGTATGTGAGGATTAAAATGTTAGAAGACAATCGTAAGGATCTTTCTCTACGGCATTCATATAATATATTAGTGATGAATTCTCTCAGATGATCAACCAACAAGGAAGGTGAAAACCAGTAGCCATATAATATTTTTTTATTAAAATTTATTTTGATTATGTCCAATTCTTTTTATTTTTTTTTTAATGTCTGAAACTCTTCATTTTTAACATGATTTTTCAACTTTTGTGGGAGATTTAGTTGGTGGACACAGTTTGTTTTATAGTGTTTGCTACTTGTGTGTAAATAACTTGAGATGTAATGGATTTGTTTTTGTTTCACACTGGGAAATTTGTAAAGCTCTTCTAGCTTGTTGATACTTGATACTACTATATTCAACATCTGTTCTGGTTTGATTAGTTTTGGGCCGCATAAGTAAACCCACAATGGATTGGGCCAGTTACGTAATACGATAATTGGCCATTTTAATACTCTCTGTCGATGATTATAAAATTCATATATTTTTATATTATAATAGCTTCTTATTCAAAATTACTTAATTTTATTTACTTATGTTATAAATTACAGATACATACAGTCTACAGCTTCATTGGGATATTCTATGTTACTTCAATGTTCGTCTATTTTTATTTTACTTAAATTTCCGACGAAACAGCTCGGGCCCACGAAACAGATCTAACCCACCTCTAAATTTATATGGTTGTAAAGTGAGGTCGTCTACATCACTTGATTGTTGACACATTCCCAACACCTCAAATTCCAATACCTTTTAAAAGAAAATCACCTTTCAAATTATTTTCCAATATATATGGATCATGAATATATTTAAGATTACGAACTTGGTTGGGGCGAAATTATAAGTTTATAAAGTACAAATGTGCGATTTCTTTTAGAGGAGGATACAGAATTAGTATTCTTGTTCCATTGAGATTGTCCAATATAAATTTTTGGGTTATTCCGTTGAAGTTATTCAGTTTTATTTTTAAGTAAATTATTACAAATATTTAATTTGAGAGACTCACAATTTTAAACAACTTTACACACATCAACATCTCTTCTTAAAATCGTATCGAAAAAAAAGCAACTTTAATGGGATGGAGGGTGTAATTTTTGAAGAAAAACAATATACTCATCACATGTCAAGATTAGGGAATTGAGAGACAAATGTGCAATTCCATTTGTGCAAATTAAGTACTCAAATTCACCACTGTTAGGGTTGGTGAGAGGGTTTTGAAGTCGGATATTAAATATTTGAATTTAATATATAAAATCAAGATTTGGAGTCTTAAGTATAATTGTGCATTCTATTTAAACTAATTCTTATTTACTTAATGAAATACCGTCCTAATTTGAATTCAAGTTTAAGATACGATATAAATAACCATATAATTTGCAGTAAACTCAACCTAATCTATTAATTTATTTGGTGGGTATTTATTCATTTGGACTGAAACTAGACGTTAGCTGTTGCTATTGAGAAAGTTGGAATTTCAGTCTCAAATCCAATCAGGATCATCTGTCCAGTTTAATTATGTATCAAAATGAGAATAAATCGACCAATCTAATAACACACCATTCACAGTTGGGGTCTGGTCCAATCTATTGATTTTTTAATGTAATAATAATCACAATTCACAAATACTATCAAATTATTTGACTTTATTTTCATTGAAATGTAAAAAAACAATAAGTAAATTAACTATGAATTCAAAATTAATTTTCAAAAAATATGAGGTTAATAAAAAACCATAGTCAAAGGGTAATAGGTGGGGCTAGGGTTGTAAACGAATCAAATAGTTTTGATTCGATTCGGTATTCGTATTCGAGATTTTGAGATTCGAATTCGATTATAAATATTCGATTCGATTCATTTACTAATCAAATACAAATACAAAATTATAATATTCGATTCGATATTCGTAAATATTCGATTAAATACAAATTATATATACAATAATTATTTTTATATATAGTAACTCTTATAAACTTATTATAATTTTAAGGGCCTAAATCAAGATTTAATAACTCATCCCCTCTTTTTAATATATGTATTTTTTAATATCAATTAAATGATTAAATTAAATTTTAATTTCATAATATTACAAAACCAGAAAAGTGACAAATCAAATAGTTTTGATTCGATTCGGTATTCGTATTCGATTTTTGATATTCGTATTCGAGATTTTGAGATTCGAATTCGATTATAAATATTTGATTCGATTCGTTTACTAATCAAATACAAATACAAAATTGTAATATTCGATTCGATTCGGTTCGTTTACAACCCTAGGTGGGGCCCAACCTACACCATTTTCTATCCCTATTCCGATGCTGCTGCTCTGCTCGTTGAGCTCCCAATTAGCATCAGTCTCCATGGGGAAATGGAGCTCTAGCAATCTAAAAACTGGATTTAATGATTCTCATTGACGTCCGCCACGGCAAGATTCCCCCGTCCCCTTTTTGGCGGGCATAATCACGCATTTAATTTCACTTTGCAGTTCCCGCTACCAGTTTCCTTTTCCCCTCTGACGCTGCCCCCATTAAGTTGTAATTTTGGTTTCTAAACTTTCAATCTTTTGGTGTTTTGGTGCCTTTATTTAAAAAATTACAAATTTGATTCCTAAACTTATGAAATACTTACAATTTTGGTGTTTTTTATTATTTTAATAATTAAATAATATTAATGATAATTAAAAAAAGGTAAAATTATAAAATAATGTGATTTTTTATAAAAAACAATTATTATAAAAGTTTTATTGTAATAATTGTAATGATTTTAAACTATTAAATTAATAATTTATAAGTTTATGATATTTTTTTTAATAATATATGTTTTATTTTGAATGTTAAAAATAATTTACTAATTTATTTCAAGTTATGTTTTATTTTTTTTAACGTCACAATACTAAAATTGGGAGTAGGGGTGTAAGTGGTTCCGCTCCGAACCGCGAAACCGGTCGGACCGAACCGAAAAATGTGGTTCAGTTTCGCGGTTTGGTTCGATTTATTTTTTTAGAAACCGTTTACATTCGGTTCGGTTCGCGGTTTCAAGAATTTTTGAACGGTTCGAATCGAACCGAACTAATATCCTATTTTTTAATTTTTTTAATTTAATATTTGTCTTTCTTATATGAGAATAATGTTGGATTTAGATATTAAATTTAAGTTTATATCAATTCAATTCTATACAAATGAAGAGAAAGGAGTAACAACTCTATACTTATGAGTTCGAAATGAGTGGCATCTTATAAACTATTATTCTTGCATTATTTAAGATTTAAAAAATAAATAAAAAAATAAAAAAGTGAACCGATGAACCGAACCGAACCATTTATAAGCGGTTCGGTTCGGTTCCGATATTGAAAAATCCATCAAACCGAACCGAACCGAACCATTTCTATGTGTTTGGTTCGGTTCCTAAAATACATAAAAAGTCGAACCGAACCGAACCGTTACACCCCAATGTCCTTATATAGAATTGAACTTTATACATTAATATAATAATACAAATTTTTAGCAGTATTTAATTTTTAATTTTTAAGAATATTCAATTATTAATTGTATTTAATTATAAATTATCAAAATGTATCATAAATAAATAATTTTAAAAATATACTACTATATATTATGTGTGACTCTATAATTTTACCCTTTTCTAAATCATCATTAATATTATTTAATAATTAAATTAATAGAAGACACCAAAATAACAAGCATTTCTTAAGTTTGTGAACCAAATTTGCAATTATGAAAATAAAGATACCAAAACACCAAAAAATTGAAAGTTTAGACACCAAAATTACAACTCACTTCCATTCTTTTGTTTTTTTACTCTATTTTTTCCGGTATCGGATATTGTTCAAAATCAATTCGTTAATTAAGGCTAAACCGGTTCTTATTTGCCTCTTGGCATGATAACTCTAGATACAGTTAAACCTCGATAAAGTAATATTTGATAAAATAATAATCTCATTAAGATAATAATTTCTTCTAATTCTGATACGGGTCAATGTAGTAACAATGAGATTATTACTTTATCGAGATTTAACTGTATTTAACAGGTTAGGCTAAAAATATGGAAAATAATGATTTTGAGAAGAAAAAAAAAAGTGGAGTAAGAAATTTTACAATTCGAAGCAATGGAACATAACATAAGGCTCCGGATCACCGTCCCACTTACGGTATCCCACCAGGTATCAACAACAAAACGACGTCGTTTTGTTCACTTAGTAAAAAAAAGAAAAGAAAAGTGAAACGGAGTCGTTTTGTTCTTTGAGCCACGATTGAAACACGTAAGTGGGACAAGTGATCTGGACTCATAACATAAATAATGGGTTGCGTTTCCCAATTCGTCTTTTTGGAGCAGAAAGTGATTGCTTTAGTTGGGCAATTTAAATTAATTAAAAAGAGACAAAAGGTGTTACCTTTTCTGGAGTTTCAGTAAACCTCTCTAACACATGCTGCTTAGGTAGAGAGTGGGTTTTATCACTGTAAAATTACCAAAAAGCTCAAATCTTTTTCCCACATTGTTAGGGTTTTGAAAGGTCAAAGCTTTTTGTTGCAATCGTTTCTCGGTCTATAATGCATTTGCTATGCAGATTTGAAGACCCTTTTTTGCTTGTCAACTAAATACCCGGTATATATTCGGTTGTGAGCTACATTGAAAGCAAAAAGTAAGAAATTGTTTTTTTTCCTACATTGTTGTGTGTGTGGATGGTATTTTTGAGCTCTCATTGTTGGAAGGAGGAGCTTGAACATTGAAAGGAAAACTTGTGGACTCCATCGTGAATGGCAGTAAAAAATTGTGATCTCTACTCTGCTTAGATCTCTCATTAAGCTGCTTGAAGATTTGGCTATGTGTTTGTGGTAGTGGAAATAAACATTTTGTTGGGCTTCAAAGAGTTGTCAAATCCAGTTGAGTTTGGGGTTTTTAGACGAACTTGTGTTTAGAATGAGGATAGTTAGGCTTCTTGTTGTGGGTCTTTCTTTCTTCTCCTGCTTGGGGAAGCTTCTCTCTCAGGATATTTCTGCGCTCCTCGAGTTCAAGAAAGGAATCAAGCATGACCCAACTGGTTTTGTTGTCAACTCATGGAATGATGAATCAATTGACTTCAATGGCTGCCCTTCTTCTTGGAATGGAATCATGTGTAATGGTGGTAATGTTGCTGCAGTTGTTCTTGACAATTTAGGATTGTCGGCGGAGGTAGATTTAAGTCTATTCTCCAATCTTACAATGCTTGTGAAGCTTTCTATTGCAAACAACTCCATCTCCGGCAAGTTTCCAAACAATCTTGATGACTTCAAGAGCCTTAAGTACTTTGATATCTCTGATAACTTGTTTTCCTCTTCATTGCCATCTGAAATTGGTAAACTTGTTGGTGTACAAAACTTATCTTTGTCCGGAAACAACTTCTCCGGTCCAATTCCGGACTCAATCTCCGGTCTAGACTCAATCTTGTCTCTTGATTTGAGCCGAAATTCGCTTTCTGGCCCCATACCTTCATCCTTAATTAGGTTGGGAAGTTTGGTCTATCTTAATTTATCATCAAACACCTTCACAAAAGGTATACCTAAGGGGATTGAGCTAATGACCAAACTTGATGTGGTTGACTTGCATGGAAATTTGCTTGATGGCAAACTTGATGCGCAATTCTTGCTGCTTACTTCTGCAAGCCATGTTGATCTTAGTGGTAATTTGCTAGTGAATCCTGCTGAGGATCAGTTGAAATTTCTGGGGGATATTTCTCCGTCTCTAAAGCTTTTGAATCTCAGCCACAACCAGATAGGTGGATCACTGGTTGGTGGTGGGCAGGCTTTTGGGAGCTTGAAGGTGTTGGATTTGAGTTACAATCAGCTCTCTGGTGAATTACCTGGCTTCAATTTTGTTTATGATCTTGAAGTCCTGAAACTTGGTAATAACAAATTTTCTGGTTCTGTTCCGAATAATCTTCTGAAAGGAGATTCTTTGGCTCTGACTGAGTTGGACTTGAGTGGGAACAATCTTTCAGGTACAACTATCTATTGAGGTTTTGTTTTTCTGATGGAGTTGATGATTTACGTAATGAATTTACTAAAACCTTATTTTACTTGATAGCTTGTCTTGTCTTGTCTTGTTTTTATAATTTGTTTAGTGAATTGGTAGAGCTGAATTTAACTGATTGATGTCGAATATTTTCGGATAGGTTGAGCTTGATATGTTGAAAGGATGTTTATTGATTCCTTTTATTGTTTTTAGTATTATATACATGCTTGTATATACTTATGAACTTGTAGCTATTACTAAATTCTTATTCTACTTGACAGGGCCGATAATTATGATTACTTCGACCACATTACATGCCCTGAACCTCTCCTCTAACCAGCTATCCGGTGAGCTACCGCTGCTAACAGGAAGCTGTGCTGTAATCGACCTTTCAAGAAACCAATTTCGAGGAAATTTGACTAGGTTGCTTAAATGGGGAAATGTTGAAATCCTTGATCTTAGCCAAAATCAGTTAACAGGATCCATTCCAGAAGTAACTGCTCAGTTTCTTCGACTGAATTACCTCAACCTCTCCAGCAATTCCTTTAATGGTTCTCTTCCTAAAGCTGTCTCTCAGTTCCCAAAACTCACAGTTCTTGATCTTAGCTTCAACCAGTTTGGTGGGCCTCTATTGACTTCTCTTTTAACATCAGAAACTCTTGAGGAGCTTCATGTACAGAGCAATGCATTCTCCGGAAGCATTGACTTTTCACCTCTCTCCAACATTTCAAATCTTCTTGTTATTGATCTTTCTGAGAATGAGTTTGATGGGGACTTTCCTGAGGGATTTGGATCATTTATCCGACTTCAAGTGCTCAATATTGGAGGAAACAACTTCTCCGGATCTCTGCCTACTTCAATTGCTAACATTACTACGTTGCAATCGATAGATATTTCAAGAAATCATTTCACCGGCCCTCTGCCAGAGACCTTCCCAGATAGTCTTGTAAGCTTCAATGCTTCGAATAATGATCTTTCAGGTGTCGTCTCTGAGAATTTGAGGAAGTTCCCTTCGTCTTCCTTCTATCCTGGCAACTCCAACTTGCAATTCCCTAATCCTCCCCCCGGCTCTAGGCAAGGTCTAGATGGAAATGCAAGTAGGGAACGTTTAAAGACTATTATAGTGGCAATAGTAGTTTCTTGTGTGGCCGTTCTTGCAATCCTGATCCTACTCGCCGTTTTCATCCTTCATAAATGGAAATCCAAACGACCTCCACCACATGTATCAACCAAAGATGTCAGCCGCCAACCTTCAACCAATCCATCAAGCTACGGTGGAAGAGACCGTGCTAGCGGCTTGGTTGTTTCAGCGGAGGAGCTTGTGAAATCAAGAAAAGAATCATCCTCAGAAATAATTGATCCTGAAGAGAAACTTGCAGCAGTAACTGCTGGTTTATCCCCATCGAAAACCAGCCACTTCTCGTGGTCACCTGAATCCGGTGATTCGTATACTATGGAGAGCCTATCAAGATTAGACATCAGATCCCCTGATCGACTGGCGGGCGAGCTGTACTTTCTAGACGACACAGTCTCATTTACAGCTGAGGAACTATCCCGGGCCCCAGCGGAAGTCCTCGGAAGGAGCAGCCATGGTACCTCCTATAGAGCGACTCTTGAGAACGGGCTGTTCTTGACAGTTAAGTGGTTGAGGGAGGGAGTTGCTAAGCAGAGAAAAGAGTTTGCTAAAGAAGCTAAGAAGTTTTCCAATATCAGACATCCAAATGTGGTAGGGTTGAGAGGGTACTATTGGGGACCTACACAACACGAAAAGCTTATTCTTTCGGACTATATATCACCAGGAGGCCTTGCAAGCTTCCTCTATGGTAATTCCCATACTCCATTCTCTTGCAGTTTAGTCTTCTTTCGTTTACCATGTTGACTACATTTGTAAAAAATATATCCTTTTCTGATTCATGTGATTGGATTTGTACATTTACGGAGCCCATTTCTACGCTTTTAACGTCCATCTATTCTTGTGATCAGCACGATTGAGATCAGTACAAGGGTTCGCTTATCTTATCTTATCACAGAACATAGAATCATCTTGGTGTAGCTAATTTTAAGATTGCTGTTACATATTTGTAGAAAAGATATCTTTGTCTGATTGATGTGATTGTAGTCGTATATTTACGGATCCCATTTATACGCTTTTAACGTCCATCTAGCTTTGTGATCAGCATGATTATCATATATCCAGATGACAGCGTGATTGATATCAGCCATCTTGGTTTAGCTAATCTTAAGGCTGCTGTCAAACCACTTTCCTTATGCATTTGCTTCTTGTCTTGTCTCCTTTTGCAATGCAGACCGGCCTGGAAGGAAGGGTCCGCCGTTAACATGGGCGCAGCGTCTCAAGATAGCAGTAGACATTGCGCGTGGCCTCAACTATCTCCACTTCGACAGAGCTGTCCCTCATGGGAACCTCAAAGCGACAAACATCCTACTCGACGGACCTGACCTAAATGCCCGAGTGGCGGACTACTGCCTGCACCGTCTTATGACTCAATCCGGCACCATAGAGCAGATTCTTGATGCCGGGGTGTTAGGCTACCGGGCACCCGAGCTTGTTGCATCCAAGAAGCCACTACCGTCGTTTAAATCGGATGTTTATGCTTTCGGAGTCATAATGCTGGAGCTTCTGACCGGAAAATGTGCCAGTGATGTGGTTTCTGGTGCAGACGGAGGAGTCGGGCTGACGGATTGGGTTCGGTTTAAGGTGGCCGAAGGTCAAGGGTCGGAATGCTTTGATGCAGCACTTGCTGCGGAGATGGTCGTCCCTGCAGCTGATAAAGGGATGAAGGAGGTGCTTGGGATTGCCCTCCGGTGTATCCGTTCGGTGTCGGAGAGGCCGGGGATCAAGACCGTGTATGAAGATCTTTCGTCTATTTAGGTTTTTGGTAGTTTTGGTTTGGTGAAGGAGATCAAGATTTGAAGTGGGAGTGGAATTTCTCATTGACTTCCCTTTTTGTTTGTATGGGTAGTTTGTAGTAGGGAGTTTAGTGTTGTTTTTGCCAAGCATTGTTGTATATTGGGACATGTTATTGATGTATACCAGCTTCCTTTCCGGCTCCGACGGCTCGTCGGAAAATTCTCCGGTGTTGTGTAAAAGTCTGGACGAAAGCAATTGACGGGAGAAAAGCTATTTTAGTACCATATTTTTTACTAATCGATGATTTTGGTTCCGTAATTTTTAATTATGATAATTCTATAACATTCATTCAATATAATTTTAGTCTCATAACTTTTAATGATGACTTATTTTAATTGCTTATTTATTTTTTGAATGCATAAGTAGGTTTTAATGTTTGGAAAAATTTGTTTTCTACTTTAGCTTTTTTACTTAAATCCATAAGCATCTATTGATGGTGTGTCCGTGAGAATGCTTATCTGACTGTATAAGTACGTTTTAGTGTTTGAAAACTTTAGCTTCTCTAAAATTAAGTAGCAAATCTGTTTAAAATCCATACATATCTATTGAGTTGCTTTTGATTCTTTTAAGATCCATAATTTTTAAAATTATCATAAATGTCTGTTTCTTAATATTAATGTAATTTACTATTTTAAATAAAAAATAATTTTTTTCAACTTTATCAAAAACAAATAAAAAATACTTATAATAAACTGTTAGAAAAACGCCCTAAAACTACTCCTCAACAAAATATATTAAATCAAAATTACCAGTTTTTCCGTACACTGGTGATGATCTATATTCTATGATCAAATAAAAGACAAAATTCACATTTTTCTTAATAATTTTGTAAGATAAGAATCTTCAGAAGGTCAAAAGGGTGTTTCTTACAAATAAAAAGATTGTTTTGGAGAACAAATTTCCGAAATATTACTTTCAAAAAATTAATTCCTAAAATATTACAGTAAAAAACTAATTCCCAAACTATTATTCCTCAAAAAATAAGTCCCAATGTATTACCCTATTAAAAAGGAAATACTTTTAAAATTAATAACTTTATCTTTCTAAAACTACTTTCCTTTTTCAATAATGAGAATAATAAAAAGAATATCTTATTTTCAACAATTTTTTTTAAAGATCCATTTCAAATTATCTATGTATAAGCTTTTTTAATTCACATAGTAAATTTTAAAATTACACGTTTTTATTTTTCAAAAATATTTTTTTAGTATCTGTGTAAAAAATATATTATCCTTACACGTAAAAATTAAATACAAATATTTATTTAATTAATATCCTACTTTTAAATTTACTAATAACGTAAATATTTTTAATTTGAGGGAATATTATATATTTATTTTTAAAATGTTTACAGTATAAATTCGTACTTTTAATTTAAAAGTTTTTTTTAATAAAAATTAATTGTTATGTTCATTGTGTAGTGTCAATTATTTTACTACATTGATAATTTTAAATATAAAAATCATTTTTAATAAAAATATAAATTTGTATGTATCTGAAAATAATATTAGTATGTTTAAGATTTTCATTTCATAATTGCGTTGGTTTTTTTTTTCAAGAAAGTTAGAAAATATTATGTTATGCTTTTTATTGTCATAATTAAAAATGAAAGTTTTTTTTAGAAATAATAAGTTTACCATTTAAGAGATTTTTCCTTTTTAATGATAACAGATTGATAATTATTTTTTAAAGAATAATATTTTGGGAATTAGTTTTTGTTGAATCATATTGGGAATTAATATTTTTGAAAGTGATATTTTGTAAATTTGCTTTGTTTTGGAAGGGATGCACCATAAAGAACCAATTTTTAAATGATGAAATATTTAAATATAGTATTATGAAAATCTTGGAAAATATCCCCATTATTCTAACTATGCATAAGGAGGCTCCGCCGTGGTTTCCCTCAGTCAGTCAGCCGACTCAGCCCAGTAAAGATTCCCTTTTTTTTAACCCTCTTTTTTTTTTAATAACGAGGAACTGCATCCACTATTTTTAGTGTGCACAGAAATAAACCCCATTTTGTACAATAGTATGCAAATCAAATAAGAGAGTTTAACAACCTTAATATGAAAATGTGGCAGATTCAAACATAGCGTTTTCAATAAAATTTAAACACCTACCACCTTCACGACTATACCGACAACCCTCTCTCTCTTAAGTGGCAGTAATTGGCGTAATGGCTGTTTATAGATTGAGATTGCTGTTGTCTCTTAACAGAGGGAGGCTTGGGATATCATCTTCTTCATTTTCGCGCAGTCGCAAGTTTGCTATCATCTGGGCCCTCCTAGATTGAAGTAAATTTTGTATTTTTATGCTTGAATTTTAATCTGCCTCTCTTTATTTCTTGATTTTGTATAGTTGTTTTAGTTCGTTCGTCTAAGTTCTATAGTTGATCACCAAAAGATTTTCTGTTTGTGGGTTTTGCTCTGTTTTGTTCCTGTGCTTTTATTGGTGTTGGTTTTAATTTTATATTTTAAAATATTTATCTGAATTTGCAGAAAGTAATAACATGGCCAATAAACTGAAGAAATGATACTTTTATGAGTTTTCTTGCGTTATTGCTTCGTCCATTGTCCCTTCTCAAATTGAACTCTATCATTTTCCTAAATCTGTCAAATTCTGTATTGTATTTTGCATTAAATGGTGTTTACTATCATGAAATATATAGATAGATTATTTTTCTTCCTTTCGAGCTGATTTATATGATGTTGACTGATGTATTACAGAGAGTTGGATTCATAGGACTTGGAAACATGGGATCAAGGATGGCCGATAACTTGATTAAAGCTGGATACAGTGTTGTGGTTCATGATATGTAATGCTGTTCAACTTTAATATGTCTATAGATGTGATTTTGTTATCTAACTCTGAGACACATTTTTTAAGGATGTTATAATGGTTTATATCGTATTAAATGTTAGCATTTCTTGTCTTGAGACTCATGTCTTGCTTTTAGCTCCGTGTCATGAATTTAGTACTGCTGTTATTTGGCACAGAAACCATGAGGCCGTGGAGGCATTCTCCAAGAAAGGCATTCTTACGAAGAAATCACCAATTGAAGTTGCCGAAGAAAGTGATGCTTTAATTACCATGCTGCCATCTTCAGCCCATGTAAGCTTTTAATGTAATTGATCTTCCCATCTCAATATGTGGTACCTGTGCTGGTTAACTTAAGAAGAGTGAGTTTTATGTTCAGAGGTGCAATTTACAACAAATTAGTTACACGGTCGTTTAGTTTTTCTAATTAAGAGGGACATCAACACAAGTTATGTGCAATCTTTTCGTTGGACCCTTGGTGTCTGCTTGCGACTTATTTGAATTCATTCTGAAGTTAGTAGGAAATAATGACATCACATATATTTTGGCCTTCATTTGGTATAAATCATTGTATTACTGTAGAAATAGGTGTCATAATGACAGAAAAGAAGTTGTTTTCATGAAAACTAGTCTAATTAGGGTATCCTTAAGCTGAGATTGTATACTTTTAGCTGCTTCTAATGCTTGTTTATGGTCTCTTTGCAGATGTATGTTATACGAATATTTAGTCGTACATTTGGCTTGTATTTAAAAATTTACTTGCACATGTAATGTCTCTCTGAAGATCACACATGCAACCTCCGTTACATCCTCTGTAGTTGGTCGGTTTTGAGGTTTATTTGATTCATTTGACACTTGATTCGAAACATTGAACTAAACTACTAAGATGTCTTTTCCTTTATGCAGTTGATGGAAGTTTACACGGGACAGAAAGGTATCCTTAATCATGGGGATCAACTTAGGTCATGGTTGTTAATCGATTCCTCTACAATTGATCCACAAACATCTAGAAAGCTTTCTACTATCATTTCTACATCTAATTCAAAAGGGAAGAAAGGTAATCTTATTCGTGTTTTGAGAGAATCACAAACATATTTCCATCTCGCAGAATATTATGATTACCTACTGTGAAAATGCTCATTGCTTGGTAGCAATATACGTATGTCAGCAAACTTATACGACTAGTTTCCCATGTCTGGATTTTCGCTGTCTTTTGTGAATCATGATCAGATTTTCAACGGTAGAAATTCTTGGATTACGGTTTGATTTAACGAGCAGTGAGCTATTTAGGTGGTGGCGATACCCCTGCTATGTTTAATGCTCCAGTATCTGGAGGTATTCTATCAGCTGAAAATGGAACTCTTACTTTCATGGTACTACACAAAAACGCCTCATTTCCGAAATACGATTTTTAAGACATGAGTTAAAAGCATCTAACCTTTATTTCTGCCATTTTCTCTTTTTAGTAGGTTGGTGGTTCTGAGGAAGCTTATAGATCTGCTAGGCCTTTGTTTCAGTCAATGGGAAAAAAACATCATATACTGATACTGTGGTGGTCCGGGAAATGGTTTGGTAAGTTCTTGTTTGAAACTCAATATGATTTCCAGTTAAAGCTTAGGGAGTTGGATTATTCAACTCTTTGAACTTTTACTAACTATTAACATTGTTCAACCTCAGAAACAAACTTAACCTCTTAATAAGGTGTTGCCATGAGAAATACCGAATGGATATTCATCGTCATAATCGTTAGATAGAGTCATAGAACACAAAGCTATCCACAAGATATAATTCTGACTTCAGAAGGGCAAAGGTCGCCTATAAATATTTTCTTGCAGAAGAAAAATCTTGTGCTATATAAGCATTAGAGACAATCTGATTGGTTAATTGTTTAGCCTTTTGAAAACTTTCTTTTTATCTAGGCAGCAAAGATTTGCAACAATTTGGCTATGGCTGAGTATGGTTGGGGTTTCAGAAGCATTTGCACTCGGACAGTCGTTGGGCATCGGAGCAAGTACTTTGACCGAGATATTCAACTCTTCAAGTGCTCGATGTTGGAGTAGGTAATTCACGTCTTTTCCTTTTCATTTTACGTTCACGAAAGGACTGCTGAAAATCATCTCTGTAGGATTCCTTTGCCCATAGATTGTGCTAATTTTGAACCTTCATATTCCATACTGAATGACACCATTCTCTGTTTTTGGCAGCGATACTTACAATCCCGTGCCTGGAGTGATGGATGGGGTTCCGGCTTCTAGGAACTACGAAGGAGGGTTTGCCACCAAACTCATGGTATGTTAGATTTCATGCTTTTAAGAAAACAATCTGCTAGATTTGCTCCCTTAATCTGCCTGATCATATAAGTTCCCATCCATCCAAATGATGGTAATCGAGCATCATATTGTTTTCAAGAAAACCCGAAACTGAAAGGAAACAAACACTTACCTCTTATGCTTATTCTAATCAGAAGTTGCAATTTGGATATAATGATAGTTACTTATACATAAATATCCATGCATATTTTGCACTGTTACTGCCTTCTGCTCGGGTAGCTAGCACGTTGAATTTCTGGCAAAACGCTCAGCCATGTAAGCAGTATATTCTTCATTTTTGGTGCAGGCTAAAGACCTAAACCTTGCAACCACATCAGCTGAAGAAGTCGGAGCGAGAAGCCCGGCGACATCTTTAGCACAACAGATGTTAGTTCATTCTGTTCTGCATTTAGCTCCAAGCATTTATGCATATGATTGTAAATAACCTTCACTAACTTAACCTCTCAATTTTGCTGTGTAGATTCACAGGGCTTTGTGAAGGAGGCTGTGGAACCAAGGATTTCTCTTGTGTTTTTCGCCATTATTTCCATGGCAAGGATGAGGTGCGAGGTAGAAGACTATGAAGATAGACTCAATGTAAGCTTAGCCTCTTTTCTTCTTCTCTTTTGCCTAACGCATATTTTTTTTAAGAGGGAAATCCCTAGCCGCTATAACATTACCACTATTTCTAGTTTTAGTAATGTTTGTAAATTAATGTATTTTTACAGTAGCGTTTTATCACTACTGTAAATCAAAGGTTATCTTTCTCTTCTTAGCATAGTTAGATTTTTTCTTTCTTTCTTTCCTCTTTGTAGTTTAGAATCATATATGCGCTTTTTTTGTAATACATAGTCACTATCGAGCACCAGGTAAACTTGCATGATATGTTTGATCTAATAACAAGTAGGGTGGATCTGGATCAAGAATTAGACGACGAAGTTTAGAATTTTGGGGTGCAATACATTGATAAACTAAAGTCCCTTCGGCGGCATCCTATAAAATTGGAATGGTATAGAAAAAATTAACATGCATGCGCAAAAATGACACCTTATGAATTGAGAAATATTATTTCTGTTCCAGTGACTCAATTTTTTTCAGCATGTAAACCTAGAAAAATGTATTGTAGGTTAAATAGTATAAAATCTATTGATTATATTAGAATATATTTTTAAGTATAAATCACTTTTTATGAATCGAGTTAAGAAGAAATATAAATCATTTATAATGGGACGGATAGTAGTTTTTACTAATTGAAAGATTCTAAAATAACAAATTGGATTAAATAGTTCCCTCAAAAAACTGAACTTTGGTCAAATTAATCTTCAATTTTGTTTTCTTGGCCAAGTCCTCAATTAGAATTTGGTGAAATTGATATTTTCCTTAATCTTCCATTAGTCAACAATTAGTATTTAAATATTAAATATTATACGAGTATTTTGGAATATATATTTTTTTCTTCAACCAACCAATTCCGCCAACATTATTTAAACCATTTATTTCGAAGTAGTTTGGTTAAGAATAGAATTTTTTTTTAAAAAAAATTGATATTTTTAATTCTTTTTCAATAATTAAATATAATTAAAAGAATTGTAATTTTTTTAATTAGTTCTTAAACTTTATGAATTTAGCTGAATTGATAGTAAAAAAATAGTAGTATTTCGAAAATATCTTTATAATATTTTAATAATTTTTCTTAATAATGTCGACTTGTCGTATACTAACTACAAAATATCAATTTCGTAATATTCGAATATTTTAGAAATCAACTTGATCAATAAAATAAAATTAACGACCAACTTAATCAAAATAAATATTTAGAAGACTATCTAAATCAATTTTTCTTCTAAAATTTGCCCATTTAATTGCAGTCTCTTCTCAAAAGAGCGGGTGAAATTTTTTAGAAAAACAATAACAAAAAGAAATCACGTAAAAAAACAAAGAAAATAAAAAGACGCGGCTTTTACCAACGGAAACTTATATTAACGGCTAGTCTTAAACTTTTCATCACTGATGATCATCACCCTACTATTTCAATTTCTTCTTCCCTTTCTAGCTTCATAATTTTTCCAATCGCCCATATTTTCTACGCTGTTAATCTTGGGCATTCCTCTTCATCTTCCCGAGGTAATGTAATTCATCGGAGAAAGTCCGTCGCTGAATTCCGTTCACGTTTAAAGAAACTTTTTTTTTGTTGATTAGTGTTATCTTTCAGTTCGAATTGCAGGAATCTCAAGGAAAAATAAAGAAAAGGGTTTCAAGATTTGATCAATTAAGCGGCGATGTCGAGTGGCAGTTGCGTCGATCGTCAAAACAGCGATCACTGTTCTAATCCGAGAGGCTTCTTGACGCCGCCGCCGACATGGAAGACGAATCGGAAGTCGCCGGTGATGCCGAGGACAGAGATGAAGGCGAAACCCTCGACGCAACAGAAAGGCGATATGTTTCATATCATTCACAAGATCCCTTCTGGCAACTCGCCTTACGTGAAGGCGAAACATGTTCAGGTGATTTTTTGTTGATTTCTTTGCGGGTTTTCCCTTTCTTGAATTTGTAAATTGTTCATCGTCATCCCTTTTAAGGGTTTCAGCTGAATTTGATGTTTTTGTTTCCGACTATTTTGGTTAAGGGTTTCTGGATTGTTTATGGTATTTGAATTGCCAGATTCTCTGTTTTCTTTTCTTTTTGCTTTTTCCCCCTCTGGATTGGAACGATGGTATTTTATTTTTAGATTATGATGATTTACAATGTAAAAAAGATGAAAATATCGATTTCAGTTTTTGTGGAATTCTGCTCTCTGGGAATTAGGATGATATATAATGTTCTTGATTTAGCGTTAATCTGCTGATATTTTTGGAGTTCTTGCTGCCTTGTGGATTTAGTTTTGCTCTGGAAGTCAGGATAATCATATACTAGTGTTACTTGATTTAGTGATAATCTGCTGATATTTCCGGAATGCTTACTGGATTTCAATATTGGTGGACTTTTGCTCTGGAAATTAGGATGAGCATATAGTGTTGTTGACTCAGTGTTAATCTGCTGATATTTCTGGAATGCTTACTGCATTCTGCTACTGCAGCTGGTAGAAAAGGATCTAAGCAGGGCGATCTCCCTGTTCTGGGCCGCGATAAATGCTGGTGATCGAGTTGATAGTGCGTTAAAAGACATGGCTGTTGTTATGAAACAAGTAAACAGATCAGATGAGGCTATTGAGGCCATTAAGTCATTCCGCCATCTCTCTCCCCCCGAATCTCAGGAATCCCTCGACAATATATTAGTCGAACTGTATAAGGTAACATCAGCTTACACTATCTTGATACTCAAATGAGTATTGTGATTGATCAAGTTTCTTGTCAATGCAGCAATCTGGAAGGATAGAGGAAGAGATTGAGTTGCTTCAACATAAACTCAAGCTAGTTGAAGAAGGGATGGCCTTTTGTGGGAGGAAAACAAAGATAGCAAGATCTCAAGGAAAGAAGATTCAGATTACTGTCCAGAATGAGTATTCAAGGTTTTTGCATCTTTACTTCTTTATCCCTTCTTTCAATCTCGAACAGGCTCGTATTGTTTATCATCTCTTCTTTCATAACATCACTGCAGGTTGTTGGGAAACTTAGCTTGGGCTTACATGCAGCACCAAGATTATAAGTCTGCTGAAGAACACTACAGGTATGTTAGTGAAATGTTATGGAGTTCAGTTTCGTATTTCCAGAATATTCGTCTGTGAAATAACGGAGGGCCGTTTACACGTCTCTGCAGAAAAGCACTGTCTTTTGAAGCTGATAAGAATAAGCAGTGCAACTTGGCTATCTGCTTGATGCACATGAACAAGTTGACTGAAGCCAAGTTTCTGCTCGAAACCATACCATCTGGCAATGGTGATGTGGAAGAATCGTATGCTAAGTCGTACGGCGTGCCTCTGAAGTACTGGCCGAGTTTGAGGCACAGCTTAAGCCTACAAAACAGACGGAACAGAGTAATGATGTGCATAAAACTAAGCCATTTGGTGGCCAGTGGAATAGTAGGATCATTCCTCAGCCATCTCCATTACCTTCAGCTGCCAACAATGGACCAATTACTGACTTCCCATATGAGAAAAGGGGCGATTTTGATTGGAGAACTAATCGTTATGGGCGTCTAAATAAAGCTAAGCCCTTTGGTCGGCAGTGGAATAGTAGGTTCTGTTCTCAGAAACACTCTAATGATGGGAATGCTACTCAGTTGCCTTCATGGCCTTTACCTACTAAGGTAAACAATGGACCATTTACCGACTATGCATACGAGAAAAGGGCAGATTTTAATTGGAGAACGAACCATTACGAGCCTATACGCTGGGATGGAGTTTTTCCTCCCTATGCAGATACTGAAAAAGTTCCAGTCACTCAGCCGAGGAGATGTCCGCGTTCTGGAGATCAAAGCAAGCATGGTTTGCCAGAAAGTGGTCAAGGAAGTTATTGCAGGAAATTGTATTTTGAGTCATCTTCCAACAGTAGTGACACAGATCATTCACTTGCAAGCCAAAATGTTAACTGCTCTGCTTTCAATGCACCTGATGAGGTGCCAAAGATGATTCCCCATTTTCTGGAGAAGAGAAGGAATTCATCTAATGAAGAAGGGACAAACAATGATTGCAGAAGATGTGCTACTAAAGAGTGTGATTTGCCTTCAGAATCAACCTTTGATTCTAGAAAAGTAGAAGAGGATTCATCTCAATCTTGCAACATGAATCTCCAAGCACGCTGTGAGAGGATTCCGACGCATGGACATAAAATGAGTTGGGCAGATATGGTTGAGGAAGAAGAACAAGAGGAGTTTGGAGGCTGGAAAAGTGATCATCAGCAGACAATCTTAGACAAGTTTTTCTGTTGTTTCATTGAATCAAGAAAGTTTCAATGATGAGAATGTGGACTCTAACATAATCCCAGAGACTCCCAAGTTGCATGATCTAGCTGAAATAGTAAGTGAGGAGATGGGATCAATTGATCTTGGAGGCGGGTATCTAACTCAGCCTGAGAAGAAATCAAAGAACCAACCGTTGAGGCGTTCACTGTGTTTTGATCAGAATCACACACCATTGACAACAAAAGCTATGGACTTTGAAGGCCAAGGGGGAGGTGATGAATTGGGTTTTAGTAAACCTAAAAACCGGAGGAGGCTGCAGGTTTTCGAGGACATAACACGCTTTCATGAAAGTCCTAGAGCTTGAGAGATCATTGTGCAGGTCTGTAATTGACTCTTTACTCTTGAATT
Organism: Lavandula angustifolia; assembly: GCA_028984105.1. Classification (NCBI taxonomy): domain Eukaryota; kingdom Viridiplantae; phylum Streptophyta; class Magnoliopsida; order Lamiales; family Lamiaceae; genus Lavandula; species Lavandula angustifolia. The sequence continues at coordinate 30,837,501 of CM054802.1, read as the reverse complement.
TTCTGTTATAAAGTCATATTGACTTCAACTTAGTAGATTGCTTGTTCTGCATACGTGACATCAAATGTTATGTTCAAATGAATAAAGTTTTACATCCTTTTATCCTGACATGCTTTCAACCGAACCTTTATTGTCAAAGTAGACATGGCAATACAATAGTAGTTAACCTTCCATCTTAATGATCAGAAACTCCTCTTCCTTGAGTTTTTTCAGCAGTTTGGGCAAAGATACTTCCAAGCCACTGTGCAGAAAGCTTGGGGTATCTTGTGAAACCCCCATTACCATAGTCGACATAGTTGAGCCCAAAGCGAGTCAGGTACCCTGATGCCCATCCGTAGTTGTCTACCAACGACCATGCGAAGTATCCCTTCACATTAACACCATCTTGCCTACACAAGAAAATTCCAATGATGAGATCAGTAAAAGTAAAAAAAGACACCTTATTAGAGAAGAGTCATAGTAAAGTTACTGGATTGCTTCCTGTAGGCAGCATAAGTGATCAAATAAGTATTTCTTCCTCTTGTAATCTTTGAGGGCTTCAGAAATTGGCACACTATCATCTCTGTCCTCATCTTGCCCTGCAAAGATAGTTGTTTTCACTTTCAAGAATTCATGATTATTCCGATATTCTATGCTGTGAAATCTTTTGTGTTACAAATGGAATGATGACACGTGTCCATATAACTCAAAATATCTAAACTAATCAATCTTTTTAAGTGTGGCTAACAAATTAAGAAGTGTAAATCTATAATTTTTATTTAGGAAAGAAGACAAAATCCCCAATTTCGAGATTTGATGTTATAAACTCATAAACTCTATATAAACTCATATATCCTAAAAGAGATGAGTTACCATTCTCAGTAACGTAGATCAAAGGATCATTATAACGTAGCTTTATGTATTGGAGAATTAGGCGCAGTCCCTTCGGATAGCTGTAGTAGTAAGCATTACTGCTTCCTTTCTCACCAATAGGTATGCCATCTTTATCTCCTGTAGGTATATAATTATTTTTATTTATTTATACCAAGAAAGAGATTAGGCATTTATGTTGGTCTAAGTTTAAGTATTATTACCTAATAGATCAAAACCAGAATCAGTTGTGTAGCTGACTTGACTAGAAGAAGACTGAGTACCATCATCTATATTGAATGCGTACATCCCGCTGTAATAATTGAGTCCTATAAAATCAAAGGATCCCTTCACCATTTCTGCTTGCTCTTGGCTGAATTTAGGTAGTCGGTCTCCAACTCTTCTTGTCATGCGTTTTGGATATCTACCAAAAGTTATAGGATCCATAACCCTGCATATCCATGTGAAAGCATTTTGATTAGCTTCACTTTTAAAATACTAACTAATAGGATCCGTATCTGTGGCTAGTCTAGGGAACTCAAGATTTGGAGGCCCAGAACAGGTTGAAGTTATGGGTAAGAACCACCACCCAGTAGCACAATTAGGAAATAAGATTACATAGGTGCTAAATTGAGTCAAGTAAATTCGAACCTAATACAGGCAAATGAGGGGGGAATATTGGAAGTTTAGAAAAAGAGGGGGTGAAAAGTAGAATTTAGATCAAGATTTTTTATGTTTTCTACGAAAAATGACATATGTAATTGAGTATGTGAATTCATGAGGTTGGCCTGGTCCAACACTTTGATAGCCCTACTTAACTGACCTGGGGAAATCCACGAACTCAATTTGATTATAGGAAAAGAGACTAATACTTACCAACCTAACATGAAATCAAAAGCTCTATCTCTAGCCTTCAAACTCCCAATAGTGTCGTCATAAGGTAGGAACCAATGACAGTTAACTGTCACTCCTATCATCCCCTCCTGCGCCTCCTGCACCAAGCTAGCCCCTCGTATTAGTGTATGTCTGGCTCGAGTTGTGGACCTTGTGGTGTAGTACATTCATTACGTACCTGATATTTCTCTCGGTACAACTTGACAACAGCAGCATGAGCAAGAAGTTGATTGTGTGTTGTGTAATAGGGTTCAGTAGCTGAATCCCCTCCACTGCAAGCCTCATTGATCCACTTCGAGCACCGCCCCGGTGCAAAAGTGCCATTGGTGTAGCCAAGATAGCTAAGGCCCCACGGTTCATTTATAGTAATCCAATGCTTCACCCTATCGCCATACCGACTGAACAAAAGATCAGCAAAATCTTCAAAATCGTTCCTGCCATATTCATGCATTAATCACACCATTATTTACTTTGCCTCCTCTTTCGGTCCATGGAAATAGATCGGTGGGGTTAACCAACATACACAATTCGAGGGCTTACAAAGCCACCATATGCATCTTGGAGAGCCTGTGGTACGTCTAAGTGGAGCAGAGTCACCCATGGTTGTATACCTACAACGAAACCATTAGGTAATTTTTCGGGTTAAAAGTTTTAAACCAACTGTACTATTATCTTTGTTGTGCTTTGCCCCTAACTTATGAAAATGTGCAATTTGTTCTCGTAATTTTGGATTTGAAAATTGCGGGAAATTTACTATCTCTAATACTTTAAATAGTTCGGGAGTAAGTTGCATATTTTCATAGTTCAAGGTGCGGAAGTACATAAAAGTGATAATACAGATGTAAATTGAATATGTTCCTAGTTTAAAGGATAAAGTACACAAAACTAATAGTATAGAGAGTTTAACACTTTTAATCCTTCTTTTTATTTATTTAAAATGAAACAAAAAAATTTGAAATGTAATAACTAACCATTTGCTAGAAGTTCATTGATTAAGTTGTTGTAGTAGTTTATGCCCTCTTCATTAACACCTTTACTTACTGCTCCACCTACAAATAGAAAATACATACACAACTTCTTATTTAATAATATATTTAAATAATTATTTATTTATGGATCGATACTAGTATTGAACTTGAAAGACCTGGCAATATCCTAGACCATGATATGGAGAATTTATAAGCATCTGCTGCCATGTTCTTTAGAAGCTTCACGTCTTCCTGTTCCACAAATCGAATTTATGACTCACAATTCATTAATTTATGCATTTTAAATTCAAAACACTTTAAATTAAAAATAATAATAATAATAAAATAAACACCTTGTAGAGATGATAAGAATTAACTGCTACATCTCCAGTCGAGCCATCTCGTATTCTCTCTGCAAATCTCAACAATACTTCAACTAACGTCAATTACCCTTCTTTTCGAGAAGAGAGAGAGAGAGAGAGAAAAAAAGACCGGGATATGTATGCGTGAAGTTGTCCCACATCGACATTCCTTTGCCACTTTCATTATATGCACCTTCCACCTAAAAAATAAGCCAACATAAAGCAAATGTATACATATACATTGAGAGAGAGAGAGAGAGAGAGAGAGAGAGAGAGCCAGAGAGGTCTCTATCTTACCTGATAAGCGGCTGAAGCGGAGCCGAAGACGAACCCGTCGGAGAATCCTCTACGGTTGATCGATTCTTCACTACAGCTACAGTAGTTGGAATCATCGTTAAGCGTGGTAGAAGCAGTTGTAACTGTAAGAACCGCACACACTAATACTGATAAACTGAGAACTCCACTTGCCATGCTTCAGCTTCCTACCAGTATACCACCATAACATCCCCCTTTTGGTAACTGTATATATAGTAGTACTATACATTAATTATCCCACCACACATAGTTATTTCATTTGTCCCAAGTTATAAAATCTTGAATTATGACTCAATAGACTGAAATATCCTCATTTAGTTTAATTTGTGTGTCACGTATATTTATGTTATACACAAGAGTAATCAGGAAGAGATTTAGCAATTCCAACAACATTTAATTATTGAATTCTCGAATCTAGTTCTGCACTTATATTCTTGAATTATTTAGAGTATTAGAAAAAGGACATAAAAAAGTAACTCCCTGTTAATTTAAAACTACTACTATGTTTTTTTTTAATTGCAAAAGTATTTTGAATGGTACTATTTTATTTATTTTTAAACAGTAAACGGGATTCATACGTTTTAGTTCTTTCAACTCATTATTTTGTTAATAGAATGACACTAATATCGCCCTCGGATTTGAACTTTAGGCAAAAAATCTCCCCTAAAGATTGAGATTTTCACAGCTATTTGACGATAATTCCTAAAGCTCTAATATTTAGTTTTTCCGCGGTTGAAAAAACTAGACTATTTAGTATCAAGTGTAAAAGTCAGTCCCTATATTATTGCCTAATTATATCAATTAATATCAGTGTAATCTGTCATAATTTTAATTTTTCGCATATTAAGAGTATTATAAACATTTTTATTAGAAAACATGTACACATTCTTGCTAAGTTGCATTGCGAGTGAGTGAATCTCACATACGATTTAAAAAAGATAACACGAATTTTGGTACAATATTTATAAAAGTAAACAACATTTTTTAACACAAGTCAAGTACATTAATTATAGTTTGGTGTAATTAAATCACGTTTTCAACCTTTTAATACCATAATATTGGGGAATGATGGATCAAATAGTATACGAAATTATGATTGGGTTCAGATATTTATCGACGTATCAATCTGTCATTTTCATAACTATTTAACACACTTCCATTTGACGCGGCCTACGCTACACCATGTGTCTTACTTACCTTTCAATATTTTGATCAACACAATCAAATCATCAAATTAAAAAAGAAAAAGAAATTCAATTATAAAAAATCTTCTGCGAAAACTATAGAAATGAGACCTGGCCTTCAACCCTAAATCCACATCCCAAACTTTTTTACACGTTAACTTTTTAAACCTATCAAGTTTTTAACATTTTTCACTCTAATCCTAAACTTATCAACTCAACTTTTTATGAGTCCCACTATTATATACACAATTATTTATCAATATATCATATATCTATCTATCTATCTATCTATCTATCTATCTATATATATATATTAACTATTTTTATTCATTATATTATTAATAAATAATAATAATAATAAACGTTGCAAATTTACAATAATTTTTCAATTTACCATAATAAACGTTGCAAATTTGAAGTAATAAATGATTTTCCACTGTTGGGGTCAAATTATCTATTGCATCAATGTGTCTCGGTAATTGCAAAAAATCAACTCTTGAACTCAATAGTTGACCTTGCCACATCAAATATTTTTTTCTCACTCCAATGATTGAAAATTGGAAAATCAACTTTTTACTATCCTTCAAAGATCGCGTTGGAGTCACTCTTAACTACCTTTGTCATTTGCACATGGTATGAAATTTGTCACAATGTGATTTGTTCATATGATTTAATCAGATATCATGATAAATTTTTAATATATTTCCATATTGCCACCCTCTTACACAAGAACACGTGTTACACCTCCGGCTACGTCACATCACCGGAATCTCGTGCTGAGTCACTTCCCGGCCATGCCCTTCCGGGATTGGGTCCCAATCCATTATCTACAAACGGAACAAACCGACATCAAATATTGACATAGTTATACACAGAATATAATTACCACATTATCTCAAAATATATAATTTCTTTTAAATGACATCCTTTTGTTTTCATTTTATTTCATTTTACGTAATTATAGTTAACTTCTGTTTATTAAAAGTAAATATAATTCTGATTAAAAATAATATAAAATAATTGTATAATATTGTGTTGGATGAGTGTAGCGGTAATTAACAAAACATCAAAAATAATTGTGATGGTTATAAACTAGAGATAAAAATAGATAGAACGGGAATAAATGTACTATTTTATTATGACGATCAAATACCTTTATTTATAAAGTTAAAGTTTTTAAAGTTTACATAGTATCATTATTATATAGGGTAAATATATATACAAATATATTTCCTTTGATTGACAATCACTAAAAAAAATTGTTGTTCATTAAAATTTTATCGAGAAAAATCCAATGGGATAAAAAATTGGTTGAAGGAAAAAGAATACATCGATCTTGTGTACTAGCAACTTCTTGAATGTTGATGTTGGTAATGCCTTTCTAAAAATTCACTAGATCATCGGTTGAACGAAGTTTCTTTGGATGTTGATGTCGCTACTCTTTCGAAGATCATGTTTTGCATTGGATATCTCGTTAAAACCTTAACTAAGAAAACTATATGGGAAAAAATTTAGAAGGAAAAAAAGAAGTACAACTATTTGACCTTCGGGGTATTTGACCTTTAAGGTCGGCCTTAATCTTCAAGATTATTCATTATTTGTTACTTCTCCCTCAAGATAACAATCTTCAAGGTTAATTTCAAGGTCTACACCAATATGTGCAACACAAGTTTGATTATCCTCATAGAAAATAGTATGAAATATCATTACTCTCATAAATAGATCAATATCATGTTTGTCTTGAAAATAACAAATGATGGTCGATCCATTTCAAATTCTCCAATTGCAATTAAGTAAGGAACTTATGGTCCTAAAACATCTTTTGGATACAATCATATAAAATCTCTTCAAAGACTTTTTTTCAAATAGGTCGACTAGCGTAATTTTATCGGAGAGATGCTCGATCTGCGGGTCGAGATAATGATTTATTTTACCTAAGTCTTTCAATTCAAACTCCGTCTTTATGCATGAGTAGACTTCATCAAATACTTTTGTATTTCATATAATGATTCAAAAATCTTGGAGTGATGTGTTATAATTTTGTATTCTGCGGACTTTATATATTTAGCATCAACAAATCTCTCACAAAAAAGTAATTTATAGTATTCTCCGGGAATATCAAGTGTGTTATTTCGGGAGCAACAACAATAATATGAATACCCCTAAGTCCAAGTTTAAACTCAAATCGATGAGCGAGTTTGCATAAAAAAAATTTACGATCGCGTAGGTGAGTGATTTTGTATGCTGAGTATCGTTCACCGATTGGAATCAATTAACTAGCGATTCGGTACAAGAATATGTGCGGAAAGTGTGGGCACCATTTTATCGTATCTTTGAAAAACGTTACTTTAATGAAAACGATTTAGTATGCTTGTACGTGTCTTACGATTTTTACCGAAAATCTATATTTGTATGAATTTTGCAAATCATTTTTATGCGGAATGAACAATAACCAATGCAGCTAAAGAAAAGATACATGAATTTTTAGGGTAGTTCGGATACACAAGATCTTACGTCCACTTTTCTGTTTCCATGAGTTCTTGATTAGATTATAGTAAGAATGTCGGAGTCGATCCGTTCGCATGACATATTTCAACTAGTTATAATTTTAATGACTTTTACAAGGTTTCAAACACTTTAGGGTTTGAGGTTTTTCTCCAACTATGAAGAAGTTCTTACAATAAGAACAATTCAATAATGTATTTCTGCTGATTCGAAGCTTAAGATACAACAATGGTAGCTTAGATGTATAGAGAAGGGAACTAGATTACTCTAGAGTGAAGAATTAGATGATAAGCTATCGTTCTAGGGTTCTTCGCTTAGTTTGCTTTTGAATTTGCTAGATTTTGTGAACTTGAACGGTTCGTGTTCCCTCCTTTTTCAACACAATGAAGACGATCTCTATTTATTGGCGTGACTGGTGAATAGATCCGTTGGAGATGACCTAGACACGTGTCTACGCGGCTAGCAAATGGTTTTCTTCAATTTGAACGTTACTGTAGAAATTCTCTCTTTTTTAAGGTTCAGATGTTGGTTGCGGTTTATATCAAAACAAGTACAGTGCTGACAACTCATCATTGGTAGAGGTTAGTTGGGTATGTGAGGCCTGTTCAAACTTCAATACAAATGCTGATTTGACTTCCTTTAATACCTCGGACACCTCCACTAACATTCTGCATGTCTTCAGTAATTGATCGTTGGTTTTTTTACTACATCACTCGCATTCAGTAGGTTCCAGGATTCAACTGAATTATACTGAATCTTCAGACGGTTGGGTCTTTAGAAACTGCTAAATAAAAAGTGGATACTATAATATCACCATTAATATGTACATACATAGTGGCGGATCCGCATTACTACCTACCTTAACGATTTATTCTTTTTATTTTTCTACCTCAGCCTTTGTACGTTCTTATATATATTTTTGCTAGATGAAGAATGGACCCTTGCAGCAAAAAATAGTAAATAAATTTCAAAACCTTGTATTATTAATAATTAATCCTCGATTCAGTATAGGCAGATCTAAAAAGGGCGGGTGAGTGCGACCACCCCCGAATTTTCGTGTTATATTACAAGTTGTCCTCGCTTTTTTAGTAATTTATAGCTTTGTTCCATCAAAATAGTATTTTGTAGAACAATTTAAATAAATTACACATAATATATAATAGATATCAGTTTAAGAAAATATAATATCCATAAATAAGTCTCAATTAGTAAATATAATTAGATCCAAACAAACATAAACACTCAGGAACTCCGCCCTCGAACTCCTAGACAATGAACACTCGTTCTCGTAAATTTTGTCTCCTAACTAGAAATCCTAGATCCCTCATGTACTGCAAGTAAAACACGTTGCGTAACCAGCTAGCGGCCTGCCTTTCACCACGCGCAGTGGCCGATCCAAGGGGGACGCTCTGGCGGCGGCGGCCCCGCAAACTTGTGTCGAAACGTGATTTTATATATATAATTTTTAAAAAATTTCGTATTTCGCCCGAATGTACACTTCACCCTTTTCTCTATTGAATTTTTTAATTTCGCTCACTCCCTCGTAATCCTGGATCCATCCCTGTTCCACGCACGATAAGTACAATATGAAGATACTGTTAACCAACATATTCGGTAATGATGGATTAAAAGTACTGACGACATTAATACTCTAATTAAGATTTATCATGACGTCCCTATCCCTTTGTGGACAAGTCAATGTCAGCCACCACCTTTCTGTACGCATTTCTTTCACGAGGCCTAACTCCCACAACAATACGTTACTATGTCGGTTTTAAGTGATTTAGAATTTTTCAATATAGAAATGGAAAAAGTTATGCTTAATGAATAAAGTCTATGTAAAAAGTAGTGTAATCTCCTAAAAAAAAAAAGAATTAAATACTTGAAGATTTTACTATCTTGTCCCTTAAAATTATCGCCTCTAAATTGTGTATTCTCCTAAAAAAAAGTATATATATTTAAAGATTTTACTATTTTATCCCCTAAAATTATATTCATCCCCTCTAATTTCAAGTCAATTTAGACTTTATGTAACTAAAGAACATTAATGCTGCAACCATAATTGCACAGGAATGCGGTACAATGGATTTTAGAATTGTGATTCACTAGTTATTTAGTCAAATTTGAGGGAAAAAAAGGAAAAAAATAAGAATCAACTCCAAATTTGAAATTCCGGATCTACCACTGTGCAAGAGTATAGTAAAAAATCGAAGGAAACTCTAAAGCAGTAGGGGTCAAGGTTGACAAGTAAAACAATAGAAAATAGGGGAGCAACATGCATGCATTCGAAGTTATGGTTACGGTTTTTGATAAAGTTACACAAATTATACTCTCTTCATCTCACTTATCTTGTTAGCTTTGGTTGTGACACAATTTTATTCTTTGGTTGTGACACAATTTTTAAGAATAGTTATTAGTTGTGTGTAGGGTGGCGTAAAGTTGTGTAAACACACAAAAATAAAATAAAATTAAGTGTTATTATTTGTTAAAAAAAATTGGACAATATATTTGTGAGGGCCCAAAATAAAATACTAAACAAGATAATTGGGATGGAAGGAGTACTATATAATCCAACTGTGAAGAAGATAAAATAAGGATCCGTTTGAGAAAACAACTTAAATAAGTGCTTATATTATAAGTGTTTATGACATAAGTACTTATGATATAAGCGCTTATGTTATTAGCTCTTATATTGAATAAGTTGTTGTATTTGGATATATTTATATATACACTTAATTACAAAAAAAATTAACATATAGTTTAAAAAATTATTGTCAGGGAGATTGAATATGATGACCTATTTTTCATAAGCTGTTTTTAGCTTATTTTCATAAGCTATTCCTATCGGCTTATGAAAATAAGTCAAAAATAGCTTATTTTTTTAGAATAAGGCCCCGTTTGGGAAAATAATTTAATTAAATACTTATGATAAAATAACTTATGATATAAGTACTTAAATTTAATAAGTTAATTGTGTTTGGATACACATAAGAATAATAACTTATATAGGCAAAAAAATAAAATTAATAAAAATGTAGTTGCCTGGATTTGATATGTGAACCTTTCTTAAAAGTTACTTATAAGTTTCCATAACTTAATAATATTAACTTATGAAAATAAGTTAAAAATAACTTATTATTTAGAATAAGTTATTTCGATAAGTTCTCCCAAACAAGCGTAAAATGACATTATTTAAAATAAGTTAAAATAAGTTGTATATAAACTATTTCAAATGGGACCTAAGTTGTTTTCATAAGCTCTCACAAACGTGTGTTAAATATCTTATTTTTTAAAATAAGGTTTGAAATAAGGAAACGGACCGGGGGCCTAAATCCTACATAGCTAAGCCAAGCGTAAAGTAAAAAAGAATTATCCTTTAAATCAATTTCTTCGACCTAAACTTGAAAAGAAAAATCGAAAAAAATAAATGAGGTTGGACAAAAAAGAAAAATTATCTGAATTTATGAATAATAACTTGAGATTTAAGTTCAAAACGAGTCTACTACAGATTTAAAATTAATGTAGAAAAATGAAAAGAAAAGAGAAAATATTGACAGAAAGGAGTTTTAAGTTGGGCTTTTAATATGTTTGGGCCACAGCTTCACAAAAGTAGATTAATAGGCTGAAAATATTCCTGCCCAACTACAATGAGCTACAAGAAAAGTGTAGGGTCGCCCAGTGATTTAAAGTTGTACTATTCTCGTATTCTCATTATCGATTTTTAGGATGCGTGCGGGCTTATAATTATATGATCCACATGGAATTTCCTTTTTATGTTCTTTTTAAAACTGTGCAATTTCATCTCTTAAATTGCAGATTTGCCTTGACTTCTCAGATAAATCCCCTTATTTCTAATCTAGACTTGTTCCCCACAGTTATGTCATGTATGAAGACTATACTTGGATTTATTAAGGTATTATGAATCCAGCTAGTGACCGACCTTATTCTATCAGTGATGGTTTATTTTTCAACGATACGATACGAGGATGATACGTAACACGATATTTTTTAAAAAATTTAGGTGATGATACGCACGATGATATATAGAAGTATATAATCAAGGGTAATAAATTGATTTTTGTATATTTCTATTAGAATTTAATATAACGTGTTCTACAATGTTTTGGATACGATAATTGGAATATCGTGACATAGATGCAATATGTTCATTTCATTACCCTAAACTAGGAATTCAATATTCTTTTGCTAAAACTTTGGTACACCTGGCCGCACAAAAATTAAATACAATATTAACGTAATTTTCAATAATAGCGCCTGTGTAGCGCAGTTGGTTAGTTGCTGGGTTTTCTCACCCAAGAAACTTGGGTTCAAATTCCAACAACGATTTTTATGTTCTTATTTAAAATATATATATATATATATATATATATGACACAAAAAATACTAATATGTATTTTTTTGTTTTATAATTGTACTGATAATACACATATTATGAATAAAAGTATCACTTGTCCTTAACAAAAATTTCAGTTTACATGAAAAAATATCAATTATTATGAATAATCACTTTTTCTAAATAAGAGTATCACTTGCTATAAATAAAAGTATCACATATTATGAATAAAAGTATCACTTATTATAAATAAAAGTATTACTTATTTTTAACAAAAGTATCACTTAAAATGAAAAAAATATCAATTATTATGAATATATCACTTATTTTGAGAAGAGTATCACTTGTTATTAATTAAAGTATCACATATTATGAATAAAAGTATCACTTGTTCCTAACAAAAGTATCACTTTACATGAAAAATGTATCAATTATTCTGAATATATCACTTGTTTTTGAATTAGAGTATCTCTTGTTATTAATCAAAGTATCACATATTATGAATAAAAGTATCACTTGTTCTTAACAAAAAGTACTACTTTACATAAAAAAGTATCAATTATTATTAATATATCACTTTACCGAATAAGAGTATCACTTGTGGTTAATGAATGTATCACTTGTTATGAATAAAATTATCACTTATTATGAATAAAAATATTGTTGGTTTTAATAGAAGCATCATTTTTACATGGAAACAATACCACTTCTTCTAAAATGAGTATCAATTAAAATGAATACATTGAAAAAATATTAATTGATTTACCACTTTACATAAAAAAGTATCAATTATTCGAATATATCACTTGTTCACGAATAAGAGTATCACTTGTGATTAATGAATGTATCACTTGTTATGAATAAAATTATCACTTATTATGAATAAAAATATCATTGGTTTTAATAGAAGCATCATTTGAGTATCACTTGTGATTAATGAATGTATCACTTGTTAAGAATAAAATTATCACTTATTATGAATAAAAATATTATTGGTTTTAATAGAAGCATCATTTTTACATGGAAACAATACCACTTTTTTAAAATGAGTTCAATTAACACTACAAAATTTATGCATTTTACCACGGAATTGCCGACGGAATAAAAACACGGGTCGGCTTACCGACGGAATGTGAAAGCGTTGATTTTACCGAACGTAATGCCGACGGATTTATTCCGTCGGCAAGTTAACGACGGAAAAATCTGTCGTTAAATCTTGATTTTTTTAAATTCTTTTATTGTAGACGGAAAATTCCGTCGGCAAAGTTGAATTTTAATTTATAATTTATTTAAATTTTAAACATTTTATTACCGACGAAAAAAATCCGTCGGTAGTAAGTAAAAAGTTTTACCGACGGAAAAATCCGTCGGTGAATCCTAATTTGATATACGGGCAGAAGCAGTCTGAACCAGCACATTTCGATGGTTCAGCGCCGCTGCCGTCTCCCGCCGCCTCCCCCACGCCGTCGTCGAGTCCTCGCCCCCACGCCGTCGCCGTCGCCCCCCACGCCGTCGGCCGTCTCCCGGCACAAAAAGGGCTGCCCCCTCTTCTCCCCCTCTTCTGCACTCAGTCTTTGATCATCTTTTTCTTTTTTATATTTTTGGCTTTGGTAAATACAATTACAAACAGAGTTTCTCATGTTATAACTTAGTCGCCTCTGCAACATATGATTTTGATTAGCTTGTGTGTGTTTGTTTGAGAGAGAGTTGGTTTTTGTATTAGGATTGAAATACAAATAAAGATTCTATCATTCGCACCCGGTAGATAATAAATTAGCATAGCCAAAAAGATGGCTGATTATGGTTCTATAAAGGGTCTGACATGATGAAATTCTTTCATTCATCGGCTGATTATGACAAATTTTTTTGATGTCTTGTGTGCATTATGTTCACCATGTTTTAGTAGCCTGTTATTGTTTTAGAATTTTTTTATGAGAAAAGTTAGAAGTCTATTTTATGATCTGTTCCTACTAATTTTAGTGTTGATTGATTTGATTTGTTTATTTCATATTTGATCCTCTGGTCATCCAACAAGGTTTTGGGTTTACAGTTATACATAACACATTCAAAAGATAAATCAGAATGATCTGGCATGATAAATTCTTGATAGAATAGAAACCTATACTAGAAAGCTATTAGCTTAGATACTCATCTACCAGAGCCAAAAGAATTAGCAGAAATTGCTTGCTCCTATGGAACTTGAATAATGATGAAATGTTGTGGTAGCAATGAAACTTTTTTTCAC